>JACTOM010000933.1:2001938-2300180 GCA_015832385.1 Elymnias hypermnestra
GGATCCCACTCCCCACATGGCGGTAATCTCGTGCGCCAGATCCAGATATTTACGTTTTTTCTCTGTCTCAGCTCGCACGAGATTCTCGTCATACGGGATCGTGATATCCACTAAAAACACCCGAGACTGTGCCCGGTCCATTATCACGATATCAGGCTTGTTGGCCATTATGGTCCTGTCCGTGATAATGGACCGGTCCCAATAGAGTCGGACACCGTCGCGTTCGAGTACTGGCACCGGCTGGTACCTATAATATGGCAGTCTCTCATCAAGAAGACCGTACATCAAGGCGAGCCCTTGATGAAGGATTTTGGCCGCTTGATTGTGTCTGTGGAGATACTCAGTGTTGGCAAGCGCGGAACATCCCGAAAGCACATGTCTGAGTGACTCACTCATAGTGAGTTATTATTATATTTAATCACCACAGACACAATCAAGCGGCCAAAATCCTTCATCAAGGGCTCGCCTTGATGTACGGTCTTCTTGATGAGAGACTGCCATATTATAGGTACCAGCCGGTGCCAGTACTCGAACGCGACGGTGTCCGACTCTATTGGGACCGATAATAATAATATTATTATTATTATTATTATTTTAAAAATAGTCAAGTATAAAATCCTAATATTCGAATACTTTTTACTGTGCTGCCTTTTGTACAAATGATATATTTTATTAAGCTTCTTATTTTAATCGCTACATGATAAAATAAAATAATGACCTAGGTAGTTAAATGAAGCGATGTAATCATGGAAATTACAAATACGTCAAAATATCGTTTTTTTTTTCTAGGAAGGGTGGGCTTTAATTATATATCTGAAAATGCTGCTCTGTTTATCATGTTATAAGTCCGTGGTCGAGTAATAAATGCAAAGTGATATTGCATTATTTTCGTTGCTGCTCTCCTCGGATATAATGTTGGAACTATTAAACTATTTTCTACTGCAATGGGCAGTAAGTAATCTTTGAACGTCCGTGGGTCGTTGAAATTTCTACTCGGTGTATTTACTTTCTTTGAAATACTTCGAGACTTTTCCGTAACTTCTGTTTGTCGCCACTAGAATATAAACGATTATTTAACTGTAAAATGTTATTGTACTTTCTTCGTTGATGATTAACTAGAAGTATCGCTCTACACTACTGATGCTTGTACAGAGTAGAGCAAAAGTCCCGCTACCATTTTGTTTGAATAACTTTCTTCAAAGAAAATGTAAGATTTGGTCTTCATAAAAAGTTTATTTGATCTTTACCTTTAACGAAACCTAATCTACTAAAAACAACAAGTAGTAGTAGTAGATGAGGTTTCGTTATTCAAAATCAAAATCAAAATATTCTTTATTCAAGTGGGCTCAAACGGCACTTTTGAATAGTCAGCAGTCTGTCCGTTGGTAATACATCTACCACCGTTTCGGAAAGTTGAATCCGCTGAAAAGAAACCGGCAAGAAAACAACGGTTACTCTTTTAAAGATAACATACACAACAAGTGTATGTTACGATGAGTAATATTTTGCTTCTGTGAACAATTGCAATCAAGTCCAAACAATTTTATCGCTTAAATAATCTTCAACATCGTAATAGGCCTTTTGTAGAAGGGAGATTTTTGACATATTGCTTAAAAATATGTGGGGGCAAATCTAAAACTGATTGAGGTATCTTATTAAAAAAGCGTATGATGAACCTGACAAATGATTTCTGAACCATTTTCACTATAAAATATGGAATTACAAGTTTGTTTTTATTTCTTATATTAAAATTGTGTAGTTCAGTTTCCTTACTGTATAAATGTATATTATCACAGATATATAAGATATAATGTGTATATATATATATACATATCGCAACGGTACTGTGTGAATTGATGTTTCTTTAAATTTATCTCTTAGAGAAGCACGAGATCCTAATTGATATATGGCCCGTATTGCTCTTTTTTGTAATATAAGTACAGTTTCAACATCAGTGTATTGTCTAACTTTTCTGAAAGCAAATGCAGCGGAACTAAGTTTACTTACCAGAGTCTTAATATGGGCGCCCCACTGAAGCTCAGAATCTAATGTTTTACCTAAGAATACTGTAGATTTAACCTTCTCTACACGAATATCATTAATTCGAATATTTTTACACATTTCTTATGCATTTGGCAAAGCGAATTCAATATACATAGTTTTTGCCGAGTTTAATATTAAATTATTTACTGAAGACCAATGTGAGACATTTGACGGAGTACTATTTACATCGTCGAAATTTTCCTTATTTCTATCAATCGTGAATATCAAGGACGTGTCATCAGCAAATAGCACTATATCACATTTGTCTTTCACTTGGTACGCTAAATCATTTATAAATATTAAGAATAGAAAAGGGCCAAGTATTTATCCTTGTGGGACACCCATTCATACCGGTGATCCCGACGACTCCACGCCCATTTACGAATACGTTTTGTAGTTTATTTTGAAGATACGAACTCAACAAATTAAATGCTTAGTATTACTAAATATTGCTTGGTTAGATAATTTTCTTTTATAGTCTATATTAAAGCTTACACCAGCATATATCTATCTGTCACAGATATTCATTTAATCTCCAAAAACAGTGATCACGTACAATGCGATAATTAGATAGTTATTCAGGTAGATTACTGGAAAGTATTAATCCCTTTCCTTATCCTTAAATATACGTGACCTTAAGCATTTCATATACTGTATTATGTTTATGTACACTACATTAATGAAATGAATATCTTAGAAGTTATCGCAAAAATAGTCAACACGCACCTAAATGAATTTAAAGTAAACTGCGACCCGTAATACGTTTACTACCAGTGCGAAGTTTGAGTAGATTGCTATTAAAATATATTATAAAACCTGTCCTAAACCATAATATATATAAGTTTTAGGTAAGTAACAAATCTAAATTGTAGAATAATTAGTTAATCTAGCTTAAAACGGGCCATGGTTGTAACCATAAATATTAGTTTGCACGACGCCAACATGTATCCTTGGGCCACACGAGGATTTAGATTTACAAATGGAGGAGCACTTTAAGCTGCCTCCTTAATGCTGCTTTCATTTGTATACAAGAGGAAATTCGGGATATTCTGCTAACTATACTAAAATACTCCTACGACATTGTATGCGCAAAACAATACGAGTCAATTTAAATATAGAAAAGATATTTATTGAGATAAAAGCTGACACGGCGAACTCTGGATTTTGGATTTAAATTTTAATTGATATCATGGTCGCCTTTCCGAACTTCCTTACCTTTGAATGTTTATTTAATAATCGTGGTCTAAGTCAGGTTAATTATTAAAAACCAAATTAATGTATTCTTTATACATGTAGGCTCAAAAGGTACTTTTGAATCGTCATTAGTTTGTCTGTTGGTAAAAAATCTACTACTAGTTCGGAAATTTGATTCCGCTGAGAGAAAACCGGCAAGAAACTCAATGACTACGCTTTTAAATATAGTTTTTGTAAGTTACAATCAAGTTCAAACGTCACATCATTAATTTACTTACCACCAAACGCGTTCTTTACACAGTTTTAGTTGGTTTATGTTTCGAAGCATGACCATTATAGAGCCAAATTTTAGTCGTAAATTGTACGGTGGTAAAACAAAAGTAATAAGTATCCGTCATCCTTCTTTTTTTTCATTTCTCTTGTCAATGGGAAATGCTTTTACGCTGGATGGAGTATGCCACTACACCCAGGAGTATGTGGCTCACTGAAACCAGAATGCCCACTAAAACCCAGCGGAATCCTATCAATATGGTGGACGCCTTAAGGATTCAAGAAAGGGGACGCGGGCGCGCTTAGTAACGGCCTCACAGAAGGATACCACTGCCCTTCAGCCAGTCCCACTACCGAGCATAGCGCCCACTATGCTGGGCAGAGAGGTCACACCCAACCTGCGACACTAAGGTGTGGTGGTGGGTGCCCCAGGCACACTGCCAAAGTATAGTGCGCCGTTTTAACAGCCGCACCACAATCGCAGCACCTAGGCGTCTCCTCACATCCCACAATCTGATGCAAGTACTTACCGAAACAACCGTGTCCAGTAATTACCTGCACCAACCTGTATGATAATAGACCATGCCCCCTTGAGAGCTAATCCTTCATGTGGGGACGAATTGCCGCTATAGTGACTGAGGCTTTTTTTAGAAGACCCGAGGTCCTCCCGAAAGCCCTGAATATCTACACCTCAATGTCATCGGCCCTCTCTCCTCTATTTTGCAGCTACTCGACACTAATATAAAATTTCCAGAGGGGATCACCTGCAAGAAGCTACCACCCCACCAATTTCCAGCTTAATCGGTTCAGCCGTCCTTGCGTTATAAATAGGGTAACTGACACGACTTTCTTTTATATATACAGATGTGACCTACACAATAATGTTAATAGCCTTAACCTTATGGTGTTTATGTATTAAATGTTACTCATTTAATAAATACTAGCTGTTCTTAGCATAATTCAGGATCCAGTGGCAATGTGGGTAACCTTTTCTTAGGGAGTGTTTACTTCGTAAACAAGATACCAAATTTTTCATTCAATCGATTGAAAATTAAATAAATATTTGTACTATCTATTGAAGATAAATATCTTGAAAAAACCTGTACATCCCAGGAGTCATTCTGGGTATGTTACCGTAATGTAGTAGCATGGTAGGTTTTCTCTCAAACAACCCTTTCGCTTTTGAGTGAAAAACTCTACGAGCAGCGGTTGGATCTTAATTTTTTTAATTCAAATAAATTTATATGTTAATAAATATAATATAATCCTTTTATATCTCGTTATTATCAGTAATTTGTAAAAACTGGAGAAATTTTTACAACTCCTTCACTTACTTGCGTTTTTTGTTGATTTGTGGGGGGATTCTTAGAAATACTTATTAGTTATAATATTTCACACCTATAATTTAAAGGGATGGTACGTATTTGTGACGCATAATTATGTTTAAATAGAATAACAACGGCTAGCAACACAGTGTCACAGGTCACGCGATCGTGCTACCATAAAAATGACTTTTTATATTGATTTACAAATAGATATGATAATAGCTACATAATATGTATATACTTTAACGACTACTGGGTATAATTTTCTTTCGCTTTTCTCTTGTTTTTATTTAAACGTAGGCCAATGACGCCCTTTTAACGCCCCACTGCCTGTGTGTAAAATTTGTCTTCATTAAAAATAATAATTCTACGAACAAGAAGACGTAAGATTACTAAATGTCTTGAGAATCTAATGACTATTAAAATTTCGCTCTAATTGTGTCAACTAGACAAAAAATTATCTTAATTGTTAAACATCGACTATGAATTATTACCATGTGTAGGCAAAAGGATTCATTTTAAACGACAAAAAATTCGTCTTTCGTATTACATCTGTAAAACATAAAGGTAAAAGGTAGATAAATACTTCATTGTACACTTTAAAACTACCATATCTGAATTAATGTAGTACTAAAGTAACCAAACGATAACCTAACAAAAAATATTTATTACTATTAACAAATATAAAAGAGGCATAATATAAAATATATCAAATTTCTAAGCCATCTAGCAAGAAGTTTTATTTCTAATTATACATAATAACACCTTATACGTGATCTTTCAATAGATGCTGTACAATTATTTAAAAAATGATTTAATATTCAAAGAGTGTATCTAATACTAATACTCATTTGAATAAATACTTATACAAAGTTGAACTAAAACAATCTGTGAGAATCGTCGTCGTCGTCGCTTCAACCGATGGACGTCCACTGCTGGACATAGGTCTCACGTAATCAAGTCCACAAGGCCCGATCTTGCGCCGCCTGGTTTCAGCGGCTACCGGTGGCCCTCTTTATATCAACGATCCACCTTGTGGGAGGTCTGCCTACACTGCGCCGTCTGGTGTGGGGTCGCCACTCCAGCACCTTCGGCCCACAACGTCCATCAGTCCTTCGGACTCTGTGCCCCGCCCATTGAAACTCCGAGCAAAGCCCTCTCCATTGCACGCTGAGTGACTCTGAGCTTTCGCATGAGGCCCATAGTCGGCGACCACGTCTCAGAATCCTAGGTCATCACTGGCAACACGCACTGTTCGAAGACTTTGGTCTTCAGTCACTGAGAGTTGTCGGACTAAAATATCTAGCGTAGTTTCCTGAACGCTGCCCAACCGAGTGGGATTCGGCGGTTAACCTAATTCTCGAAGTTGGAGCTACCTAGCTGGACTATGTGTCCCAGGTATGTGTACTCGTCAACAATTTCGCGAGCTGAGTTGTCAACGATGACTGGGTGTGACGGTACATGGAGTTTAGACATAATCTTCGTCTTATCCATGTTCATTTTCAGGCCCACCTGTTGGGAAACTCTGCTGTAAGTATATTTTAACAAATGAAACCTAGACTATATAACAACATTTAAGAGCTTGTTTCAAAAACCTTCAACTATAACTTTAACGTGAAATAAAAGATTCAGAGGTAAAAAAGCTTATTGAGTTACTGTTTATGTACATGACAAAACCGTTGTGAAGCAAATTGATAACTAATAATAATTGAAAAAGTTAATCTTTTCCAGACAGAGATATAAAATATATTTGTTACAAATACAAATTCAAAAATTCTTTATTCAAGTAGGCCTTTACAACACTTTTTAATTAAATATAGGTGTTCCCACATATTAACTCCAACGTGCCACTGATGATGATATTAAAGAACGCCATATAATCTAAAAATATGACGATCCCTTTGCGACTTGTCCTGAGACGATACCACAACAAACTCAGTCGGGTCGGGTAAAAATGGGACTTTTACTATCATCATTACATATGGCATTAATGGCTTTTATTTATATTAAATCAATTCCTTTAATAGCATGCTTTTTATAACTCTTTCAAATTGCCTCATTGGTCTAGTGGTTAGAATATTCGACTACAGACATGAGGACCTGGTTTCAATTCCCAGGTCGAGCTAATTAAAAAATCAATATTGACTTATCTATTAAATTTTCTTAATATTTACCCGATATTGGGGAATTTGCGGTGTGCTTCACCCCCATGTCTCGAAGAGCACGTTAAGCCGTCGGTCTTGTTACTGATCTCTCTCTGGTCGTGTCGGATTCCCGTCATATCGAACTACGAGAGTGAAGGAATAGAGGGTTAACTTGTGTACTATACTTGCAAATCCGCAGTGGAGCAGCGTGGTGGGTCTATGCTCTAAAAACCCTCGCTCCTCGGAATGAGGAGGCCAGCAGTGGGACGTTAATGGGCTGCTACTTACTTTACCTTATGGTACGATTTTTCAATTAATTAACATGTCCTTTCGCTATCAAAGCAGAAACTTTTGCTTGTGAAGACTCTCTAAACAAGCAAAGCTTCGTAAAATTGCTCCAGTGAGGTCGGCATCATATAAAAATATAATATCAAAGCATCTCTTAGATATATGCAAAGAGCAGCGCTATCGCAACAAGCTACAGTAAATATTTGTCTCACAAAGGATGTTTAGATTTACAGTATGCAATATTTCAACGTCAATTTAACTCGACGACGTCAAACTTTACGGTTATGAATACAAATCAGGCCACAATCTATAAAACGAGTTATGTAGAATACAGCTTTTGAAATTTTTCTATATATATTTGTACAAGTGTAAGTATATATATTTAAGTTACCACCTCATATTACGTTTACATGTTTTCTGTCATAGGATATTATTTATTCAAGCAAGCTCAAAAAGCACTTTTGAAACGTAAGTAGTCTGTCCGTTGGTGATAAATCTACAACCGGTTCAGAAAGTTGATTCCGTTGAGAAGAAATCGGCAGGGGACTCAACGGTTACTTCTTTAATCATTGGTTTTGTAGCTTTCATGTGCAACTGGAATCAAGTCCAAACATCTTTGTCACTTAAATAATCTTCAATATTATAATATGTTTTTTGCAATAGGACGTTATTAATATATTTTTCTAAATTATGTGAAAGCAAACGCAACAGCGATTCGGGTATTTTATTAAAAATGCGTTCGCCCAACCCGAGAAATGATTTCTGAGCTTTCTTCATTCTAAAATATGGCATTACAAGTTTGTTTATATTTTTTGTATTAAAATGGTGTATTTCACTCCTTTTCCTGTATAAATGAATATTATCAAGGATATATAAAATGGTTATTCAATTTCTGTTGCGACGTTACTGTGAAAATTGTATTTCTTTAAATTTTTCTCTAAAGGAAATTAGAGAACCTAATTATATTGCAATATATTGCACGTATTGCTCTTTTTTGCAATATACATGAATATGTAGATTAGATACAAATACTATAATACTTGAAGTATTTTAATGTATCTTGATATGGTGAAGTTCTAGAGATGTCACTTACCAAATACAAATCCTTTGTTAAAAGAAAATTAATTGAAAAATCTTACTACCTATAATTTGAAAGATTACTAAGACGATAAAAAGGGTTTGGAGTAAACGAATCGCTTTAATTTAAATATGATAAACTAATATAATATAGTAATGATGACGGTAAAACCAAACATAAAAACAAAAATAAATATTTCGTCATTGGTGTAAAAAATGCATTCCTTTTATTCTTGCACTTATATTATTTTTACCAATACTTTTTAGATATTCATTTAAGTTATATAGTTTCATAGTAAGTAAAAAAAAGTAGCAGCCCATTGAAGTCCCACTGCCGGGCACAGGCCTCCTCACTCATAGAAGAGAGGAATTCTAGAGCATAGACCCACCACGCTGCTCCACTGCGGATTGGCAGGCATATTACACATGTGCACTCTCTATTCTTTCACTCACATAGTCCGATGTGACGGGAATCCGACACGGCCGGAGAGAAATCGTGCGCGGGACCGACGGCTTAAAGTGCTCTCCGAGGCACGGGGGTGGATCACACCGCCAACTTCCCAACTTCAGGCAAATATTGAGAAAATCTTAATAAAAAACTCAATATTGATTTTTGAATTAGCCCGACCTAGAACTCGAACCCAGGACCTCATGTCTGTAGTCGAAGATGTTAACCACTAGACCAATGAAGCAGTTACATATCTAAGTCCCTATAAATTAACTCTGTTTCCATCTGTATAACTTTTGAAATCCACTTAGAGGTTTTTGTGTTTATCCCTATCAAAAAGATAAGCAGCTGCGGTGGAATACTTTTGTTTTGAAATCCTTAAGGGATCAAGATTCTATAATAACATTTAGGAGCTTATTCGAAAAACCAACTATCGCTATAATGCCAAATAAAAACCACAAATATGTTTCAGAAGATAAAAACAAAAATGTAGTAAAACCAAACATAACATTATGTAATAAAAAAAAATTAGTGAGTTCAAAGCTCCTTATCCTCATCTACAATTAGAATAGACCTTTAAACATAAAGGTCTTTAATAATACGTTATAATCATATATTTACATAATAACAAAGCCCTCTGATATAAGGTGCTTAAGAAGGATAAGTCAACGACTTGTATCAACGCTTGAAGGTTGAACACATAGGATTGTTTGATAGCGATATGTAGAGAAAATCTTAAGACTACCCTCGCTTTATTGTAATGCCTTATATACCCGATGTTCTGACCTTTAATAAGACGTATGATATTATGCTGTGCTTATGAGTAAAACTGTCTATCTGGGATTTTAAAATAGAGGCTTTGTGGAGCTATTTTTGAAAAGCTCTGACCACTTCTTAAAAGAAAAGTGTGGGATTTCACGTATGTAAAGTTTATATATTAAGAAATCCAAAATTATTATTATATTGCAATATACCTGATGGTGAATTAACTAAAGTTTTTTTATTTAGTTATTCTGTACTTAAATATGTTCCCTTCTAATATTTTGAATGCGGATTTCAATTAACAAATTAAATGCCTTGTTAATTTAAAATGACACTTTAACAAACAAAACATTGCCCATTGCCTTTTAAATCTTAAAAACACATTTTTATATTTTGTCCGTGTTTCCGTATTTATTTGTTGGGGATGATTTTCGAAAAAGTTCGCCCTATTCTGGTGATTACAATAATTTTATAAGTAATGTGATATTAAATCCCCAATGGGGTGAATTTAGGAAATCGCATTTCGTAATTTGAAGGTCTGCACTGGGAGGCTTCGGTCGTGGCTAGTTACCATCCTACCCGAAAAGACGTATTCCCAGGCAAGAAATTTGTGTTCCGGTGGATGTAGAAGTCATGAGAGGTGAATTGATCATGATATTTATTTATTTAATTATTTAAAAACACACAGCAAAAGGATAATTATATTAATTCTTAAATATCTACGCATAGGGTACTAACCTCCAACCATCCAATATATTGCCGTGTTAGCGCGTTTTTATCAAAGACTTTATCACCACTTACCATCAGATGTAATCATGTAAGTAAGTAAGTAGCAGCCCATTAACGTCCCATTGCTGGGCACAGGCCTCCTCGCTCATATGAGAGAGGGTTTTTAGAGCATAGACCCACCACGCTGCTCCACTGCGGATGGGCAGGCATAGTACACAAGTGCACTCTTTATTCCTTCACTCTCATAGTCCGATGTGTCGGGAATCCGATACGCCCGGAGAGAGGTCAGGCGAAGGACCGACGACTTAACGTGCTCTCCGAGGCACGGGGCTTGTTCACACCGCCGACTTCCCAACTTCGGGCAAATATTGAGAAAATCTTAATAGAAACCTCAATATTGATTTAGAATTGGCCCGACCCGGGACTCGAACCCAGGACCTCATGTCTGTAGTCGAACATGCTAACCACTAGACCAATGAGGCAGTTGTAATCATGGTTAAGTGCTAATCTGTCCCCAATTAAAAAATATTTAAAACATAGCATCTTTGCTATGTTTTAAATATTTTTTTATTGGGGACGTGGGGATGTGGAATTGGGTTATATAACTCCCTGAACCGACCAGAATCGACTGTACTTAAACGAGCATTACGTAGGCAAACGTGACGGCTTAGTTTCATTCAGGCATAACACAATGAGCCCGCCTAAAGAAGTTTTTATTTTTAAAACGCTCCTAATGTTTTTGCGGAGATAAAAGTATTAAATATCTTTTGTTTGCGCTGTCTGGCCCATCACTGATGACTTATCTTTCCACCAGGGCCTTTCAAAGAAATTGACTTTTTCTAAAGCTATAAATCTTGATTATTTAGGATTGTAAAGAATGTTTATAAATCCCTTCATTGTTTTTGTCATTCATTTTAGTTTACAATTAATTTGTTTCAATAAAATTGACCTTAGTATATGAAAACTATTGATTTAATATCTGAATAGCAATTGAGATAGGTTTTGCACTGAGGAATAGCAATTATAGTATTTTTTCGTTTGTCTCATGTCGCTGAATGGAGTTCAGGTGAAAAGCACTCTGAAGAGCAAACAAGGCCAATATGATAGTACTCATGGCTCTTATCACTCGATCATGTGGCATTGATATTCTCACACATTGCTGCAAATTCAAAAAGTATTATTTTAATTATGGTTTCATAATCGTGGTGGTTTTTTTATTGAGTTAATTAGATTTACTAATTACAAAATTCACAGAATACCAGCTTGTACAATATTATGTTTCTGCTTTTAGTTTCTGAGTGAGAAAAACCGAAAGTTCAAAGAATAGGGACAAGAAAAGCTCGCAAATAATAATAACGTTCGTTCTACTTTTAAGCATTTTCAGCTATGCAATGAAATATATGTCGAATTTGCTATGATTTTTTCAATTATTAATACGCAAATTCGTGCTTAGTACTATGACTCTTAATTTATTTTAATTATTTGAAGTAAAACTTCTTCACGCATGTTTTTCTCGGGATTAAACTGGTGAATACGTGACGAGAGCGTTACAATTAGTGTGATCGGGCGAGACGACTGGACAGCGAGCATATTATATGTATATAAATAAATAAATAAATAACATTTTATTTTCTGATATTACACTTTTCTACACATTAGTTATTGCAGAAGAATGTGATGCCGAAAATGGGAATACCGCTCAGCTATCGTTGGGGGCTAGCCCAACGCTGGTTTTCAGCGGCGACCCGGGACGAACACAAAACTTAACCTAACACATTTAAACTAAAAATAATAGAATATGTACACATATATACACACACACACATATATATATATATACATATATACATACATATATACTTACATGTCTACATATACGTCAGTGACAACTTGACCGATCTCGGCCAGTCTATTCGCCATTATCTGCAGTTAATACAAAAGTTAAGATAACAAAGAGTTCATGAGGAAAAAAATTATACAATTTTATTTGGATAATGTATCCTAAGTAGTAGATAAAATTATAAATTAATAAATAAAAATGTAGGTAATAGATATAATACACAGAGCAGCAAATATATATATATAAATAATTATAAATAAGGGGAAGGCGTGATGAGTGCAATATATATCTAGTCGTTTTAAAGATAAGCGGGAACATATACTCGTAATGAGAGACAGACAGAGAGTGAACCAGGAAACAACTCAATTGATCAATGATCTTAAAAAGGCACAGGCAACATTATTCATTAACGATATCAATACCAAACATGATACCAATATTCACAATGTAACTTTCTAAATAAATGTGATTTTTAGGTGGCCTCAAAAAGCCCTATATTTTTTGATTTTTAAAAGTCATGTTAAAAACCAAAAGAGTTTATAAAACAAAAACCGTCCTAGGATCTTGTAAAGAATTTATTGAAGTTTAAGAATTCCATTCGTCGATTTTTTGTGCGACCATAAGTTTCGGAGATATGCTAGAACAAAGAAAAAATGACCCATTTTCATTCTAGGTCCGGAAGCTCAGCGACGCATGGTCGAGACCAAAAAAAAACCAAATAGAAGCTGAATAGATAGCCTTTTTAATCCATATAGAGGTTAACTTAAAAAAAAAAACATTTCATCATTTTCATTACGTGTTTCTTGGGAAAAAAACTGTTTTTTTTTTAAATCCTAAAATTATAAACTTGAAGCCTCAAATTGTTGTTTATTTTACTCCGATGCGACTATTTTTATTAAAAGATACAGTCATTTGAAAAATCGTAAAAATTTTAGAGATCTTTTTTGATCCTTTTGTTTTTCCCACCACCATATGTATATATACGAGTACGTATATACAGAGGTCCCGGAATCGATTCCAAGGTATGGTCTGGTGGGAAGCTCGGCTAGTTACCAGCACGGATGTACCCCCAAACAAAAACATTTATGTTCCTATTAAACTGTATCATCGCAATAACAGTATAATAATATTTAAAACTAGATTAGTTCGTTTATGTATCAGAACGTTTATTCATGCTTATCTTTGAAACGACTAAATCTATTTTGATGGGACTTTCAATGGTAGATAGCTGATGATATAAGGAGCAAATTGGAATTCTTTTATTTGTGAGAAAAACACCTAAACATTCGTGGGTAAAAACTAATTATGTACTAATGTTGAATATATAATCTGTTAAATATTAATTTCTAATATAATATAATGTTATTATATTAATACGTGAGAAGCTTCTATCCTCAGTATCGTGAAATTGTTGTGATAAACAGCTTTGACAAGTCAAATAAACTGACCACAACATCGGTCTTGTAATAACATAATATACATTGGCAATTTAGATTTAGTAAATTAAATGTAGTCTTTCAATCTCTATGAATAATATTCGAACGTTGAATAAAGTTATCTACAAGCGATTAAACAATTAAAGCTATTTTGCTTTACCCCTTCATCGGTTTTCGCTCCTGTTCTCGTTTTATATGATCTGAAAGCCGATAGGTAAATTCTATATTAAATCTTGAGTGTAAATTATCCCTATAAAGTCGATTATTGCGATGTATTTCCCGTCTCATTTTATTATATCTAATACTAGCTGTTCCATACGGTGTTACTCGCATAGTTTTTGATCCTGTAAGAGTTTGAATAAAGCCGTTCTTATCGTACGACGTATTGTCGAAGACTTTTCTGGCTGTAACGAAATGCTCGTGGACTGCGTTTTTATTTTGTTTTCGCAGAATCCTGATTATGATTCTAAAAGAAAAGCATTGTAGTCTACTCTTCATAACATCAGCTAACAACCAGTGATGGTTCCGTCAAAATCAATCAAGCTGTTTTAGAGATATCCCTACTTAAACGTAGACATTTTCATATATGGACGGCCTTGCTTTGCTTTCTTATTTTCTCGAGTCTGGATTAGTTGGAGGCTTCGGCCGTGAGTACCACTTTACCAGCAAAAACGTATTACCAAAGACATAGAGTTGTGTCCCGATTAGATGCTGCGTGGAAACTAAAAGAAGTGTATAGCTTCTTACCAGCAGATTGTATCATCACTTGCCATTGGGTTTCATTACAGTCAAGTACTAACCTGTTAGCAAAAAAAGTACCGTGCCACGATAATTTAGCGTTCGTAATAACTGTCATTAAAGGTAAGGCAAGTAGCAGCCCATTAACGTCTCACTGCTGGGCACAGGCCTCATCACTCATATGAGAGAGGGTTTTTAGAGCATAGACCCACCACGCTGCTCCACTGCGAATTGGCAGGCATCATACACAAATGTACTTTCTATTCAGATCAGGTGCAGGACCGACGGCTTAACGTGCTCTCCGAGGCACGGGGGTGGATAACACCTCCAAATTTTTCGCAACTTCGGGCAAATATTGAGAAAATCTTAATAGAAAACTCAATATCCATCTTTGAATTTGCCCGACCCGTGACTTGAACCTAGGTCCTCACGTCTGGAGTTGAACATGCTAAGTACTAGACCAATGAGGCAGTTATATAATAACTGTAACTTATATCTATAAAATACATATTGTATACCTGCCTCATTGGTCTAGTGGTTAACATGTTCGACTACAGACATGAGATCCTGGGTTAGAGTCCTGGGTCGGGCCAATTCAAAAATCAATATTGAGTTTTCTATTAAGATTTTCTCAATATTTGCCCGAAGTTGGGAAGTTGGCGGTGTGATCCACCCCCGCGCCTTGGAGAGCACGTGAAGCCGTCGGTCCTGCGCCTGATCTCTCTCCGGTCGTGTCGGATTCCCGTCACACCGGACTATGAGAGTGAAGGAATAGAGAGTGCACTTGTGTACTATGCCTGCCAATCCGCTGTGGAGCAGCGTGGTGGGTCTATGCTCTAAATCCCTCTCTCATGCGAGTGAGGAGGCTTGTGCCCAGCAGTGGGACATTAATGGGCTGCTACTTACCTTCTTTACAATTGTATAATAAGTAACCAAAATTATTTTGGCTTCAAGGATAATTTAGACTGAGAGTTTTTCCTGGATTTTCCAATATTTCTACAGGATCACAAACTACAGGAGTTTTACCGATGGATCTTATTATATGTAAATAATTCATCAGCATGGTGTAGGTGAAAACTTTTCCTTAACAACTGCTCCAAATTTAATTAATTCAGGTGAATTTAAGGTTGATAATTCGAACAGGATTTCAACATATTTTCACAGGATTGGGACTTATGCGAGTGATAGCAATCTTCTAAGAAGATATATTCTCAATATTACCAATGAATCGCCTACTATACAAGTAACATTTTAAATATTTTATATTAGAAGAAACAGAGAAAACCCAATGGGCTAATAGATTATGAGATTGTATAATATTACTATATCCATTTCATATATTAATCGCAACGGTAGTATTAAGCAAATGATATAGCGTTTAGCGCTTACAATTATACCTCAGGGGTTGGCGAGATACTTTTCTCTTTGTTTGATAATGGCTCTTCGTAGTTACTTTAGAAAATAATAGGTCCTTTAGGCGTAATGGATGCTATATTATGTGGAAAGAGGTAAAGTGCATTCGCAACTCGAGATGCGAAAAAATGCGCATAAAATTTTAATTAGCCACGTTAGAATTAATGAACGTGAAGATCTCCCAGTAGATTAGAAAGAACTATTTGAATTTAAATTTTAAAGCGGTCTCGATTCTCCTGATGCATATTAAGTAACCTAGGATTTTAAGGTTAACGACACTACTCAGTTGATTGCACAGGGAACGAAGCAATTCTAATTTGCAATTACTCTTAATGTTAAAGCCATAGATATAAACTACTATGCTCCACTCAAATGTTAAGGATGCGCTTTTTATCTAAGAAACACATACACACACAGGTCTATCAAACACGTGCGCAGACACACAAACACACATACACAATACTACAATCAGAAGTCAATACCTCGTTGTAAACATATTCTGTAGTTTATGAATTTAAATAAAATTATAAAATGAAATCTCTACACACATCAAATCAAAATATTCTTTATTCTAGACTCAAATAACATTTTTGAATCGTCAGTAGTCTGTCCATTGGCAACAAATCTACAAACGATTCGGAAAGTTGATTCCGCTGAAAAGAACCTGGCAAGAACCTCAGCGATTACTTTTTTAAAAATAATTTTATAGGTTATATTCTGTAATATTTTGTTTATATGTGCAATTGGAATCAAGTCCAAACATAATTATAGCTTAAATAACCTTCAATATTTTTATATGGCTTTTCTAAAAGGCAAACTCAAAAGTGATTCCGGTATCTTACTAAAATGCGAATGATCAAACCAACAAATGTCTTCTGAACCTATTTCTTGTATTAAAATTGTGTAATTCGTTCTTTTTGCTGCAGAAAATGTTATTATATACTCGTATATATGGTATTGTAATATTCATATCTGCCGAATCATCGTTCCCATGTTTTTAAGATACAACTGTACTGTTCTTTTAATAAAAAAATAGATAGACCAAGAGAGAATGCGTATTAATTCAATACAATTAAATTAAAAATATCTTTATTCTAGTAGCCCTCAATGTGCCCATACAGTTTTACAAAAGTACAAATATTAAAATACACAAATACGAAGATACAAAAAATACGAACGATATTGTTAGTAACACAACCTTAATCTATGTTAGTATGTCTTATGTACTAGAACTTACACTACTTGACTCTTCCAAGCCCGGTATGTACCGTTCCAGTGTCTCTAGAGACGCCTATCCCACATATTGGCCTACGTGCTGAGGAGGATGTTGGTGCTACCTATCACCCTACTCATCATTGACGCAGCACGTTTGCGGATGATCGCATAGAAATCATCCAACCCGTGCAACCGCAAACATTGATGACGCACTACAGATCCTCGGCATCCCCAGCACTGCCCTCAGCACGTTGTTGTACTGTATTGTACATTTAAATATACGATTGATGATGATATTAAAGAACGAATTATAATCTAAAGTTACGAGGGTTCCTACGCGCCCTGATCACCTGATCGGGAGTACATTTTTTGTACTACTCTGTAACTAAAGGACGTTAACAAATATATATATATGTCGGAGAATAAAAGAGAAGGTACTATAAATCATAGGGGCGTATCCATAATTCCATCTCCAAACTGTGGGCTTTGGTGGGTAATGTTGGTGCAAACAAACACTGTATTAATTAACTCACATCGATTAATGTTCGATTAGATCACTTAATGTTCCCCATATCAATTTATACAAACTCATTAATAATAGGTACTAACTAGGTAATAACTAGGAAACAGTTTCAATAGCCGACCGCTCTGGCGGACCGTCACTCGAGAACGTGAGAGACGCGCGCCGGATTGTCACAATTGACTCTGCCCCACGCCAATAAACAGATGACGCCAGCGTTCCACAGACTATTGCACTCCGACATATATATTTGTATGAACAGATAGTTATTTTTTTATTTGTTCTAGGTAACCCACTGAGCTGCAACTGCCGCCTATCGTGGATATACGCTTTACGCAACGAGACCCAAGACAACACCATGAAACACGCACTTGAAAAAGTATCATGTGTCCCAGAACCAACAAACGAGAGACGTGTAAGTGACTCTAAAGAGGAGGAAAACGAAAATTCCAACGTCTTAACTGACGAGAATTACGAATATTATGACAAAACTGATGACTACAACAACGATAGCGAAAAGAACACTAAAATAGGTACAGCTATTAAGCTCATAGATATCCCTTTAGAAGAACTACCCTGTCCAAAAGAAATAATGCAATCGATAGAGGAAACTTACGGGCATCCAGTACAAAACGAAATAAGATTAAAAGCGTTCTCAAAAGTCGGGAGAGAATTACCTAGTTTCCTCTTTGTTTTAACATTAGTAGTGTTATTTTAAAAGTTTATAGCTGTTTAAAAAAGTAAGACCCGTTTGTGATATTAGACGTTAACGATTCGCATATCTCTTTAGGCAGTAA
Source organism: Elymnias hypermnestra (assembly GCA_015832385.1). Taxonomy (NCBI): domain Eukaryota; kingdom Metazoa; phylum Arthropoda; class Insecta; order Lepidoptera; family Nymphalidae; genus Elymnias; species Elymnias hypermnestra. The sequence goes on from JACTOM010000933.1 coordinate 2,020,178, forward strand.
ATGTAATCTTGTATGTATGACAATGTTATTTAATATTGTAAAAAAAAGTAATATTTAAGTGTTAAATAGGCTAAGCCTTTATGTTGGAACTTATAAAAGTAATTTAACATTACGATAAATTCATAATTCACTGTGAATAGTAAAAGTATAGCCTTTCCATATAACTTTGATCGAAATGTATTATATAATAATAAACGAATTGCGAAATGTTATCATAAGATTTAAGTGTTTCTTCCGTAAATGTTTTGACTTGTAAATACGTCGACATTTCTCTGAAATTCGCTAGTAATATTAAGTGTAAAAATTATATGCCGTAATGCCAAAAATGTAATTGTTTGGATTTTAAAATATGAAATTATATTGTAAATAATTCATACAGTGAAAAGCATTCGATGTTCTTTCCATTACATCTAATATCTTCTTTAGGTCTAAAAGTTATCTTACAGTATTATTTAAGGTGTTAATTTTATTCTTATACGTAGCTTCTACTAAAATTATACGTTAATGTAAAACATTCAACATAATTTGTTATATTTGGAAACAATAGCATAAATATATAGTGAAGTGAAAAATGAAATGCCTGTTCTCTTTTTTGCTTCTTCATACCAAAAATAGTAAAGAAATTGATTGTGTTACTATGAAGACTACAAGCTAGACAAATTAAAAGCATTAATATATCAACGTAGGTATTTAACTATTAAAAGTGGAACGATTATTGGGGTTTGCTATTGTTATAAAAGAATACATCAATTCAATTTGTTGAATTGAATACGTCTTTAAGTTCGCATCTGTAGAGATTCGGGCATTTAAAGAAACAATGATAACAAAATCGGAGGATACAATTTGGTGTTGTAGCTACATATCTACAATCTCCATCCGAAATTCAATTATACCACTTGATAGCTAATGGATTAAAGATTTATTACGCTAAATAATAATATTATTTTATATAAAAACTGTTACCAGTTACGGGAGGTATTCACATACATGTCCGTAGACAAATCCCATTTCTTTTTTAAAATAAAATTGTGATTTTCATTGAAATTTTTAAGACAATAACTCAATATATAATTATAACTTATAATCTATTAACAATTTTAAATTTTAGTGGAAATTAGCCCAAATAAATTTATTATAATATTGATTTTTTTACGATAGTTAAAAATTTATTTACTATCATGTCTCTTTATTTTTGGTGGGTAAAAGTACATTTTTCAAATTGAAATGCCGAGAAAAAATATAATATATAATATTTTAAACTAAGCTGACGGTAGATATTTTATTTATCTGATCAATTTTCAATAATTATCTCAGTACAACCAGAACTGTCTGTTTTACTTTACATCTCTTGGAAAAATAATAGAGTTACACAAATATTTTAAAATAAAACATTTCTGAATAACCTCAAAACAATATCATATTTTATTAAAAAAAATATATATATGACACATTTTGTGTTTAACAGGATTATATAAATATATGGACACAACCTATAGTTTCATAAACTACTTAAGTTATAAAGTCCAAGCAAAAGAATTACGAGTGCAGGGAGGTTTTCATATAATTTTTCATAGTTAGCTGTGAATAAATTCATCTGCAAGTTTTCAGCTGACCAAGTTTATCAAACCTTATAACTAGAAGGGGAACTGGCTTAATAATAAATGAAATGTGAAAAGTTTTGTCGCGTCCCGCGTATAAGTGAAAATATGGGCCCTCGTTGATAATATTTTAAAGGCGAACGAAAAATTGTATACCCACACAAAAATTCACCAACTTTGGTCCTCTATGGAATTTTTTCCTTACATTTTTTGCCCGTTTTAATATATGCCTCCGTGACATCCATTCCATTATCATGGATTTGTGTTTCTGGTATATTTTTTCATAAAAAAGGTGAAATTGAAATACCTTTTTGATATAGAAGGAAAAAAGATTAATGATTTTGATTTAGGGGGAGTTTAAAATTAATTTTCTTTAAAAATTGTTTTAAATACAAATAATTACAGAAATATTTCAGAACCACCTTTTTTTAACAGAAAAGTATTTATAAATCCACTGTTCTTTTTTTTAATCTTACTTTAGTTTTAAATATTTAATGGCAATTCATGAAGTAAGTCGTAGAAATTCTTATAAGAGTCATTGAGAGAGCAGGCTTCATAAATAATATATATTACTTATAATAAGCAACGGATCCAAAGATTTAAGTTAATTTGTTAAAATTCTAGATTTCTTGTGAAGATTTTTGTGAATAGTTTCTGTTACAATAAATATTTCTTACCAAAGTGTTTCGTATTGTTTATTTACCTAAATTCCCAAATATTTTTTTATCTTTCAAGCAATTTTCGTAATGGTTTAGTAGAGAATTTGAATCACGTGAATTTTTGCGTGGGTTTGTATCCTATGCAAGCATCAAGAGTTTCTTTTTGTAAAACTATTATCTTTAATAGTCATTTAACTTTCATTATTATGCTAAGAAAACTGTCATATAATATATATAGTCCGAGGGTAATTCTGAGATATATGTTATGTTGCCTGCCATTTGGCAGTGTACCAATTTGGTGGATCTAGGTTCTAAAACCCTCTGTTATATGAGTGACGAAGCCTATGCCCATCAAGACCTTAATAGAATGTCTCTCACCTTACCTATACCTTTAAAATATATAGGTTCCGGAGTATTCATAGCTTTGATCTAAATTTATTACAGTAAGCGACAATGTTAGAAGAATGCGTATTCTACATTACATGGTCAAGTCGCCATTTTCTAAGCTTTGTAGATCTCAAACTACTAACTTGGATTGCTTTTAAACTTATTTTGACACTACGACTACTAATGATTCTAGATAGCACTTATGTCGCTGACATAGAGGAATAAACAATATAAAATTGTTAATGTTCTGTTGTATAAATGTCTTGTGTTAAAAACTAATTTGAATACCCCTAAAAATGTTTTCAGTTTGTTACAAAACAACCATATGCAGACATCAAGTACGCACTAGAAACTATAAAATTAGTAAATCAGTGATGTATCTACAATCAATGATAAATTTATATGTCGGAGTGCAATAGTCTGTGGAACGCTGTCACCATCTATTGGCGTAGGGCAGAAGTCAATAGTGACAATCTGGCGCGCGTCTCTCTTTAGTGCTCGGATGACGATCCGCCAGAGCGGTTGACTATTGGAACTGTCGCGTTCCTAGCTATTATTATTAATGAGTTTGTGTAAATTGATATCTGGAACATTGAGTGATTGAATATTATAATCTGAGTTAATTAATAAAGTGTTTGATTGCATCAACATTTCCAACCAACGCCCACAGTACGGAATGGATGCCATTAATGACGATGTCCGTGGAGAACCCTACGCCTCGATGCTTTATGCTTCCTTCTCTTTTATTCTCCTAAAGCCTTACAATTTGCTTAAAAATTCTAATGTTAGTATGATTTTTGCTAGGAAAACATATTTATCAATGTTTCGTTCAATAAGCCCATCGTGGGTCTATTTTTAGTTTATGTCCTAATACCTATTTATGGTTTCTACACAATTTGGGTAGCTAGAGTGGGACACAAGGGGTCGATTGAATGCACCGGCTAGGCCACTATGTTTGTTTGGCTATGCTGGAGTGTGACGCGATGATTCGATTGGATGTATCAGCATAGCCGTAGAATATTGTTCATTGTTGGCACTGGAAATGTATATGGCCGGATCATAACGCGACGACACGAATAAGAAGCAACGATTGACTATCGACGCGTGGCTGCCGAAATCTTCTATTCAAAATAATTTGAATTTATTATATTAGCACACGCGAAGTGGCAAGTCGGCAAAAGTTTTGATATAGGTTCCCTACAACAGCATCGGTCTGAAACGCAATTTTTTGGTAGGGTATTAAATAGGATAGGGGCGGCCGAAACTTCCAACATACATAAACAAATATGATTTTGTAAGATTTATCTGACGAAAGCCTAAATCATGGATAGCGAAACGCGTATTTACACTGTTTTGCCTTCTTCTCGTTCGTATACTTCATGTTCGAAGATCGTATCCGTACTTTGGTGCCAGCGTCAGTTTCTTCACCAAAGCTTTCCACTGTTTGGTCCTCGGCTTTACTTATGGCGGCAACAAATGGAAGACCTGTAATTGCTTTTATTTGGTCGGACCAGCAGCCAGGTGATCGGCTGCGTGATCTTTTCCCCTCTGCCTTGTCAGTAACTATAACTTGTCTAAGTTATAGTGCTGGCGTCGGGCAATGTGACCAAAGTAGCTAAGAATAGCTTAAAATCACTTGGTCTAGAGTCTTTTTTTTTTTCATCCATAAGGGAGGCAACAGGTGTTTATCTTTCGCATTCGTCCCTGGTACCTCAGATGTGTTCAACTGAAGAATCAAGGAGGCGGGAGGAGGCGCGCAAACCCGCACCGTCTGGTAGCCTGACTCCTACCGCGGTGAGGAGGAGCATCCGCTGCGTTTTCCCTCTCTCGCGCCTAGGCTTCCTTAAGCGAGTTTACGCTGTTGATACAGAAGAAGGACACTCCAGGCCAATTCCTCTCATTGGAGAGCATAGCACGTATAATACTCCCAAGCGAGCGATCACCGCCGATCAGCGGCACCAGGAAGTGACGTTGAGGTCCCCAGGCTGCTGGCAAGCGGGTGACTCCTCCCAGTCAATTCGACGCAGGATCTTTAAGCATCTATGCCCGGTCAGAACCTGCATCAATCTGTAGGAGAGCGACCCGTGCTCTCTGGAAAGCCATTGTTCCAGATGATGGTTCCAGTTGGTCGAGAGTTTGGGTGTCAACCCGGAGTTGCTCCAAGATAGACATAATTCGCCATAGATCGCATAAAGTGTCGATCTCACTGCATGTACTGTGAAGTTTCTGTTTGAAAAGAAATATATTTGCTTGATTCTACATTATCTATCCGTCATTATAGTTTTCGTTGCAAGAAAAGATCGTTACGAAACCTGTATATCCTAAAAGTAGTTCTGGAGTTAATGTATGCTGCCTACTCTCATTGGTGCAGCGTGGTGGGTCTGTGCTCTAAAAAACCGCCTTTTTTATGAGTGAGAGTTGGGACTTAAAATAGTTTTTTTAAAGTCAGACATTTTGTTTTATTTTTACATCGCTACGCAGCAAATTTGTAGATGCTACGCCAGTTCTTACATTTGCTACGTCAAGTGCTACGCTGCTACGAAAGTTCTAATATAGATAAGTGTTTATGAAATAATGACTTATTACTTGCCGGCTCGTCCCTTGTTCATAGAATTAAATGAATGTAAATGTTTGTTATAGTTTGAAACATTCAATGAGATTCTTTATAGACTTATTTATGCCCGACATATATTTGAAATGCTGCTAGAATTAGAAGCACCTAACGAACAAAAATATATATAATTCTTGTGTTCGTGTGTATGTCACTGAAATCACCCATAACTGCTAGATTAATTGAATTTTTTGTATCTTGAACTGAATTTGACAGTGGTTTAGATTTACAATTGACTACGATAAATAACGAATTTATTGTAGCCTACGCGAATGACACCGATAATACAACTGGAGTTTTGAATTAAGATTTTTAGCTTCATAAATAGATTATTACTAATTTTACAAATTGAAAAACTGTTCTTTTATAATTATTACCTAAATATGAGTTAAAATTAAGTTCAACAGTGAATAATCTTATTAAAATTTTCAAACGTTTGTAAAATATATTTTTATTCATGCACTCAAGTTCAAACGCGTTGTTTTAAACAAACAATATATTAAATTTGCCTTGGCCAAGATCGAAGACAGGACAGCTGCCAATGAAGCAAATACTAACACTATTACACCAGAGAGGCTATCAAATATATTAGTAACTCGATGTTTTATATAAGAATCAATATCGTCGAATTCGAATATCAAACTCTTTATATAAATTACGTACGTAACATATCTAAAGTCGTCCTACATGAAGCCATATAATAAGCCAATTTTTTTTAAGTGTCGTGTCACGGAAGGTGGGAAAAATTAATCAGATTACCTTAGTGATGCCTCGGTATTAGCTTAAGTACCTAATTCGCAACGCTTGGGATTAAGGCATTAAATATATAAAGCGTTCCTCACTTTACGCTAACACGCTTGAAATTATGAAGCGTTGACGTATCAAATTTAAAATTAAATTATGAGATCATTTGTTTTATTAAGGAGCACTCATGTGGTTTTTGGTTTATAATTTCATTAATTTGGTAATGAGTTAGGCTATATTCTAAAGGGATCTATTGGTTTGATTAAAATCTCCAGTGTTATACCATTTGTTCTTACAAATGGTATAACACTTGAGATTTTTCACACACATGATTCTTATCATTGAGTAAATTTAGAAGTCAATTTAACCACACTTTGATAAACTGCGATTCATACAATTTTTGAATGAATAAGAAAAAAGATAAAAACTATCTATTTGCGCCAACTGGTGAAATTTTTATATAACCTACTTAATTTCTTAAATTAATTTAGTTTATTATCTAGCTGTTAACGGTAAAATTACTTCATTAGAAAAATATACTTGCGACATTTGACAATTTGCACTTATCGTTTAATTCAACTTATATGACATATGAATGAAGGAAATCTACATCCTGAAAATTATATTTTAAAGCAGTGAATAAATTTAAAGGGCTTATTTGAATTGTAAATTTTTAGTGTGAAAAATTTGACTGTCTGATTACTAAAACTTCGCTGTTTTAAATTTAAGAAATTAACATTTATTTCAATTTTTCCAGCTTTTAAATACCCAAATGGAGCTAAATTCAAAATTTCATCGCGCTAATTAAATCTTCTAGGACATTGCGTATAGGAAAATTTTCATATAGTAATAGACTACAACTACAATATACTTTAATACTAAAAGTGTTGGTGGCAAATGTAAATGTAAGTTTACTTTAGTTTATTCATTTTGGGGAACGTCTATCAAAATTTACAAACATACTTGAACGACAATTTTTCTTACTTATGTATTTAAAACGTAATGTAAGCAGCAGTCCATTATGGTCATGCTGTTTGGCACAGGACTCCTCACTTATAGGAGAGATCTGTTAGAGCATAGACCCAACATGCTGCTCCACTACAAGTTGACAGGCATAGCACACAAGTACACTCTCTATTCCTTCACTCTCATAGTCTGACGTGACGCCCATCCGACACGACCGAAAGAGTTCAGGCTCAGGACCGACGGCTAAACATCCTTCTCGAAGCACAGGGGTGGATCATACCGCTAAGTTCCCAACCTCAGGCAAATATTAAGAAAATGTTCGTGGAACATTTGAGGAGCGCTCGCATATTCCTCTTTGATATCCCGGATGAGTTCTACGGAGATTTCACGTAGGCGGCAGGACGGGTGCCAATATACGCCGCCTGGAACCTCGCCTTCATCAGTGGTGAAAAGCATAGACAACATTTTTCGTCTCTCGCTCGTGGGCCTCTTTTAGCGAAATAACTATCTCACAGAAGAGAGCCACTCCCAACCAGCATCTCTCACTGGAGAGAATTGTGCTTACAATGCTTTCCAGCGACAGATCCGCGCCAATAAGCGCCACCAGAAGGTGACGTTGAAGTGCCCAGACTTTACATTGTAATAAAGTGTGGTGCGCTAAGTTAACAGCGGCACCAAACTCATGGCAGGCGGGTAACTCTTCAAAGCCAATTTAATGCAGGAATTTTTCGAAACAGCCGTGTCCGGTTAAAACCTGCACCAGTCAGAGAGTGACCCACATCCCCTGGTAAGCCATTGTGTCAGGTGAAGGCGATCGCCTCGACAGTGGCCACGACCGCTACTAGGGACCTGAGATCCTCTCTCCTTCTTTCTCGAAGGACGCGTCACAGGTCTGCAGGTCGCGTGTCCTTGGAGCCACACTAAACTTATGGACGGCCGCAAGATCTTCCGCGCGCAGTTCCCACGGAGGATCACCCGCCAAGAGAGTCGCCGCTGTACTTACTAATATACGTAATGTAGTCAATTCTACGCAACTTAAACTTAAGAAATAACCAATGCACTTTATAATTTACCACAATATAACTTTAATTTATGTATTAACATAAAAAACTGTAGCAATATCAAATATCATACATTTAAATTAAAAAAAAAACACATATTTTACCATAACTATATGTATAATATTGTACTCGTATATAAGGATATAAACTAATAGTAACAATTGAAAAAATGATAATTGAATGTAGCCCTTATAAACGTCACTACTGCAATTAATACTTAGTACAAGAAACAATTTAAGTTGCATCTTAAGAGCCTCTTATATACGTTTGCAAAAGAGGTAAATGTATCACATTTGCAAAGTTATTAATGTAGAAACGTGCACCACGTTCTCACTGCGTACGCTACGAAGTGAATATTAAATATCTTGTTATTAAATTTGAATATTAAAAAATGAGTGAAGTAAATTGTGCATGAAATCATCGAGGTGCTGTAACTTATGAATTACCTATTCACTAGTTCTATAAAGGAAAGCAAATTAATTAAAAAAACTTTCAGTCGTTATTATTAATTCTCTAAGTTCTACTAGCCTTTTTCATTTATGTTACTTTATTTTTTTACGAAATATCTATTATTATACAATTTATTTGAGTCTATGGCTCCTGAATTTAGTGAACCTATATTTCAAGGGAACTGTATTTCAATTTAAGGCCAGTAATTACCGCTACAATATACATCTACTTTTGGTTTCATTTCACTAAAAGGAAATTACTTAAGTGATATTTGATTTATTTAATTATTTCTTTATTGAATACACTTAAAACTAAATTAAGGGTATCGTACAATAGGAATGCATAAGTTGGTGATGCGATAGAGAAGTAATACTTTACATATATACACATACTTACAGCAGCGGTTGGGGAACTTTTTAAATTATTACCCCAAAATATTTTTGTGTGAGTTGATATTACCCCATGGCAAAGAGCAAAAAAAAACGAAATCTCTTCTTTTTTGCATCTTTCATATTATCGCCACCATGATAATTTTGAAAGGAAAACAACAACTAAAAATTTTTCAATGTGATACATAGTAATACATAACGGTAATAAAAGTAATATATGTAATATACAGTGGAAGACGGCCTCGGTGGCACAGTGGTGCGAGTATCGCTTTGCTGAGACCCCGAGTTCGGTCCACGTTAGGGCGAATTAAAAAAATTGTTTTTTCTAATTTGTCTGAGTCTGGTCTGGTGGGAGGCTTCGGTCGTGGCTAGTTACCACCCTACCAGCAAAAACGTATCGCCAAACAATTTGATTTGTGTGCCGGTACGATGTTGTGTAGAAACCAGGTATATCGCCTCTTACCAGATTAGCGAGTCTCCATCTTAGACTTAATCATCACTTACCATCAGCTAAGATCACAATCAAGCGCTAAACTGTCAGCAACAAAAAAAAAGGAAAAAAATCGTCCCCACAGAAGCTATAAGTAAATGATAATTTCTTCTTATTTTATAATTAACATGATATTTTTCTTATATTATTAGACGAAAAATCTAGTTTAAATTATTTTGGTTTTATCTCGCTCACTCCCACTTGATAGACCCATGTTAAGCTTTTAGTTGAAAAAATATTAACAGGATTATAAAATATCAAATTAAAAATATATATATTTTACTAACAAGAGATTTTTACCCCCAAAAAAGCCACAATTAGGATAATTTACCCCGGTTCCCCGAACCCTGACTTATAGTTATATGTATGTGTAGTCTATCTAAATCTTAATAGTACTTTTAGCAGCATATTGTACCTCTACCAGCAAACAAGGTCTCTGTTATATATTTTGCAACAGCGAAACAATTATAAAAAAACACGGGATCATTATGAATCAATAAGGCATACGATAATACAAAATAAAATTACTTTTAATATAGCGTAAGAAAATCACAGATGAAACCAGTTTCCAATTATACAGGTGTTTTGTTCTATGATATATTTACAATATATTCGTGGTATTATATTGATTTCTCACAGACAACGTTTAGTTAAAGGAACTAAAAAGAAGATTACCCAATTTCACCAACATTCCTTAAATTATCACGTAGTTAGGGGACCCCTTGTTTACGAACCCCGATGAAAGAATCTCTCTAATGAGGATTGTGTGGCTGTTCGAGCCAAAATACCCACTAAAACTCAGCTAATCTTTCCTCATCTTTGAATGAGATCACTAGAGGAGTACTTAGGGGACACATAAACCTAAGGGGATGTTGGTAAAATCGAGCATTAGTAGTCTATTGTAATAAAAAAAGACTATGTAATATATATTATAAAATGAAAGTGCATATATACAAAGTACACTTGTCAGAAGTTAAACTTCTTTGACAAACTTATTTTCAAGGCAAACTAAGTGTCTACATTTATACAAATCTAAAACTTTAGATTTCCGAGATTTAGAGACAGGGAAAGAAGAAGTTATGTTAGGAGTTTAATGAATTTAATGGTCATTAAATATTTAAAGTGTCGAAAATTAATACATATTTGAAATCTCAAATGACGAATTTAAAATAAAGATGTCACGTGTTTTTTTTTGTCAATATTACAAATTATTAATAAAATTTCGTTTTTGAATGTCAAGTTTAGAAAAAAGAATATTTCCATTTTATATTTTATGAAAAATAGTATATTAAATGACTAGTGGCAAATTAAAATTTCAATTATTATTTATAAATATTAAAGCTACTTAACCTTCAAACGAATAAGTATAAAAAACGATGCACATCTTCGTGACGCTAATCACGCGTTTCATCCGTAGAAAATTTACCTACGCCTAAAAAAGTTTCACTTCATATAAACTTAAAATATAATTTGGTAAATGGCGTGTGATACTTATCAGCAAACTAATAACAGGTTGGAAATAACCATAGGATTTTCTCTCGAGAATTTCTTACGTTTCCTTCATCGAATCAGCTCGTCTGGAAAAGAATTTCGGGATATAAACCAACCATGCAATTCCAGTGTAAGTTGACTGATAATACACATCCCGGAATTTCTCCCGAGAATTTCTTTCAAAACCTTTCTTACTGTTTACAATTCGTTATACACCCAAGTCAGGTTTAAAATAAATTGTAGAAATATGTCCAAAAATGTATAAAGGGAAACCTTAGAAAATTGCATAAAACGTTGCACAAGTGTACAACGTAATAAACAAAAAGTAGAAATAACATTATGTAGACATAAGCAAAAATATGTTTTATGGATTTTTTTTTCTTGTCCGGAAATCCTCATGGATACCCACAACGCCACGGGGCAAAGGCGTTACGGGTTATGCCGGACTCTTACCGGTTAAAACCCGACGGTGCTCCTCCCTACGTTCTTTGGCGAAAGCACGGAATCGGAATACATCTGCAGTCTCATCGACGATATGGCAACAGGGCTCCTCTCTTTGTTATCCCTTTATTCTGGGGGCAAACGACGATTGTGCACTAATCGTCTGCGCCCAACCCTCCGCCTCCTTCTGCGATATCACGTCCTGACAAAAGGAGACCACGGCATTCCAGCTGGCATCTCTGCCCACCATGGTTCTAACCACAGCAGGCAGAGAGGTCGTCACCGACAACTGTTACCAGTTAGGCTCGGCGGTTGGCCCATTGTGGACAAACAGCGAGTGTGTGTGCCGCGGTGTCCTCCAACGCGCCGCACTCGTGACATTCCTCCGTCATCTCTCTCCTCGCGACGCGACACAGGTACCTTCCGAAACAACCACGTCCCGAAAGGACGTATGTAAGGTAAAAGGTCAGCCCCCCAAAACGTCTATTGGTTCACTGCTCAAATATTGGACAAATTGCCTCAATCGTATACAGATCTGCACTGAGCTGCTCCAATAAATGGTTATATTAACTCAATTTCTCTACAATATAATACGTTACACTTAATAATATTGGTTCCTAAGGAATACTACTTATAATAAAAAAAACCTAACTAATTATTATTTGGTACATCCAGTTACGTAACATCAATGTTTTAAACTAGTAACCTGATTTTTGTTTTACTGCTTATTAAAAACCTTGCCTTTTTAACCGACTTCAAAAAAGGAGGAGGTTATCAATTCGTCTGTATTTTTTTCTTATATTTTTTACCTCATAACTTACGACTGGGTGAACCGATCTTGATTAGTTCTGATGAAGGCATCCATGAAAAAACCGGATAGGTCTTAAATTTGTATTAAACATGTGCTCGACAAATGGACGAATAACTCACGATTACTCCAACCAATTTCGATGATTCTTTTATATTGGAAAGGATACACTTCAAGGGTTGTTAGATGATGATGAGTTTGGTTAGGTTTAGATAATGGAATCCATGACAAAGTAACGGGACTCTTCAATTCTTAGGTGCAAATTAACGATACTCTGCAGACTCTTTTATAGATCTCCGGATATTTGAGTCATCTACCGTAAGTTCGGTATGGTCAAGTGATTGTCGTAGTTAAATATGATGATCAATGGAACTCCTCAACGGGTTACAGTAAGGATGCAATTTTTAGCAGAATTTAGAACTGTCTGTAATCAAACAGCAAATGAGCTAAGGTTTGTTGCTGCATTGCAATATTTAAGGTGTATTATGTATAAAGCTGTAGTAGCCGGATGTGGGAGACATTTGGATATTAGTGTTGTACTTTTTATGTTGTTGTTGTGATTACCATATTACTAGTATTAGCGGGGTCGCAAAATAACTAACCTGTAACGTACGAGTATTAAGTTGCCAGTTTGATCCCGGGTGTGACGATATTATTCGTCAACTGCTTTCTGGTGAGGAGTACAGAAGAATGCATCGGACACGCGTCGCTGTGCGGACTTCAGGATTGAGAGCTGAGTCTCCTAATTTTAGACTGCCAGAGTCTCATCTGAAGGGCCCAATCTGGACCAGCTCGGCGACTGGCTTCCCTCGAAGTGGAGGACCCATTGTCAATTTAACTTTGTAAAGTTGTTTCATTTAAACGGTGCTGTCTTATATGAGCAACACGTTTTTTAGGTGTACACATATTGAGATAAATTTGTTAGTTTACTTCAGATTCACTAGAAATAAAAAAATAAATTAAAAAAATTAACAAAAAGAACCGCCTTCAATACAAACTCCTACAAATATATTAATATGCTCTAAAAAGTAAAAAATAATTGCGTATTCCTTTTTAGAGTTCTTCGTATTCTTATATTTGGAGTCGGTGTCAGCCTACATATAGAAGCTATAGGTGGAAGTGGCGCCGGAGCTGCCAAATGGACACGCGGGACACACCTACTTTCGCTGACGCCGACTCCGAATATAAGAATACGAAGAACTCTAAAAAGAATACGCAATTATTTACTATTTGGTCATCTCTAAAACTTATTACTTTAATTTAAAATGTACCTTCGAAAGTGCAGTAATTTTTATTGCGTATTGGCCTTATGTTCTCATGTAAGTTAATATTATATTCCTTATGGAAATAAATGTCTTAATCCATAAAAAAATATTGTATTATGTCCTATATTTTTAAAATCGAAATAATATTCACTTGTTAAACAACAAAATGGAACTAAACAATGTTACTATAAGCAATTAAAACAAACTTTCAACGACATAATATATCAATGTGAAATGGTTTTAGAAATCATATGTAAAGTTAAACATTCTTTTAGAAAACAATATTATTATTTTGAAGATTATATAAGGATATTCCTTAATATGAAATTAAATGTTTGGATTTGATAAACAATGTAACACATAAAAGCTTAATTTAACAGTGTTACTAGTGAGTCTCTTGCTAGTGTCTTCTCAGCAAAAACAACTTTCTTAACCGGTCGTAGATTTGTTATCATCGGACAGAGTAATCACGATTCAAAAGTGCTTTCTGAGCCTACTTGAATGATGAATATTTTAATTGATTTTATAAATCATCCTCTTTGCAGTAACATTGGTGTATTTCCCGATCCCATGTTAATATGGAAAATTACGTTATTAATAAGCATCTACATCGCAATAGTTTTGGTAACATCGGGTTAATTATTGATCATTTCCCCCTTATATTTATTTATTTGAAAAAACTTACCAACTAGAATTCGTGCAAATACCTGTCAAGTTTAAAATATATCTTTTTTGTCTGATATAAAAAGAAAGCAAAAACTATATGTCTAACTCACACTGATACGAAAATAAAATAATTATTAAGAAAATATATATTTAAAATATCAAAATACATCAAACAGAATAATATATATTCAAGCCAATTTCACATCTTTGTATAGTAATTTAAAAGGTCCTTTTATAATAAATAATATTAATACATTTATTCAACCTTTTTTATTGATTATTTTCTGACTATTTCACGGTAACAACATCATAAAGGATTTTTTTGCAAACAAAGTTGCGGGTAATCGCTAATATGAAAAGTTAAACAGCTTAACCTCTTAGGTCACTAAGAGATTAGCCTCAGTAGAATTACTATTAAGTTACTTAAATGCTTATAGACAGGGTGATTACAACGTTAACATTTTTAAGTCTATTAAATTGCGAAACCAATATTATTGGATTAAAAAGACATATTTAATAATGTTGAAATTATTGAAGTGAAAATTTTTGTGGGTATTGAAGGAAATCAAAACCTGAGTATTCTTTATTCGAATAGGCTCAAAAAGCTCTTTTAAAGCGTCAATACTGTCCGTTGGTTACAAATCTACCACCGGTTCAGAAAGTTGATTTCGCTGAGAAGAAACCAAAAAGAAACTCAACGGTTACTCCTTTATCATAGTTTTTGTTTGTGTGTGCTTAGTTTTCATATGCTACTGGAATTAGGTCCAAACATCTTTGTCATTTAAATAATCTTCAATATCATAATATGATTTTTGTAAAAGGACGTTTTCAACATATTTCTTAAATCTATATGGAGGCAGACTGAGCTATTACGGTCTATTATGCAACTGCCTCATTGGTCTAGTGGTTAGCATGTTCGACTACAGACATGAGGTCCTGGGTTCGAGTCCCGGGTCGGGCCAGTTCGAAATCGATATTGAGTTTTCTATTAAGATTTTCTCAATATTTGCCCGAAGTTGGGAAGTTGGCGGTGTGATTCACCCCCGTGCCTCGGAGAGCACGTTAAGCCGTCGGTCCTGCGCCTGATCTCTCTCTCCGGTCGTGTCGGATTGCCGTCATGTCGGACTATCAGAGTGAAGGAATAGAGAGTACACTTGTGTACTATGCCTGCCAATCCGCAGTGGAGCAGCGTGGTGGGTCTATGCTCTAAAAACCCTCTCTCATATGAGCGAGGAGGCCTGTGCCCAGCAGTGGGACGTAAATGGGCTGCTACTTACCTTCTTTACTTTATGCAATGCTTTAGCGATGAAATTGTCGGCTTAAGGTCAAATAAGAGAGCGAATATTGTAAAGAAGAAAAAAATATTTTTTATAATTTATCCTTTTCATTGCCAATGTCAAATACCGGTTAACATGGCTTTTATGTCGTAGATTGCCAGTGTCAACAACTATTTCACATAATACGATAGTTCTAAAATATAATCTTGTTTTTTTTTTTTTAAATCATAATGTGTATTATCCATTTTACATACCCGGTAACTGTCGTAACAAAATATGCATAAAGATAAAACCAGACTATAGAAAAAACAAACAATAAGTTACAAAGTGACAGTTACCAGTTGTGCATGTGTCGCGTCGAAGTTCGTTAAGGTATTTATGTGTTAAAACACTCACAGTTTATAAAATTGTGTGATTATTTGTGTTTTTGATTATATAATTGATGTGAACAATGAAAACCCATGACGTAAGTATTAATTTTTAAGATATGAGCTTACAAGACGGAATTTTTTCACTATCTCAACGTTTAGTGCAACACCAGACTAAAGAGCCACTTTATCGTCTTTTAAGCCACGAGGTAATCGACGCAAAAACGCGACGGTTATTCCGGTTAACAAGCGCGGACAAATTATGGGGGTAAATAAAAACCACGGCCGGACAGTCAAGCGATTAATAATATTTTATTTCACATTAAAATACTTCAAATAGTGGAGGAGGAGAAGCGTCAAACGGGGCAGTTTTTCCCGCTTGCTTCCCCTTTGAGTCGGAATCATCTGGGATGCCGGAGGTAAATACGTCAGCAAACATCTGGCGTCCAACACTCGGATGAAGATAGTTTCGTGGGGTTTTAGTGGATATTCTGGTGAACAGTGTCGATGGAGCTGTATACCACCCAGCGAGGGTAAAAGCATCTCCGAGCGACAAAACTCACATTCAATAGCTACAAAATATTGCTTTCAGTTTTAAAACTATCCTATAAGTTTTAAAAAGGTATTGAATAATCGATGTATCAGTCCAAATAAACGATACAATACCTCAAAGGTACGTTGAAAGCTCACAATCGCCAGGCAACGGTTGAATATTAAAAGTTTCTTTTGAGTTACGTGTTACATTGTAGGCGTGAGATATTGCAATACTTTATTTCATCCGTTTGTAAAAGGCATCACAATATATTGTGTTATATTCGCGCTCCTAAGAAACTTGAACCGTGTTACGTGTCGGTATTGTAATATTGGGAATTGTACGAAATATTATAATGTTTACTTTAACAATTTGGTTTGACAATAGTACTTTTTCATAAGGTACAAGTTTTTCTATGCGTAATTTCCAATCCCGTGGAAGTATGAGGTAGTCTGTACATGACATTCTGTAATGTGAAAAGAGTCAGGTAAATATCAAGTCAATTGCGAATAAATTTGAACTGAATGAGAGTATAAGACAATGCATCAGTGAGAGACGGAGACTTTTGATAGAGTGAGTGAGTGAAAGAGTATTTAAGGGAGGGAGAGAGCGAGTGATTGAGTATAGTAAGAGATGGAAACAGTGAGGAAAGGAGCGAGTTAGTGACTGACTGAGTGAGTAAGTGAGTGATACAGTGACTAAGTGAGGGAGTGGGAAAGATTGGTTTGCTGGTAAAGAGGACATTGTGAAAAAAGTCAGTTACATTCCAAGTAAATCGAGAATTAATTTAACTTGGGTCAATTGGTGAATGAGTGAAAGAGTGATTGATTGAGGGAGTGAATGAGTTATGGAGATATAAGGCGTAAGCGAATGCTCGAGTGAGGGAGGCAATGAGGAAGATTTGAGGGAATGAGTAAGTAAGGGAGTGAGTGAGGACGTGAGTGAAGGAGTAGAAAGTGGCTAGTTTGCTAGTTAAAAGGCATCATTTTAATATACGCAGTCTCTTCTGAGAAAAAACTTAAATTAAGACCATTAAGGCCTCTAGGTCATGGAAACTATGTACATTTAGAACTCTAAAGCATTTTCCACTTCTAGTACTTAAATTAGCGGCATTTCTAAATGAACTTATCCGAGCTAACTTCATTTTATTTATGAAGTTTCCGAGAAACTTGTAAATCGCTTTTCTTTATTATTTGCTATAAAAACAAACTTGGCAAGGTTGAAAAAAGTTTTATCAATGTTATAATGGAAAATATTTATGAAATTTGATTTTAGCGCTATCCAATTGCTGCTGTTATTAATATCATCTACTAATCATCTGCCCCTTCGCTTTTTTTTATTTAATCAGTATTGCTTAAAATCTAAACAGCTTCATAGTGATTCAATAACAAATAATTTAATATATATATCGGAGAATAAGAGAGAAAGAAAAACATAAAGCATAGGGGCGAGGGGTACGGTTCTCCGCCGACATCGTCATTAATGACATCCATAATCATAAATCACATCAATTTCCGTACTGTGGGCGTTCATGGGTAATGTTGGTGTAATCAAACACTTTATTAATTAACTCAGATTATAATGATCAATCACTCAATGCTCCCGATATCAATTTACACAAACTCATTAATAATAATAACCAGGAATGCGACAGTTTCAAAAGTCGACCGCACCGGCGGGCCGTCATCCGCGAACTACCGTGAGGCGCGCGCCGGACTGGACTGGACTGGACCACTTATGGACTCTGCCCCACGCCGATAAACAGATGGCGCCAGCGTTCCACAGACTATTGCACTCCGACATATAACTACCAGATTTAATAAAATAATGCAGTAGCAATATAAATACATATAATATAAAAACAAAGTCGGAATAGTCACATCATTTATAAATCAACAATCTCTTTGTTTTGCACTATGAAAATAGCAAAAAAGTTTGATATTGGAAGTAATGTACCTTGAAATACGATAAAGGATCACTCACTCATGAGAATACCTCCAAATATATTCAGTCGATTGATGAGAGATTCTGCAAAAGTCCTTTCGCTATGTAGACACCCACTAAGAAAATAGGATTCCCAACGTATGAGCAACTTTAAGTGTGATGCTACGGGGATCAGCTTGTTTAATATAAAGCTTTAACTATATATGTATTTATTGGTTTTCGGTGTTATTTTGTTTATTTCTGTGTATAGTTTTTATTCTTGCAAACTTGTGTCGTGGAAACTTGTAGGAGACCATGTGCTGCATAACTATAAATCAAACTTGGTAAGTACCAAAAACTGGAATATAAAGTCGCTGTATTAAGTTCTTGTTTATTATTTATGTGATTTGTGGAAAGAGTTTTCTAACAACAATATATAAAATACAAATATTTAGAAAATTTAGAAGTGATTTTGTGTATATTGTCATATTCTTTGTATATATATATACATTATTATTTAATGATAAGTTGGAACATGACTTTAAGCTCACCTAATGATATGTCTTGATAGAGTCTAATATGAAAGTCAATTAACCTCATGATAGGAGATTTATCTGCTAATTTACATATAAACAAGTTTTTAAATCCTCGAATATTATATAAAAATTTCGTGTCACGATGTTTGTCGTCAAAAAACTACTGCTCAATCAAGTTTGATGTTTATTTTTACTTTTAATGGATTTGCACCTACTTAAAGCATATGATGTTAGAAGTTGTTAAATATTTGGAATATTCTTACATTGATCATAATGTTTACAAACATTCATTACACTTCAAAACAAGGCATCGGTGCAGGTTAATAAAGATTTTGTTTACAAATATTGACTAACCTTTTTTCCGCTCGGAAATGCATTTGCGCACCCCTGCCACGTGTCAGGGAGTGTGGGACTCGCCGGCAAGGCCAGAATACCCACTAAAACAAGCGACACCCTCCTCGCCTTGAATTGGCAGTGTCAGAGGCTCCCTTGCGGATTCACCCCGATACTCCTGGATGAAGACGACTGGGGATGTTCAAGGAGGAGACAAGAGGCGTTCGTAAAGACGCTTCTTGCCGCCCAGCCTGCTCCTCCAAAGGAGAGCAGCATCCATTGCAGCTTCTTGTACACGATCCATTGCCTCCAAGGAAATGACAGATTCGCAGAAAGAGGCAACTGCATTTCATCCTGTCTCACTGTCAAGCATGGCGCCCATTACTAACATTACCTAACATGAAAACATTTTTTTAACATTGTGATCAAAGATTTGTTAGAAAGTGTTTACTAATGTCTATAAATAGCAGCACTATTATAATCTACAATATGAGCAATATCGTATTTTAAGTGATCGTTAAGTTTAAGTTCTGGTGTCAACTAAATTTGAGTGAACGCAGACGAATTTAATAGGGTAAGTTTTTAGGTATGATAAAAAACTTGCTGACTCGACAGTTTCTTGTGCCTTAACTATATATTCAATTTGAATTTAAGTAATTAATACACAAACTTATCTGTTTATGATATTATATGAATAGTTTAGTTGGTAATCCGACACATTCAAGCGCTTAGCAATTGTCGCAGCGATAAACGAGTATATACATATTTAGTAATTCATGTATAAATGCGTGGAGCAAGAAATTTATGCCCCTTTTACGAAATTTTTAGGGGACGAAAGAGTATGTACATTCCACACACTCTAGTGTATATAAAGAAGAAGTGCAGAGTGCCAACATTTTTATATAATGTATAGAAATACAATAAATTACTGAAAAGTACCGTACTTCGAAATCGATTTTGAGTTTTCTACTAAGATTTTCTCAATATTTGCCGGAAGTTGGGAAAATTTGGCTGTGTGATCCACCCCCGTGCCTCGGAGAGGACGTTAAGTTTGTTCCTGCGCCTGATCTCTCTCCGCGAGTGTCGGATTGCCGTCACGTCGGACTATGAAAGTGAAGGAATAGAGAGTACACTTGTGTACTATGCCTGCCCATCCGCAGTGGAGCAGCGTGGTGGGTGTACACTCTAAAAACCATCTCTCATATGAGTGACGAGGCCTATGCCCAGTAGTGGGACGTTAGGCCACTTACCCTAATTACCACAATACATACTACCATGTATTTGACACACACATACTCTTCTGTCAATCGCTGACAATTATGTCAAATGCGATAAGGTTACTTTAAAAAAGTTTATATTATCCAAAGCACTAAGAAGGTCACATTGCAAAGGTTGATATAGTAGTTAAGATTTCTTAATATATCTGATTTTACTCGCTTTCTTTTTTCGTTATTTTTCTCACAAGAACCTTCTGATTATAACATACATACACGCCTCATTCCTTCTAGTTGCCACGATCCTTGCACATCTCCTTCGCTTCTTTCATTCTCATTAAACCTTTCATACAAGTTCGTCGGTTTAGAGTACTCTTGACCTGGTCCTTATTTAAAATGTCCTGAATTTGGTCCAGGAACTTTCGCCTTGGTCTTCCTCTTCCTTCCTCTTGATTCATAAATCATTTTTGTCAGTCTCCTTTCATTCATTCTGTACGTACCCAAACCATGTATGCTTAGATTCCTCAATTTTAGTTTCTTCATCTTCTTTTATACCGCAACGTGCTCTCCTTCTTTATAACAAACACTACAAAATAAAAAATTGGTCCAGCATTGATCTTTTGACATAGGGAAATATGGCTTCATGTTTATATATAAAAGATACATAAGATGTTAAATGCATAAATCGTAAAGCGATTATTTTATTAGAAAAAGTTACGAAAATGTATACTTAAAGTACATGACCCCCTCCCTTGTTACGAAATTAAGGTGAACTCTGGAATGCGTAATGAAATACCCGGGTAGGGGGATGTCAAACGAGGGCAAACCAAAGGACTATAGTGCGGTTACAAAGGTGATTAAGGGATAAGAGGGAATAAAATATGCCCGCCGCTAAACCTCGGGACATGGCTGACGAATTTGTAATTTTTTATACGAGTTACAAAAATAGATGACAACTTTATATAATATTAACGTAGTGACACTTTACATACTTTTCCCATTATGCTACTTGTTCCTCACGTTGTCATCCAAGTTAATCAAATCAAATCACATCAAATTATCCATTACTCAAGTAGGCTCAAAAAGCTCTTTTGAATCGTCAGTAGTCTGTCCGTTGGTAACAAATATACCACCGGTTGGGAAAGTAGATTCCATTGCAAATATATAATATATTTTGTATGTTGTAATTACGCTGAAAAAACATATTTATTACTTAAATAATCTTCAACGTTTTAATATGCCTTTTGTAAAATGACAGCAGTTCTCGATTCCAGTGGAAAATGGTTTCATTAGAGTGAAGGAATAGATCTCGTATGAGGAGGCTTATGCCCAGCAGTGGGTCGATAATGAGCTGCTATGGGGAACTCATTATTTAGTTAAAATTACTAGAGTGATGGCAAAATATCAAGTCACTAACGAAAAGTTTCCAAGATCAAGACACGGGTTTTCATAATTTAGGGATCAGGATGTCACAGAAAAACTAATTATTGTAATGAATATTTCTAATCGATATCTGTACGCCGAAGGAAACGGGGTACAAGGCGGCGCGTGATTGTACAATATCTCCCGCCCCCTTGAATCCTTAGTCGGAAACATCCGGCACACCAGAGATAATTACAAAAGATGAACTAAACTCCTACAAGAAGTTTTAGAGATGTCAATTTATAAATTCAAAGTCTATGTTGAAAGAAATTTGATAGAAAAAACATATTATAAGTTGCAAGATTACTTGGACGATAGAAACGCGTGGGAGTGAACAAATTGCTCTAACTTGAATTAAAATATAGTAAGTTAATATGATATTGTAAAGACGACGGTAACAAAAAAAAAAATACCCGACTGAGTTTGTTGTGGATTCTTCTCAAATCAGGGTGCGAAGGAACCCTCGTAACTTTAGATTTTAAGTCGTTCTTGAGTACCATCATCAGACATTCATTAGAATTAAAGTGTGGAAAAAAATATATATTATTTGACGATTCAAAAGTGCTGTAATATGCCTACTTGAATGAAGATATTTTGATTTGATTTGAACACCTGGTGCCTCACTCATGGATTAAGAAGGTTCCGCTGAGTTTTAGTGAGTATTGCGAGCACTTCACCCTCGCCGAGTTACACACTCTTGGACCATGAGTCGGAGTTAGTACCTAAAAGCATTTCCCAAGCAAAAAAAAGGTGATCTAAGATGTCGTCCTCATCACTGCGCTTTTCATAAAAACTTGTACATCCTGGGAGCGATTTTGGGTTATGTGTATTCTGCTAACCACTAATATAGCAGCGTAGTGGGTGTTTGCTTTAAAACTTTACCTCTAATGAATGAGGAGGCCTGTGCCTAACAGTGGGGCATAAATAATTTACTTTAGTAAGCTTAACTAAGCTTTTAGTCATTAAAATATAAATTGTCTATATCTTATGCTAATTTAAAGATAAAATTTAAATCTCAATACTAACATCCATTTAGGGTATTATATTTATAATATACATACAAATAAATAAAATTTAGTGTTTATTTGTAATTTTAAGCTGCCTCATTGGTCTAGTGGTTAGCATGTTCGACTACAGACATGAGGACCAGGGTTCGAGTCCCAGGTCGGGCCAATTCGAAATCGATATTGAATTTTCTATTAAGATTTTCTCAATATTTGCCCGAAGTTGGGAAGTTGGCGATGTGATCCACCCCCGTGCCTCGGAGAGCACGTTAAGCCGTCGGTCCTGCGCCTGATCTCTCTCCGGTCGTGTCGGATTCCCGTCACATCGGACTATGAGAGTGAAGGAATAGAGAGTGCACTTGTGNGAATTACTTAGACTACTTTTATTTAAAAAAGAGGCATCCGCAATTACGCGAGGAACACCACGGAGAATAGCTACTTCACAATAAAAACATTCCTTTTAAATCTGCTCTGGTATTAAAAGCAATCTTTTTAAATTTAAAGACTTATAACGAAGTTACGGCAAAATTAAATATTTATTTAGCCAGTAAAATGATTTTATATTTTCCCCGCTGGCTTTCATTTTTATCTGCTATTCGAGATCTTTTATAATCCCATCCCAAAGATATTGATATTAATATTTTATTAGAATAACAACGAGCCATGAAATTGCAAGAAATCGTAAGAACCGTTGAGAATAAAGTCGATAAAGTTGAAGTTAAAGGTCAGATAACATTTCTATCTTGTTTCAAGCAACAAATAATTAAGATTATAATATTAAATCAAATCAAAAAGTAGTAGAATTTAATTAGGAATGATTCTGTATTGCAGTGAAATTCTTTTATGGACAGAGTAAGAAAAATTTTACATGTATAAGTATCTGTTGAGTCTTTTATACTAAATCAAACTTTATGTGGAAAAAATTATGACTAAATACATATTTATATAATAAATTTAAGATAAAATTGTATTTAATGTTATATAAACCAACGACATTTTCAATTTCATTTCATAATGAATATGGATCGATCGATATTTTTCAAGTAAGCTCTTTTTTTTTAATTATCGTTAATCTATTTATGGTAACAAATCTATCATTAGTCAGCAGAAATGATTAAACTGATGTGAAATCGGCATGAAATTGTGGTCTTTAAACTTTATTTCGTGTGACATTTAGTTTTTATATTCAAATGGAACCAAGTCTAAACACCTTGTATGTTTTAAATCATCGACATTGTATTATTATTTATCTATAAAAATATCCGTGATATTCCTTAAATTATGTATAGGCAAATTCAAAACTGATTGTAGTGTCTTTAAATGAATCTTACAAATGAATTCTGAACATTTTGGCCTTAAAAACGATGTCACAGCTTTATTTTTGGTTTTTGTATTATGATTGACTTATAAAATTGTTTTTGTTCCCATATATTTAAATGTGGGCCATAAAATAGGCGATAATGCCTTATTATCAATTGCGCCCAAAACCCAATCGACGAAATTCATAACTATTTTTTTATATATATCGGAGAATAAGAGAGAAGAAAGGAGCGTAAAGCATAGAGGCGTAGGGTTCTCCGTCGACATCGCCATTAATGGCGTTAATAATTCGATTTCCATATTGTGGGCGTTTGTTGGGTAATGTTGGTGCAATCAAACACTTTACTAATGAACTCAGGTTATAATGTTCAATCACTTAATGTTTGCGCGGTCAACAATCACATTGACTTTTGAAACGCGACGGTATCAAAAGTCGACCGCACCAGCGGGCCGTCACCCGAGATGCCCCACGCCGATAGACAGATGGCGCCAGCGTTCCACAGACTAATGCACACGGACCAGCAATCCACAGACTATTGCACTCCGACATATACATAAATATTTTTCATACTTTCCTGTATATTCAGTGAAAAAGATTTATTTTTAAACTACATTCAGACATACCAACTTATAGATATGCACTAATTAGTCGGAACATCCATATGGATCGTAATTCTTATTTCACATTGCAAAGGCTGTCTTCGCTTTTATTTATTTATGCACCAAAAAAGAAGTCACAATAATAAAAAATTAACGTTACTATACACAGGATACCTTATCCCTTTGGAAAGATCTCTTCCAGGTAACCCCAGAAAGTGAAAGAATTTTATAAAAGTGGTGAAGGAACAGAGATATGACAATTCTTTTAATATGCGACATACATACATATATACATATACATATAACTATAAGAAATTAACGGAAAAGATATATATATTTCTCGGAGAATAAGAAAGGAAAGCATAAAGCATAGGGGCCTGAGGTTTTCCGCTGACATCGTCATTAATGGTATCCATTATTTCTATACTGTGGGCGTTCCAGGGTAATGTTGGTGCAATCAAACACTTTATTATACAACTCAGATTATAATGTTCAATCACTTAACGTTCCCGATGTCAATTTACACAAAGTCATTAATAATAATACCTAGGAACGCGACAGTTCCACCAGTAGACCGCTCCGGTCGAGCGCCACTCGAGAACTACCGAGAGACTCCTGCCGGACTGTCACTATTGACTCTATCCCACGCCGATAGATGGCGCCAGCGTTCCACAGACACCTGCCCTCCGACATATATATATATTTATACTAAATTTTATTTATTTATATGTTTAGATAATAATATCATATTAGATTGATAATAACGATATTTCGTTTATTGTCATTGTCATATATAATCCCTTAATAAATATAACAACATTGATATTGATACGTCATTGTTATTACAGTACTTAATTTGACCCAAATATCGACTGTCGAAGTAATATCGTATACCCATAAGCGACGTTTGATTGGATATTCCAGTTAGTGAAACTAATCACTATTTATATGTTATGTACATAGGTAAATATCTATTTGTACCATTTCTACATTTATATTATTTTAATTTATACATCGGCACGACTTTCTTCTGCCCAGACTTCTTAAAATTACACTTAAAAATTGTTTAGTTTCGACAACAGTGTCGATAAATGACGGAGTGGTCGTGGTTATAGATAGTCATAAATTCTGTTTGCAGCTTTTACAACATTCCTGCATCTCTCTCTATTTGTGATATTTCTTATGCATTCCATCAAGCAGTACTTTTACCACTTGCCACGATTTTTGCTTATCTTCTTCGATTCTTTCATTCTCATTAAACCTTTTATACAAGTTTGTCAGCTTAGAGTACTCTTGACCTGGCCTTTACATAAAGTGTCCTGGATTTGGTTCAGGAACGTTCGCCTTGGTCTTCACCTTCCAACTTCCCATTCACTCTTGACACAAAAATCCTTTTTGTCAGTCTCCTTTCATTCATTCTCTCTACGTGCCCAAACCATCTAAGCATACCTTTCTCAATTTTAGTCTTCTTTTATACCCATCACATTACACAATTTACTCACTCTGTCTCTCAGTTTCAATCCACTCATACTTCTCAATGTTCTCATCCCTTACAGCACTTTTTCATGATGTCTATCCATGTTGTGGGTGAACGATGACCGTCCACCTTATCCTGAACTACCAATCGTTCCAAGAAGCTTTCAGTTATGATGATATGTCCAAACATTTTTAATATTCGTATAAGCATAATTTTTTAGGTTTTATTTTAGGTTCAGCTCCTTTAGGCTTGGTTGATGTCGTGAGCTTATATTTCTCAATATAGGTCACCAGCACCATATTGCCAGTTCATTAATCTGATTTTCAACAATTTTGATCTATTTACAAAGGCATGAACAGTTCACTGTCGCATTCAATAATGGTTTCGTATTAGAAGATGGGCTGTTATCACTATCTTTTCCTCTCTATTTCCTTACGAACCCCCTCAACGAAACAACCCAAAATATTCTCCTGCATGAATATACTTTAATTGCTATTGTACCCGTGTTATGCATGACTCTAGGTTTACTTCCCAAAGAGCAGATACACGAATGAATTTTTTAACTGTTTTTAGGCTAACCGTTTGACTGCCCTGTCGTGTTTTTATATTTAACCCAGTAATTTTCCGCGCTTGCTAACGGAAACAACTGTAGCATGCTACGCCCCCGCCCGAACTTCTTTGGGTCGATTGCCCCGCGGGTCGAATGACGCTAAAGTAGCTCTTGGGACTTAAATGTTTATGAAAAACTACTAAATTTTATGTTTTTTATGTTTGCTAATAGTTAAACTGTACTATGTTATCTTTTGTTTATTAAATTAAGACTTTGGTGAAGCGTCATGTTGCGCTTAACTTTGAATAGTAAATAAGTCCGTCTTGTATTTATAAGCTCATATCTTAAGCATTAAAACTTACCTCAAGGGTTTTCATTGTTATTCAAATCACTTATATAATGAAAAACACTAATAAACGTTCACAGTTTTTAAAATACTACAAGAAAACATAACGAACTTTGACGCGATACACGCACCGATACTAACGGTCAGTTTGTAACTGATTTATTTTTTGTTTTTTCTATTGTCTGGTTTTATGTCTATGCATATTATATTAAAGCAGCTACCGAGAAGCGAAATAGAGAATACACAATACGACTACACAGTACTATGGTATCATGGTAGTTGACGCGGACAATTTAACGACTACGAAATATTCAACAATCATTTTCCGGGCTAAATATACCTATGTATAACAAAATCGTCAATTTATCTGGGGCTTAACTTTGTATGAGTACAAGCAATATTTAACTAGCACTGTTACATGTAAAATGTATTCAGAATTGTTTTAGTGACAGAAATGCTTGGATTTGAATCCAGATTCTCATGTAGGACCAATAAATATCTCGAAAATAACTTTTCTTGCAGATATCTTCTGAAATTGCAAATATTTTACACAAATTCCTACAGATATATGGACAATCCATTCATATTATAGACCATTACGAAGTGTAATGGTCTATAATATGAAAAGAGTTACTTTTTAAAAAATCAAACCAAATGCAAATGGTTTTGAAGATGTCGCAAAGTGTCTTTAGTGGTCTAATAGTAACTCTGAACGATTGTCTTTCCAATAACATAGTTTATAGCACATCGCTTAGATGTTTTTCAAAGTCTATAACGACTTTGGCCCCAGAAAATCTGAAGATAATAACATTTATTTGGAATAAAACGTGAACTTATAGCTCGGGTCTGTTCACCCGTTTTGTCATAAAAACGTGACTCCTAAAAGTAATAAATAATGTACACGTCACCTAATATTATTTATATCCCTAATTTATTTCCATTCTTATTACAGGGAGGCGTCCGACTTTGATTTAGTATTTGCGTAAAATGATTTTTATATACTAACTACCTGACCCATGCAACTTTGTCTAATTAAACATAACTACGGAACTTAAAAGAAACAATTTTGCGCTTTGGGTTTAAAATGTCCATAAGTAGCAATAAATCGGGTGAAATAAAAGAAATCATCAAAATCATGTCACAGTGTTCGACTGTTTTACCTATATATAAAAATTTGTGGATGGTTATATTAAACTAAATCAAACTATTCTTGACTAAAAGTAGGACTAAAAATCGTAATCGTAAAGTAGGACAACTGTTTCGAAGATTTCATTCAATAGAAAAAAAATCGACACAAAACTCAGTAGTTAATCATTTAAACAAGATTTTTCTGGAAATTTATTCTGTGTTTGAATATGTAACTGGAATCAGGTTCAAAAATGTGTATATTTAATATTATAATATGTTTTGTGAATGAGAATTTGCTTAGTGTAAATGAGTTTCCCAGTACAAAATCTTTATATTTATTAATGACAGAAGCTTGTATTTTTAATTATCGTCGTCAATACTGACGTAAGTAGAATTATAAAATATTCTTGTGAATATGATGAGCAATAGATTCTTAGTTCCGCTGATATGAACTGGCTCAATTATGGTCATAAACCTTCACTCCTATGAGGCATATACACAATAGTTGGACGTAAATCGTAACTATGTATAATATCTGAAATCTATCACAGCATTCATTTATGTAATAAGGTAAAGGTAAGTAGCAGCCCATTAACTTCCCACTGCGGGGCATAGGCCTCCTTACGTATATGAGGATGATGGTTTTTAGAGCATAGACCCAACACACTGCGAATTAACAAGCATAGTACACAAGTGCACTCTCTATTCCTTCGTTCTCATAGTCCGACACGATCAGCAGAGATCAGGCGCAGGACCGAGGGTCAACTTCCCAAGTTCAGGAAATTATTGACAATCTTAACAGAAAACTCAATAAAGATTTTGAATAGACCCGGGACTCGAACCCATTGTCTGTAATCGAACATGCTAACCACTATGCCAGGCAGGCATTTATGTAATATTTGGTACTAATTGCAAGAGAAATCGCAATAGAAACGGCCTTTCAAAACAAAATAATATTGTGTGGTTTTATGAAAGCACGAATCAATCGAAACAGCTGATGCGGGCTAGGGATGCCGCTAAATACTCCTTGGATGTTCTGCCGAGTACATTTCACTTTACCCCAGTCTACGACCGGCAGTAATGCGATATGCGATAGAAGAACGAAATTATTTGTCACGACGTAAATAAAATAAGCGAACGAATTCTCTAGTACGATCTAGTTTGATATAATAGTCGTCCTCAATACCGACGTAAGTAGTAGTTGGAAATATTCTCGTGATTAAATGAGCAAAAGAACTCTTAGTTCGGCTGATAAGCTCCGGGTTCAATAGGCAGTAATTTATGCCCCTTCAGCCGTTCGTATTAGCAGCTATTATATCCGAGCTTTCATTGTTTTACGTACGATGTAATAATGGTTGAAAGCTCTTAGTTTTATGTATGGTACAGTTTTCGAGCTCCATTACTTATAGTAGATGGATTGGTGGCATTTGGATGATTGTAGTTTCTTAAATGATCTCAATAAACGTAAAAAGCTATATGAGCTTTTCGTTGCTTTATAACTGTCTCGACAGTTTTGTAGGCTGTTTTGGATGGAAATCATTAAGTGCACAATTCGAGTCCCAATAATGAGATCGTTCTGAGTTTGCTGGATATAACTCTGAGCAAGCACCACTATAAGTTTACAAAAATAAAGTTACGAGCTGGATTATTCTCTCCAATCTGTTATTATGCCTTTCGTTGAAAACATCGAGAGAAAACCTGTATATCCTGGTAATTATTTTGGGATATGTGTAGACTATCTGCCACCAGTCGAGCAGCGTAGATGGTCTAAGCTCTAAAACCCTCTCCCTTTTGAGTTAAGAGGACTGTGATCAATAGTGGGACATTAAATCTTACCTTTTACCTTGTATCAATCTACTTGACCATATTGATCCACTACAACACCTACTGCGCCAATTGCTAACGTATAGAAGATATACATCCCTAAGTTAATTTTGCAGGAACCAGTATTTCCATCAATGAAGTCATATCTACAAACTACAATTTAACTAACAAA
Source organism: Elymnias hypermnestra (assembly GCA_015832385.1). Classification (NCBI taxonomy): domain Eukaryota; kingdom Metazoa; phylum Arthropoda; class Insecta; order Lepidoptera; family Nymphalidae; genus Elymnias; species Elymnias hypermnestra. Next base: position 2,050,230 of record JACTOM010000933.1, read on the forward strand.
TAATGTAATAAATGTAGGAGTGCAGTAGTCTGTGGAACGCTGGCGCCATCTGTCTATCGTCGTAGGGCAGAGTCAATAGTGATAATCCGGCACGCGTCTCTCGGTAGTTCTCGAGTGACAGTCCGCCATAGCAGTCGACTATTGAAACTGTCGCGTTCCTAGCTATTATTATTAATGAGTTTATGTAAATTGACATCGGGAACATTAAGTGATTGAACATCATAATCTGAGTTAATTAATAAAGTGTTTGATTGCACCAACGTTACCCACCAACGCCCACAGTATGGATATTGAATAATGGATGTTATTAACGATAATGTCGGCGGAGAACCCTACGCCCCTATGTTTTAGGCTTCTCTCTCTTATTCCCCGACATATATATTTTCTAAATTACCTCTCTTGTAAAAAGTCTTTGTTAAATTGGTTAAGTGATTTTCATTATAAAGAATCAATTTGATTTTTCAATTATTGTTAAAAGATAAGTCGTGATTAGATGTTATATGAATACAAACTCGTTTGCAGCACACATACACACACACACAAAGTATAACTCGCAAGTAACAATGTAACCAGGAAGAGCGGTGTTTTCTGATACAAGTATAGTCTTACTATAGTTAAAATGAGACACCAACTCATTATGTATTTACCCTGTAAAATTTTTGGAAATAAATGAATTTTGAATAGATGATCGACCGAATTCAGTAAAATGATGATATTTTTGCATATGTAGATTTAGCATTTTTAAAGTATGTATAAACCGTAAATCCTATTTTCTAAAACTGACTTTGTTTTTTTTTATTACGTACAGAGTATTTCTTGACTAATATATCATACACAGCCTAAGATATATAATATAGTTTAAGATAATTAAGTGCATTAAGGCGAAAAGCTAATATAATAACATAGTTAACTTTAATCAAAATACAGTATTTTTTGTAAAGCCTCCGGAATACATTTTTAAGTTTAAATTCGATTTGAAGCCTTAATTTAAAATTGTTATCATGACTACACCATTACCATTACCATAATATAGTCAATTGTTTTTATTCTGCAATAAGTCAAAAAATATCTATTCATTATTAAGGTTTTTATTTGTTTTAACATCAATTTTTAATTTACAAATCTTGTCAATATAGAAATGTGGATTGATCAATTATAGTTTGATATAACCGAAGATGTATTAGTAGGAATAATTAACTATTTGAAAAGCAAATGGTCAAATAAGGCCAAATAAAGTGAAAAATCCGTTAAACAAATTCAATTTTATGAACATTGTAAATCGATTCCAAATTGAAAGCGAACAGGAACAATAAATCACGTTAGCATAATATGGAACAAAACTGTGGCGTTGAGTTCGTGCGATTCAACGGAACAAAGCGTTTGTACGCTCTCAAAATTTGACCATTTTATTCCAGTCCAACGGAATTATCGTTAATTAAAGTGTAACTTCTTACGGTACAGTAGGGGAAAAATATCCGTGGAGGAAGATATGTATAAAAAGGTAAATAACAGTCAATTAGGGTCCCACCGCTTGGCACAGGCTTCCCCTCTCATAGGAGAGAGAGTTTTTAGAGTTTAGACCCACTAAGCTGCTTCACTGAGGTTCAGCAAGTGCTAGATTACAGTTGGGGACCAAACTGATAGCTCTGAAAAGTTATTGAGTAGTATAAGTGGCAACACTTAAAAATATTCAGCAATATTACGAAGTGTTATGCAATCCGAGGTAATATTAACGAACGGAAGAATTTTGTTAAGATAGTCTTTCGAACTGTGTTTCGTGGAGTAGTTGTTTTAGAAGAAGTAGTGCTGAATTGTATAAATTCAAATAGTGACCTAATTGTTAGCATAGTCGTCTTAACCAATGGACGTCCACTGCTGGACAAAGCTCTCACCTAATAAATTCCACTGGGCCCGATCTTGCGCCGCCTGTATCCAGCGGCTGCCGGCGACCCGCCTGATGTCCTCGGTCCACCTGGTGGGGGGCCTACCGACGCTGCATTTTCCTGTGCGAGGCCGCACTCTAGCACCTTCAGGCCCCAACGTCCATCGATTCTACGAACTATATACACTGCCTATTGCCACTTCAGCTTTGCAATTCGGTAGGCTACGTCGGTGACTTTAATTCTCCTACGGACCTCATCATTTCTAGTTTGATCACGTAGAGAAACCCCGAGCATAGCCATCTCCATCGCCCGCTGAGTGACTCTGAGTCTTCTTAGTCTGAGGCCCATAGTCAGCGGCCATGTTTCGGAACCATATGTAATCGCTGGCAAAACGAACTGTTCGAAGATTTTTGTCTTTAGGCACTGAGGAATTGTGGATGAAAGGATGTCCCGCAGTTTACCGATCGCTGCCCATCCGAGTTGGATTCGGCGGTTGATCACTTTTTCAAAGTTGCACCTACATAATTGGATCGTGTGTCCCAGATAAATGTACTTGTCTACAACTTCACCATAGTGCAAGTAGTGAATATTTAAATAGTGAAGAGAATAAAATTTGTTATTTAAAGTGAGTTGATGTTTAGATAATACAAGCATAATACATAAATCTCTTCTTTATTCTTTCACTTTTATAATCCGATGTGTCAGCAATCCAATACGACGGTGTAACTTTCTCTCCGAGGCGCCGGAGTGGATTATACCCTCGACTTCCCAACTTCGGGCAAATGTTGAGAAAATCTTAATAGAGAACTCATGTTCAGGAGGCTCAAGTGTATGGTTAAACATGCCGAATACTAGACCAATAAGGCAATCTCATGGAGACACCCATAGAGGATATCGTCACTTTAACCGATGGACGTCCATTGCTGGACATAGGTCTCTCGAAATGATGCCCACAAGGCCCGATCTTGTGCCGCCTGGCTCCAGCGGCTACCGGCGATCTTCCTTATATCATCGGTCCACCTTGTGTTGAATAGAGGATATGCATAGCAGATAATGAACAACAACATCTGTACTAATACGCACCTGAAACTACTTATCTAACTCACGTAAAGGAGATATCACGCGAACTCTCGGTTCTGACAATTTTTATGACAGTCTTTTATAACATTTTATTAAGCCCTTTTTCGTTACAAAGCCAAAAAGGCGCGCAGACAGGCGATTTATTATGGGATAAGTCGTTAACCTTTCTTTTTACCGACGTGTCTGCCGGCAGCGGATGTATTCCACATTAATCAACGTTTGTGCCGGTTAAGGTTAAATTTAAATTTACTGCTTACGTATTATTTTTGACCCCGTCTCAGGATGCAGAATTTGACAACTCTACTATGTTGCTAGAAATAAGTTTATTATAAAATATCATATTCCAAAATAGCAAAACACAGTGTATTACTTTAACACCAAATTATATGGTGATTCTTGCGCCTTTCGGGCCATAACTTTTGTTTGGAACGAATTATCTCTGACAAGAAAAAGAAGCTAAATCATTGGATATATTCAAGTTCTTATTGTGTATTTGTTCTACGTTTTAGTTGTTTAGTATTATTAGATTATTATATTTAGTATGTATCTATTTTAACCTATCTATTAATGTATTTCTGTGTAACTTGTTTCATGTTTGTGTGGTACAATAAAGAGTGTTATATCTATCTAACTTATCATAACTAAGATTTTCTCAATATTTGCCCGAAAGTTGGAAAGTTTGCGGTGTGGTCCACCGTGACGGAAATCCAACACGACCGGAGAGAGATCAGGCACGGGACCGATGGCTTAAAGTGCCCTCTAAAGCACGTGAGTGGAGCACACCGCCAGCTTGCCATCTTCGGGAAAATATTGAGAAAATCTTAATAGAAAATTGATTGTTGTATTAACATGATAACCACTATAGCAATGAGGCTGATTATTGTAGTACTTTATTTAAAAAAAAAACATCAAAAACCTGTGAAAACAACTGGATTCCAAAACCGAGCTTCCGGTCACACGTAATGCCAACACTCCGTGATTGTACAAGTTAAATCGAATGACCGTCTCAGTGACGGATAACAAAAATCCCACAAAGTCCCCGAAGAAAAAGTTTCTCCAATTTTCTCTGATAAATAACTTCACCAATTACCTTTGTTCAGGATTTACTTTCCTTTGTAGTGTAAACTTTATAACAAGATCTTGAAATAACCCAAAACTTGTGCAGAATTATAATACAAAGCGAGGGTAAAGTAAAAGGCGCAAGGCAAAGCAGCCAAGGCCAATATGTCGCCGAAAAGTAGGCTCAAAAAACATTTTTGTATTGTCAATGGTCTGTCTGTTGGTAATACATTTACCACAGCTTCGATAAGCTGATTCCACTGAGAAGAAACCGACAAGAAACTCAGTGGTTACTCTTTACCAATTATATTCATCAACTGTGGTGTCATAAAAAAAGTTTTTTATTTAACAGAAATTAAACTAGCAAGTGATATCTCGCCCATTATTATATTTTATAAAATATCGTTTGTATTGTACATAAATATTATGATTGAAGGTATACACAAGAAAAAGTTTTTTATAGTAAAACATTTTTTTACATCACGGCAAATTATTTCAACCATCTATCACATGTCGCATTACAGTCAGCTACACAGTTAGTGTGAAGTTAAAGGAGCTCATTTGAACAGTCAAGGCCACTATGAAGGCGTCCATGAATAGCATCAGCTGTTTAACTTACTAAATAGTTTCATAAAACCACACTTTTCTTAAACTCCATCTCTCTAGCTATATTAAATTGTTTTTTATCTATTTCAAACTGATTTTTTTCTGTATTCATTTTAGTTTATTGGATTAAATTTCAATTTCATTAATGTGTCCATAATAGATATCTGCCTATAAGCTTGTTTGCCTAAAAAGCTTCTTCTTTCTTTTATAGTAAACATGAAATTATTTCCTAATGTGGTGGGAGTTAAATATTTTTTTATTGCTGTCAGATTAGCGCTTGACTGTGATCTTACCTGATGGTAAGTGATGACACAGTCTAAGATGGAAGCGCGCTAAACTGTTAAGAGGCGATATACCCCTCACGGTTTCTACACAGCATCGTACCGGAACACAAATCTCTTTGTTTTGGCGGTACGTTTTTGCTGGTAGGGTGGTAACTAGCCACGGCCAAAGCCTCCCACCAGTCCAGACACTTCGTTCTACTGGGGATCGAACCCGGGACCTCCGCTAGCAAAGAGAATACTCGCACCACTGCGCCAGCGAGGCCGTCAAAATATGTACCTCATGTATCGCCTAACGAAAAAATATTCCCCGTCATGCAAGTAGAAGTTTCATTTCACTAAATAAACAAAATTTTATAAACACAGAAAGGCGATGTACACTTCTGCAAAGTATCAGAAGTTTAACAAATAAAGCGCGGCAATATATCAAAGGAATGGTTAAGCTCTCTCCAAGGAACTGCAGAATATTAAAAGTTTCTTTCGCGTTGCGTATTATTTTGTAGGCGTGTGATATTGGAGTGCGAATTATCCGATATTTCTTATTCACAAAACGCTATTTGGATACGGATTACTTGTTTTCTTGGAAGTGTCTTTGTTTTGGATAAAACATTTGTTTGCGTTAAACATTTATCTGATTTTATTGCTGACAGGTTAGCGCTATAGGCTATTCTATCTTCAATCAAAATCAAAACATTTATTCGCTGAATATGGTATACATGTTTAGTGTACATATTAAAGAGTCCTCATATTCTACTTATTTAAATTTGCGAAATTAAAGATTTTTAAATTAAATTACATTATTAACATGAATAATATTATACATTGTATAATATAAAAGATATCCAGATATCTACGGACTCATCAGGATATCTCTGGAATTATAAGGCATACAGACTTGAAATTTGGTAGGAATATTCCTTTCACTAAGTAGATTGTCAGCTAAGAACGGGTTTTACTAAATTCCACCAGGAAGGAGCTTTGCGGGGGTATTAGTTAAAAAATTTTCAATTTTCGCATTTAGGAAATATACACCAATATTCTAGACCCTGAAAAAGGACTATAAGCTCTATGTAGTAATACACAGCAAATAGCTTATTGATGTATTTATACGTATATAGCTTAATTAATCACAATACTACCCAAAAAACATCCCACGCAGACAAAGTCGCGGGCTCAGCTAGTTAGATATAGTTACTCATTATTATTTATTGCTAGAATCCCTTTAAAAGGTCGTCAATGGAGTAGAAGGTTTTATTGATAAGAAAAGATTTAACGGAATTTAACTTTAATAGTCATCACGCAAACACTTTTATTAAAAAAAAAACTTTTATGATCGGGATATCGGAATCTGTCTATACAGCGTTCTTCCTTAAGCCGTTCGAAAATGTTTTCATTAGTTTTTTTTTTAAATAATGCCAGTTCATATATATGCAACGACGGCACAGTCATTTACTTTCTTAAAATAAGGTTTGCGTTTTCACTTTTTTTTAATTCTACATAACGCTGTTATACATTTTTCTTTGCAACAAATACGCCATTAATATTATAAGAGTTTCCCCAAAAGGTAATACCGTACCTAATAATACGCAGCGCAAAAGAAAGCTGACTTAGTCTAAAGTATACATGGTATATCTATCTCACCTGAACTCATGTGTCGATACTGTCTAAGATGGAAACACTGACATCTCGTCGACGTCTTCGTCTCAACGCATGGACGTCCACTGCTGGACAAAGGTCTCTCTTAATGAATTCCACTGGACCCAATCTTGCACCGCTTGTATCTAGCGGCTGCCGGCGACCCGCCAGATGTCATCGGTCCACCTGTGGGGGGTCTGTCGACGCTGCGTTTTCTGGTGCGAGGCTGCCACTCTAGCACCTTCGGGCCCCATCGTCCATCGGTTTTGCGAACTACTGCGCCCTGCCCATTTCCACTACAGCTTTGCAATTCGGTAGGCTACGTCGGTGATTTTAGTTTTCCTACAGATCTCCTCATTTCTGATTTGATCAGGTAAGGAAACGGGCATAGCCCTCTCTATTGCTCGCTGAATCTGAGTCCTCTTACGAGCCCCATAGTCAACGGCCACGTCTTAGAACCATATGTAATCGCTGGCAACACGCACTGTTCGAAGACCTTAGTCTTCAGGCACTGAGAAATTGTGAATGAAAAGATGTCGCACTGTTTTCCGAACGCTGACATCTGTTAAGAGGTAATTTACCTTGTTAGATAACTAGCTAATTTACAGATAATATACATTAATGTAATTTAAAAAATCTGCGATTCAGATTCGTCAATTGTATTTAACAAAGATCTTCTTCTTAAGTCACAGTCTTAAGGTTTAAACTTTGTATTATAGAGGCCGCGTGTAATAACTTCTCTCCATATAAAATGTTAATGTCTCACAAGATTATAAATTAACCCGAGATTTCAGCTACAACATTATTTATTCCTTCTTATCTTGATGTGACCTTTGTCGTAACACATTGCGGAGTCCTTTGGTTTCCCTTCATTTAACATTCGTTCCTTGGGTTGTTTCATAACGTATTCTGGGATTTCCCTTATTAACATATTAGTCAGAGTAGAATTATCAAGATTATTTTTCATATTTTAAATAACTGTTTTTACAAACAAAATATATATTTACGGCCTTTGATTGGTGGATGGACCTATGTTTATTCTCCGGAAAAAACCGACTGGGTTTCCACGAAGAGGAGTTCTACCTACTTTCAGAAGTAGTGACGTTTTTTCCTTTTTTGAGGCATTCCTTAATTTTTTTATATTGTTATCACATCACACTTAGAGAAAACATAAAAATGAAAAATAAACTAAATAACTTACTGTCTTTTTACTCAAAAGCAATGCATCATCTTTTTTAGAATTATTTGTATAATGAATTTATTTTTATTTGTTTAATTTATATAAATATTAAGATAGCATATTTCAAAACGGACTGGAGTACAGATTATTTGCCAAAAACAGGCAAATCGCCGTCAATGTTAAAGTAAGCAAAAAAATTACCTTTGTTTCCGATAAAGAACTCATCTACACATACAAGTAACACAGTAAAGATACTATTATCTATTGATAATATTATAGTATTACCTTTTGATAATATTCAAGTAGAAAATAACATTGCTAGCTTGTTATAATGCTAATCCACTTTCGCAGAATATTAGAAACAATATGATTTTCACAATATTTCGCAGGTTAGAATGCCCTATTTTATCTCCAGATACGTAATAAACGCTTAAATTATTTTCTATAGACTTAATCTTGTTCAAAATTTGGTATAAATAAGTAAAGTTTGTAATGAAATTAAGTTAACGAGAATATATATTCCCGTATTAAAATGTAATAAAATGTTCTCAAGCAATTAATTCTTGTCGACGCTGTCGTGACAATACTCGTACTGATTTATTTATTACATACATATTATATAAAGTTTTAACAGAATCCCACTTAATTTTAGTTGTAAACGCTGGCTGGAAAATATGAAATTTGATTTACTTAGGGCTTAAACTCAATTATGTTTAACTGATTGAAAGTTAAACAGACAAGTTTCATTTGAATTGTAATAACGCGAAGATAGTTTTAGACTACTAAACTCAAGAGATCGATAATCAATGATATTTAAAGATACATATACGTTTCTATAATAAACTCCCAGAATAATAATAAATTCAAAGTCTTTGTTAAAAGAAAATTGATTGAAAAATCATACTATAATTTGCAAGATTACTTAGACGATTGAAACGCGTGGGAGTAAACGAATTGCTCTAATTTAAATTAAAATATAATAAACTTACAAATTATTTTAATGATGGTGGTAGAAAAAAATACTAAATACCCAATAAGATTTGTTGTGGGATCTTCTCAGGACAAGGCGCAAAGGAAGTCTCGTGACTTAAGATCTTAAGTCGTTCTTTGAAAACATCAACAGTTGTACATAGGAATTTGTAGGTGGAAAAAGGAAAACCAATATAATTGATTCGAGTGTTGTAATGGCCTACTTGAATAAAGATATTTTGAAGTATCACTTTTTTTTTAATTCACGATGGACTTGAAATTTAGCAAAGTAAATTTGATTTTTTGCAAAGTAGACGATCACTAAGTATAACTTTACGCGTTTTAATTTGATCGGGAAAGCTAGTAGTGTATATTCACTACGTATAAACGATCAATATCACCATCAACAACATTCCTAACATTTGAAAATTTTTAATAATGTTTTCAAACATTTTCGTATGTTATTGATGTTAGAAATTTTGAAAGTTACTTTATGATAGATATTGTTAGTAAGAACCAATTGGGATCCCGCACTTTCCGCATACCCTGCTGCCACCTGCATAGATATTTAATAACAAATAATTTTAATTGTTACAAATTGTTAACTAACAATTTTTTTTGTTTAGCCGTTGTTTCAACAGATGGACGTCTACTGCTGAACATAGGTCTCGCGTAATGACGTCCACAAGGCCCGATCGTGCGCCACCTGGCTCCGGCGGCTACCGGCGTCCCTCTTTATGTCGTCGATCCACCTTGAGGGGAGTCTGCCTACACTGCGCCGTCCAGTGTATGGTCGCCACTCCAGCACCTTCGGCCCCCAACGTCCATTAGTCCGTCGGAATGTGTGGCCTGTCCGTCGGAATGTGTGGCCCGCGAACCTGAAGTGGCAATGCCACTTCAGGTTCGCGATTCGTAGAACTATGTCGGGGACTTCGGTTCTGCTACGGATCTCCCCATTTCTGATTTGATCACGTAGAGAAACACTGAGGATAGCCCTCTCCGTCGCACGCTGATTGAATCTGAGCTTTCGTATGAGGCCCATATTCAGCGACCACATTTCGGAGCTGTAGGTCATCACCTGCACGTGCACTGTTCGAAGTCTTCGGTCTTCAGGTACTGAGGGATATCGGACAAAAATATCTGGCGCAGTTTCCCAAATGCTGCCCAACCGAATTGGATTCGGTGGTTGATTACCTTCTCGAAATTGGACCTACCTAGCTGGACTATGTGTCCCGGGTATGTATATTCGTCTACAATTTAGATTGTTAAGTTCTCAGCGATAATTGGGTGGAAAGGAACATGGGTATTCGACATAACTTTCGTCTTATCCATGTTCATTTTCAGACCCACCTGTTGAGAAACTCTGCTGATGTCATCGAGCATTGTATTGAGATCTTCGAGAGTCTCTGCCATAATGACTATGTCATCGGCATAGCGTAGATGAATGATGTACTCGCCGTTGATGTTGATACCCAGTCCGATCCACTCCAAAAGCTTAAAAAGGTCTTCCAGCGCTGCAGTGAAGAGCTCCCTGTCGCACTTCACGCTGCAGTTGGATAGACGCTACGCTTTGGTTCTGTATACGGACTGACATGGTGGCGTTTTCGTACAAGCACTTCAACACGTGTATGTACCGGTAGTGAATTCGGCATCTCTGCAAAGATTTCAACACTGACCATGTTTCCACCGAATCGAAGGCTTTCTCATAGCCCACGAATGCTATCCAAAGTGGCCGATTATACTCTTCAGTCTTCTTTATAATCTGCCCCAGCATAAAGATGTGGTGTATGGTTATAAAGCCTTTTCTGAATCCGGCTTGTTCGGGGGACTGGAAGTCGTCAATCTGCGAACGAGATGATTAGTAATGGAATAGGTCTGTAGTTCTTCAATAAGTTGTTGTCGCCTTTCTTGAGTAAAAACAATACCACGCTCCTATGCCCTATCTCTGGCATATGTAGTATGTAGTCGGAATATGTAGTAGGTTATTTAACTATTTACGTTAACATAATAAAAGTAAAGTAAAGTAAGTAGCAGCCCATTAACGTCCCACTGCTGGGCACTGGCCTCCCCCCTCATATGAGAGAGGGTTTTTAGAGCATAGACCCACCACGCTGCTCCACTGCGGATTGGCAGGCATAGTACACAAGTGCAGTCTCTATTCCTTCACTCTCATAGTCCGGTGTGACGGAAATCCGANATATACGTAACCCGCGAGAATTCAAAATTCGCGATACTTTTTGAACACACCTCGTATATTCGTCTACAATTTAGAGTGTTGAGTTCTCAACGATAATTGGGTGGAAAGGAACATGGGATAGCGACATAACTTTCGTCTTATCCATATTCATTTTCAGGCCCACCTGTTAATATACTCTGCTGAGGGCATTGTATTGAGATCTTCGAAAGTCTCTGCCATAATGACTACGTCATCGGCATAGCGTAGATGAGTGATGTACTCGCCGTTGATGTTGATACCCAGTTTGATCTACTCCAAAAGCTTATAAAGGTCTTCTAGCGCTGCAATGAAGAGCTCCCTGTCGCACTTCACGCTGCAGTTGGATAGACGTTCTGCTTTAGTCCTGTATACGGACTGACAAGGTGGCGTTTTCGTACAAGAGCTTCAACACGTGTATGTACCGGTAGTGAATTCGCCATCTCTGCAAAGATTTCAACACTGACCATGTTTCCACCGAATCGAAGGCTTTCTCATAGCCCACGAATGCTATACAAAGTGGCCGATTATACTCTTCAGTCTTCTTTATAATCTGCCGCAGCTTAAAGATGTGGTCTATGGTTATAAAGCCTTTTCTGAATCCGGCTTGTTCGGGGGACTGGAAGTCGTCAATCTGCGAACAAAATGATTAGTAATGGAATAGGTCTGTAGTACTTCAATAAGTTGTTGTCGCCTTTCTTGAGTAAAAAAAATACCACCTATGCCATATCTCTGGCATATGTAGTATGTAGTCGGAATATGTAGTAGGTTATTTAACTATTAACGTTAACATAATACCATAATAGAACTATTTTTTTTGTTCGGCAAAAATGTTTTGTTTGCATTGAATTATATAAATTTAAATTCATATTATATATAAATATTTTGGCGTAATTTATTCTAATTGTGACTGAAAAATGTTAAGCCTTTACTTTCCTCAGTCGCATTTAGAAAACAATATAACAAAATATACAGACTCGGATATACTCCCCAATTGCGACCTGTAATGCGTAACGAAAGGTTACACTTCAATAACACTTATTCAATATTTATACCATGAATACTAGAAAAAATATTCATTCTAACGATTTTTTTTCTGAATAATTGCTTGTTACTAAAATAGTGCCACGAAGCTTTTGTGTTGTAAGCTCTGTGTTTTGTCTCGGTTTTGATTAATCACTTGTCATTTTTCTCGCAGCTATAGCTATTGTGATTCAAAACTTATTACAAATGATGGTGGAAATTTATTTTTTATGTCTCGCTAAATATGATGGATACTAGTAACTAGAATGCGCCCATGACTTCGTCCGCAAAAAGCTCCTGACTTCCGAAGTGTACCTGAATAGATGTAAATTAATTTATTTTTCAAATTTAAAAGGTTCTTCATTCAAATAGACCTTTATACATTTATATATAAGTTAGCTAAGAACGGATTATACCAAATTCCACCCGAAAGGTGGATTACGGGGGTGTTAATTACAAATATTCAAATTTTCACATTAAAAAATATTCAAACTTCACCTTTACAAACTACATATTTTATGGTATGTTTGTGTTTTTTGGTCAGAATTTTTTTTTGAGATAATAAAGTAAATTTTAGGAAATTCCACTTAAAAGGATAATGCGAGTATGTTTCTTATTTGTAAAACATTTTGCCTAGGTTTATGAACAGCTAGTATTTGTATAAGTGACTCTTGTACGAGTATATAAGTAATGTCATATATAAGTAGTATCTTGGATGTAAGTGAATAGGTATTGTTCTAGGTATGTAGAAATAGCGGAATCCCAATCGGTCCTCACTAACAATTTCTAACTTAAAGTAACTTTTAAAATTTCTAACGTCCCCTAACATTTGAAAATGTTTGAAAACATTTAAAAAAAATTTCAAATGTTAGGAATGTTGATGATGATATTGATCCTTTGTACGTAGTTCATATACACTACTAGCTTTCCTGATCCAATTAGAACGCGAAAATTTATACTTAGTCACCGTCTACTTTGCAAAGATCAAAGTCACTTTGCTAAATTTCAAGTCCATCGTGAATTAAAAAAAAATTGAAACTTCAAAATATCTTTATTCAAGTAGGCCATTACAGCACTTTTGAATGAATTATATTGGTTTTCCTTTTTCCACCTACTAATACCAATGTACAACTGTTGATATTTTCAAAGAACGACTTGAGATCTTAAGTCACAAGACTTCCTTTGCGCCCTGTCCTGAGAAGATCCCACATTAAACCTAATTGGGTATTTAGTATTATTTCTATCATCATCATTACAGTACTTAAGTTTATTATATTTAAATTTAAATTAGAGCAATTCGTTTACTCCCACACGTTTTAATCGTCTTAGTAATCTTGCAAATTATAGCATGATTTTTCAATCGAATTTCTTTTAACAAAGACTTTGAAGTTATTATTCTAGAACTTCTTCTGGGAATTTATTATAGAAACGTATACAGTTACCTTTAAATATCATTGAAGGTCTCGTGAAAGTGGCTTAGCTATTTACACATACCCTAGAATTGCTCCCGGTATATGCAGGTTTCCTCACAATTGTTTCCTTCCCCGAAAAGCACGATAATAGATTGGAAAGAACAATCAAACACGTAAGTGTCATTATAAAAAGTAACTTAACGATTCTTGCCCAGATTTGCAATCCGTGATTTCTCTAAACGAGAATACCAAACTGTGTATATAAAATATCTTATAAATATTAATATGAAAAAGTACTTCAGTTATTGAACATATAACTTTCACTCAAATTCACAAAATAAATAATTTAACTATATCATATTATTTGGTTTCAATCAAAATGCCAAAGTATACGACTGACCCATTCTAAGGCCTCGTTCTCATGCTGTATAAAACGAGATATGAGTTTTGTTGGCCATAATATTCCTAAAATGAAGTATGTCTACTTTAAAACAATTATATTAAATACTTACGTTCGATCCCTGCAATTTTACCTAGATTCCTCTGAATTATTTACTGTTATTATTCAATTTGTAGTAAGAGGATTGAGAAGTTACTTTATTACTGGTTATATTATTTAGTCTTCTTTTATTTTGGTCATTCCATTCACGAAATACTAAAACGTGGTCAAAAGGATCACAATATGCTTAACGAATGGTTTTTATATAATCTTAAATACAACAAAAACTTCATATATGATTTTTAGTGCAAAAAAAAAAATTATCAAACTTCGCGCCCCTTCAAATCAATGACACAATATTACATCCAAAAAATAAAACTTATATGGGATCAGCATATTCACCAACTGAACTCTAAAATAACATCATTAACAGGAGCATTCAGATGAGTGTCAAATTGCATACCACATCAGATAAAATCAACTTTATATAATTCTTTGGCAAAACCACATTTAGACTATTTAATAGAAATCTGGAGGACTGCTTAAATCTTTATTTAATTTTTACGACTTAATAAATAAATTAATTAATAAGCCCTTTACTCCGAGCAGAAGTGATACCAATTCCTAAAAAACTAATATATTATACTAAAAACTTTAAAATATCACGCAGTTCGGCGCGCCTGTCGGCAAATTTTCCAATGCCTTGCCTTTAATGTTTATATTGGTATAATTAGATGTTGTCATTAGTTTTGTCTTGTTTGTATTCATTTTTAGACAAAGTCTTAAGCTCTCTTTTAAATTATTTATCATATACAGAAGATTGTTCGGGTTTTCTTTGACCTACTTAACTACTTAACACCTACTAAAATTTAATATAAAAAAAACAAACATTTTAAATAGGAACCAAATCTATACATATAATACGTGCATTCTTATTTAAAAAAATATAACTAAAACTGTACAATTTAATATAACTTACCTATATAATCTGAGAAACGGAACCAAAGTAAATGTCTGACAAAAAATGATGGCCAAAGAAATATAGTACACGAAAGAATAAATCTATACAAAAATCTACCAGTGGAATTGAAATGGAACAACGATATAAACAAGATAAGAAAGATCTTAAGTATATTAGAAATAAGTTTCCATGACGTATTAATTAAGTTAAACTTTTTTTTTTGTTATGTTATGCTACTAAGACCGTCAATGTATATGCGTCCACTGTATTGTTTTAAAAATTGTATCTCATTTTAAGTGAAATTGTAAAACACTTATGAGAATAAATTCTTTCAACGGTCTCTGCATATAATCAGCCAAATATAAAAATCAGATTTCGTAAGACAGTGTTTCAGAGATAAGTTATTATTACTTATTACTTAAAATATCATGTTTTATTAACTAACTGATTAAAAAAATGTTATCTACGAGTTACTGGTGTACCTCACCAATAACAGACGATACATGTAATAAAATTTTATTCTACTAAGAGGAGATTATGAATTTGATACGCGATGATTTAATAAAGTATAAAAATAAGAATATCCAAATAATTTAAAGCCAACTTCAAATTTTTATTAGAGAACAAAAACAAAATTATTTAAACTAAGTTCATATTATTTGATGACTCTATTAATTTAAAAAAAAATGGCTGAGGATCGTATGCATATCTAGAATTCTACATTTCACTATTTAAATATTCACAATATGCACTATACTCACAATTACTTCATTATTTGAGTTTATACAATTTAGCATTACTTCTCTTAAAACAACTACTTCACGAGACGCAGCGCGAAAGACTCAAACAATTGTTTCGCTTGTTAAAATTACCTCGTATTGCCTAACATCTCGTAATATTGCACAATGATTTTTGGTATTTTTAAGTGTTGTAACTAAATTTCACCCAACTATCTATAGTCTAACACTAGATACCGGAAAATTAGTTGTTGAAACTACTAAAATGTTGTATTTCGCTTATTTTCATAGCATTATGCCTTACGGCATGCTGGTAAGGGGTAAGGCGGCGGACATTGAAACCATATTTATTTTACAAAAAAGAGCAATACGTGCCATATATCAATTGGGATCTTGCGTTTCCTTAAGAGAAAAACTCAAAGAAATATCATTTCTCACAGTAACGTCCCAATATATATTGAATAACATTTTATATATCCGTGATAGCATTCATTTATACAGAAAAAGGAGCTAAACGTACAATTTTAATACAAGAAATAAAAACAAACTTGTAATGGCACATTTTAGGGTGAAGAAGGTTCAGAAATCATTTGATGGGTTGAGCATACGCATTTTTAATAAGATACTCGAATCACATCTGGGTTCGCCTCCACATAGTTTTAAGAAATATGTTTAAAATGTCCTATTGTATGTTTGGACTTGATTCCAGTTGCATATGAAAGCTAAACACATTGTAACGTACAAAAACTATGTTTAAAGGAGTAACCATTGAGTTTCTCAGCGGAATCAACTTTCCGCACCGGTGGTAGATTTACTACCAACGGACAGCTTACCGACGAAACACAAGTTTTGAGGCTACTTGAATTAAGAATATTTCGATTTTGATTTTTGATTAAGGCAAAAATAGAGTTACATAAATGTACATACGTATAAAGCATCACGCCTCATTTATATATCCGTAATAATATTCCCAAGAAACAAAACAAACTTGTAATGCCTTATTTTACGATGAAGAAAGTTCAGAAATCATTTGTTGCGTTGAGCATACGCATTTTTAATAAGATACCCGCATCACTGTTGGGTTTGATGCCACATAATTTTAGGAAATATGTTAAAAACGTCCTATTGCAAAAGGCATATTATAACGCGACGATTATTTAAGCCACAAAGATGTTTGGACTTGATTCCAGTTGCACATGAAAGCTAAACACATTGTAACATACAAAGCTATATTTAAAAGAGGAAGTTTCTTACCGGTTTCTTCTCAGCGGAATAAACTTTCCGAACCGGTGGTAGATTTGTTACCAACGAACAGGCTACTGACGATTCAAAAGTGGTTTTGAGCATACTTGTACCAAAAAAGTTGGGTGAAATAAATTCGAAATAATTCAGGAGTTACTTGTTTTATATTGTAAACTAGCCTTAGGAATGTATACGAAAGGTCTTGACTTGAGGGTCGGATAAAGTTAAGCCCTCTGGAGGATCGAAAGTGGATTCAGGCTTGGCTAAAGATCTAACACGGTATTAGATCGAAGCCAGGTCTGTTGTTACGTAATGCCTGGGAGCCGGGCTGATTCCCTTATCGAATTTGATACGTCATTTAAGGGAATAATTGAGGTTACATAGTAAATCTTGATTTAAATAGAAAAAATTCCTATTTACTGGCGAATTTATACCTTTCATATAAATAAGTAGCAGCCCATTAACGTCCTACTGCTAGGCACAGGTCTCCTCACTCATATGAGAGAGGATTATTAGAGCATAGAACCACCACGCTGCTCCCCTGCGGATTGGTAGGCATTGTACACAAGTTTACTCTCTATTTCTTCACTCTCATCTCATCACCTCATCTTTCATATGTATAAGACTAAATGTGTCTGCGCAAATACAGCATTAATTTAGAACAAATTTGGTTATCATAAAAAAAATGTTATAGTGAGCCACCCTTTAAAGATAGACGTTTGCTTTCGTTGATTATTTTTTAGAACTTTTAAGGAGGAACATTTCTCTAATAAATCATTTTAGTGTAATTTAAATCGTTTAAGCAACATACTCAAAGGAAGCTCTCAAAATGAAAAAAACCTGATTATGAAACATTCTCTATTGGTCTACTGCTTCTATTGGTCTTAGCGTCCTGATATGTATCCTATAGTCATTCTCGATAAATGAGCTATCTAACACTAAAACAAATTTTCAAATCGGACCAGTAGTTACCGAGGTTAATGCGTTCAAGTAAACAAACAATTTAATATAAGTACAGATTTGTGATTTGAAAAATTTTGTAAGCGTATATATCAAAGTGACATTCCCATATTTACTTCAACGTTTTAATTTAATATACATATTTTTTTTATTTCAAGTATAAATATTTATATGACGAGCTCTCAGACGTTCTAGAGATGTCACTCAATTAATTCAAATTCTTTATAAAAATCGTACTTTATTATTTGACTTATAAGTTTTTCTTGTATTTTGTTATCTTAAACGTGCAATAATGATTAAAGGATTTATTAAATATAGAATAAAAATAGACAAAATTGTCGTTTTATTATCCAAGTAAGCTTTACTTAGACAATAAAAACAATGGGATTGAATGTATAGCTCTAATTTATACAATCGGTTATCATTTTTTTACAATATAATATTATGTAGATTAGAGTAATTTATTCCCTTCCACATTGTTGTATCGTCTAAATAAACCGAAAAGAGCAAAACGCGCAATATTATCAAAAGAAATAAAAGCAAACCTATATATGTCGGAGAATAAGAGAAAAGGAAGCATAAATCAGTTCCCATACTGTGGGCGTTGATGGGTAAAGTTGGTGCAATCAAACACTTTATTAATTAACTCAGAATATAATGTCCAATCACTTAATGTCCCCGATATCAATTTACACGAACTCATTAATAATAGCTTAGCTAGGAACGCAACAGTTTCAAAAGTCGATCGCACCGGCGGGCCGTCACCCGAGAACTACCGAGAGACGCTAGCTGGACTGCCATAGACAGATGGCGCCAGCGTTCCACATACTAATGCACTCCGACATATATCTAAGTTTTTCTTGTATTTTGTTATCTTAGACGAGAAATAAAGGGTAAAACTAGAAAAATAATCGTTTTAATATGCAAGTAAGCCTTAGATAATAAAAACAATGAAAGTGAATGTATAGCTCTAATTTATATACAAAAATTATACTAAATTGTTATTATAATGGTGAAACAAATACCCTAATGTCTTTGTTATGGGCTCCTCTCACGTCATGGTGCGAAGTTGATTTAATTTTAAGTTATCGAGTTTAAATGATAAATTAATTTACGTAAAATTCTCTACCTTATCATCACTAATCCATATGTAAACTCTTACTAACACAACTATGTCCGAATAACACACAGTCGTCGTCGTCGTCGTCGTCGCTTCAACCGATGGACAAGGCCACACGCCCACAAGGCCCGATCTTGTGCCGCCTGGCTCCAGCGGCTACCGGCGATCCTCCTTATATCGTCGGACCACCTTGTGGGGGGTCTTCCTAAACTGCGTCATCCAGTGCGGGGTCGCCATTCCAGCACTTTCCGACCCCAACGTCCATCGGTTCGTCGGACTATGTGCCCCGCCCATTGCCACTTCAGGTTCGCGATTCGTAGGGCTATGTCGGTGACTTTGGTTCTGCTACGGATCTCCTCATTTCTGATTTGATCGCGTAGAGAAACTCCGAGCATAGCCCTCTCCATCGCACGCTGAGTGACTCTGAGCTTTCGATTAAGGCCCATAGTTAGCGACCACGACCACGACCACGTGGTCACAACACAGTGTCCGTTATAAAATTATATTAAAATCCGATATTATTTATTTTATTGATTATCTTTATCTTCTTCTTTACCGGTATTTATTAAAACTTGAAAAATATCGCTGTTTCAAATAATGTGAAAATTGTAAAGTATAATTAAGTTTTCTATCAAATGAAATGGTACATAATACAGTCAAAAGTAATATTGCTTTAGGAAAATAAGTTTAGTTACAAATGATGATAATGAATTTAAAGAGAGACGCCGTCGCTAAATGTTGAAATATATTATCTTGCCTTTGAAATATTCCTACATTTATCTCTAAACTTTGTTTTTCTTCGTTGAAGATACTTCATAATCCCGTCTCAAGGATATCGATATAAACTGATTTAATTTTTAACGAAGTTTTCAAGTGAAACAAGATTTTCTTTTCTGAATCACCTGGTTAATTTACAAGAGACGAATGCCAATTTGAAAGGTTTGATATATATTATCTCGGGTCTGTTACACTGTATTTTTCAAACAGTTAATGGCAATTTTAATGTTACTTTCTGCTCAAAATTTGTACTTAACCTTAACAAAAGTGCTCCTAGAAATGTTTGGTTTATCTTCACACTTAATCGTCGTCGTCGCTCACGAAATGATGCCCACACGGCCCGATTTTACGCCGCCTGGCTCCAGCGGCTATCTTCTTTGCGTCGTCGGTCCACCTTGTGGGGGGTCTACCTACATTGCCCGCCCGGTGCGGGGAAGCTACTCCAGCACCTTCAGGCCCCAACGTCCATCGGGCCGTCGGACTATGTGCCCCGCCCATTGCCACTTCAGGTTCGCGATTCGTAGGGCTATGTCGGTGACTTTGGTTCTGCTACGGATCTCCTCATTTCTGATTTGATCACGTAAAGAAACTCCAAGCATAGCCCTCTCCATCGCACACTGAGTGACTCTGAACTTTCGTATGAGGCCCATAGTCAGCGACCAAGTTTCGGAGCCGTAGGTCATCACTGGCAACACGCACTGTTCGAAGAGCACACAATTAATATAGATATCATATATTTCAAATTACATACGTAACTACTTCATATTGAGAGATCGTTTATTGAAAAAAAAAAGTTAAAAATGCGTGCGTACAAAGTACACATCGTCGTCGTTTATATTTATATGTTGGAGTGCAATAATCTGTGGAACACCGGCGTCATCTGTCGATCGGCGTGGAGAAGAGTCAATAAGTGATAATCCGGCGCACGTCTTTCCAGTTGTCCTAGTTCCTAGCTATTATTATTAATGAGTTTGTGTAAATTAATATCTCGGTAAGTAAATTAATAAATCGGGAACATTAAGTGATTGAACATTATAATCTGAGTTAAGTGATAAAGTGTTGAAAAAGAGCGAAATGCGCAATATCAACACAAGAAATAAAAAAACGCGTAATGCTACATTTTAGAGTGAAGAAGGTTCAGATACAATTTTTCAGGTTGGGCATACGCATTTAATAAGATACCCGAATCACTTCTGGGCTTGCCTTCACATAGTTTCAAGAAATATTTGACATATTTCTTGAAACTATTAGACAAAGGTCCTATTAGAAAAGGCATATTATAATGTTGAAGATTATTAATTAATTAATTTAAAGATGGAGTGGTTGGTGCTGCTATTGATGTATGTGGCGTGTCTAAAAGGAGGAAAGGTAAGAAAGAGAAGAATTTGTGGATGGACAAAAATGTCCAAGCAGCTGTGTGTGAAAAGAAGAAAGCTTGGTCCGATTGGTTGGCTACAAAAGCGAACCAACGAATGCAAAAGGCAACGAATGATGACGTAAAAAAGGCAAGAATGGAATACAAAAGGGTGAAAGTAATCGTGAAAGAAGCTGTAAGAAAGAAAAAAGAAGAATACAGTGATATGTATGATAGGAGACTTTCTGATGATTTTCAGTCAAACAAAAAGTTTTTCTGGAAATCAATACAATTTGCCCGAGGGAGATCTACTTCCTCGGAGCTTTGTAAAATCAGAAGTTTAGATGGAAGTTTAATAAAAGGAGAAGAATGGATATTGAAGAGATGGAAGGATCATTTTGAAAGTTTGTTTGAAAGAAATGAAGCAGAGGTAAATATGGCCTCTGCGGATAGCAATGAATGTAAGACAAGTGATAGCGAGATTAGTATGGATGACATCATGAAAGCGATAAAAGGTATGAAATCAGGTAAGGCTGCTGGGTATGACAGAGTGTCAGTCGAGATGCTGAAGGCTGGCCGCGGGATTGTGGTAGCTCAGCTGTACTGCCTTTTCAATATATGCTGGGAGAAAGGTCAAGTCCCAAGAGATTGGAGCAAGGCCGTAATTGTCCCTCTATATAAAGGAAAAGGGTCACAGCAGGAGTGCAAAAATTACCGCGGTATCAGCCTTCTTAGTGTCGTCGGCAAATTGTATGCAAAGATATTAATTGAAAGGGTGATTAATGAAACTGATGGGAAAATATGGGACGTGCAAGCGGGATTTAGAAGAGGAATGGGATGTACGGATCAGGTCTTTTCTTTACGGTGCATAACTGAAAAATGTTTGGCTAAACACCAAAAAGTTTATTGCGCGTTCGTAGATTTAGAAAAGGCCTATGATCGAGTGGTGAGGAATGAGCTGTGGTCAACGTTATCTACGTATGGGGTGAGCGGTTGTCTGATCCAAGCATTGAAGTCTCTCTATGAGGGTTCTAGTGCCTGTGTCAGAATAAACGGAGCGTACACGGAGTGGTTTCCTGTCGAAAGAGGTGTTCGACAGGGATGTGTTGCGTCACCATGGCTGTTCAACCTTTTCATGGATAAATGTTTGACAGATTTAAAAGAAAGTATGTATGGGTTAAGAATGAATGAATTACTCATCAAATGTTTACTCTACGCTGATGATCAAGTAATACTTGCGTCATCCGCTAACGAGCTTCAGGAGATGCTAAATATTATGAATGAAGCTTTGAAAGGGAAAGGAATGAAAGTGAATGTAAACAAAACGAAAGTTATGCTTTTTGAACGAGATGAATCTATGATGAATGGCAATATTTTGATAGATGGGGAACAAGTGGAAGAGGTGAAAGAATTTGTATACTTGGGATCTAAATTTACAAAAGATGGAACATGTGAAAGTGATATCGAAAGGAGAGTGAATGCAGGGAATATGGTAAATGGTGCTCTGCATGCTTTTATGAATAGCCAGATGGTGTCTCAAAGGGCTAGACTGGCAGTGCATGCTGGAGTGTTGGTGCCAACACTTATGTATGGTAGTGAAAGTTGGGTATGGCAGAAGAATCACAAAAGTAAAATAAATGCGGTAGAGATGAGAGCGTTGAGAAGCATGAGTGGATTAAAACTGAGTGACAGAGTAAGAAATAGTGTGATAAGAGAACGTTGTGGTATAAAAGAAGACGTAGTGACTAAAATTGAGAAAGGTATGCTTAGATGGTTTGGGCATGTAGAGAGAATGAATGAAAGGAGACTGACAAAAAGGATTTATGAGTCAAGAGTGAATGCGAAAGTTGGAAGGGGAAGACCGAGGCGAACGTTCCTGGACCAAATCCAGGACATTTTAAATAACGGCCAGGTCAAGAGTACTCTAAACCGACGAACTTGTATGAAAGATTTAATGAGATTGAAAGAAGCGAAGGAGATATGCAAGGATCGTGGCAAGTGGAAGGATGTTGTCTCTGCCTACCCCTATGGGAATGAGGCGTGATGCTATGTATGTATGTATGTATGAAGATTATTTAAGAGATATGGATGTTTGGACTTGATTCCAGTTGCACGTGAAAGCTAAACACATTGTAACCTACAAAAACAGCTAAAAGGAGTAACCGTTGAGTTTTTTGCCAGTTTCTTCTCAGCGGAATCAACTTTCCGAACCGGTGATAGATGTTTTACCAACGGACAGACAACTGACGATTCAAAAGCGCTTTTTGAGCCTACTTAAATAAATAACATTGATAAAGGATTTGAATTAATTATTATTAATCACATCATGACTGCCTCATTGGCCTATTGGTTAGCATGTTCGACTACAGACAAGAGGTCGGGCCGATTCAATAATGGATATTGAGTTTTCTATTAAGATTTTCTTAATATTTTCACGAAGTTGGGAAGTTGGCGGCGTGATCCACCCCCGTGCCTCGGAGAGCACGTTAGGCGGTCGGTCCTGCGCCCGATCTCTCTCCGGTCGTGTCGGATTCCCGTCACATTCGACTATTAGAGTGAAGGAATAGAGAGTGCACTTGTGTACTGTGCCTGCCAATCCGCAGTGGAACAGCGTGGTGGGTCTATGCTCTAAAAACCCTCTCTTAAATGAGTGGGGATGGCTGTGCCCAGCAGTGGGACGTTAATGGGCTGCTACTTATTATTTCCTTACACATCTTGAAGAATTTGTTTCACTTGTATTTATTTTATTCAAATACTTTCCAATTTCGGAAAATAAGTGAATTATAATCTTAAATCTTCCGTTCTTTTTATATTTTTCAGATCTACTCCTTTCCATTTAATTGGACCTAAAATAAAGGTCTGCCAAACACTTCGCCCGGAAAATATTTGAAAGGTTTCTTTCCCTCAGATTAAGGGCTTTGTAAATGAAACCGCGGCTAAAATTTTACGCTAACATTTAAAATATAAAAGGACGGTCCTTTTCGTGTCCTTCGCAAGACTGACTTTGAATTATATGAAACAATATAATAATGTATGTTTGAGTTCATGCAGGGTAATAGTACACGCACGAGTGACTCACACTCGGTACTAGGAAGTTCTTTGATGTTACAAAAGTATTACCAGGTATTTTTTACTAAACGTGTTTTATTATAATGATATTAATGAGAAATGTAGATTATCTTATATAATACTGGAAAACCAAGCCCTTATATATATTTGGAATATGTAGTTCATAAATTAAACGATTAAAAAGTGTTTTCGTACATTAATAAGATTTAGTGTAAACAAATAATATTTTTAAAAATAATAAAAGACTAGTAAGTAAGTAGCAGCCCTTTAACGTCCCATTGCTGAGCACAAGCCTCCTCACTCCGAGGAGCGAGGGTTTTTTTAGAGCATATGCTCCACTGCGGATTGGCAGGCATAGTTGTGCACTCTCATAGTTCGTGACGGGAATCCGACACAACCGGAGAGAGATCAGGCGCAGGACCGACGACTTAACGTGCTCTCCGAGGCACGGGGGTGGATCACACCGCCAACTTCCCAACTTCGGGCAAATATTGAGAAAATGGTAATAGAAAACTCAATATCGATTTCTAATTGGCCCGACCCCGGACCTCGAACCCAGGACCTCATGTCTGTAGTCAAACATGCTAACCACTAGACCAATGAGGCAGTAAATAAAAGATAGGGGCTAAATTTTATTGTTTAATACCTTTTTTTCTAGCACTGACTGAGAAAGGACTGCCTCATTGGTCTAGTGGCTAGCATGTTTGACTACAGACATGAGGTCCTGGGTTCGAGGTCCGGGGTCGGGCCAATTAGAAATCGCTATTGAGTTTTCTATTACCATTTTCTCAATATTCGCCCGAAGTTGGGAAAAATTTGGCGGTGTAATCCATCCTCCGTGCCACGGAGAGTACGTTAAACCATCGGTCCTGCGCCTGATCTCTCTCCGCTCGTGTCGGATTGCCGTCACGTCAAACTATAAGAGTGAAGGAATAGAGAGTACACTTGTGTACTATGCCTGCCAATACTCTAAAAACCCTATCTCATATGAGTGAGGAGGCCTGTGCCCAGCAGTGGGACGTTAATGGGCTGCTACTTACCTTTACCTTACCTCTTTTGGAGATAGAAACAGGAAAATTGGTGTTCAAGTTAAATTTAAAAAGAATATTTTTTTTTTTATGAAATTATGCGGATGGTAATAATGAAGTGAAATTTTTTAAAATATGAATGCTATAAAAAAATTTAATAATACTTTCTATAGCAAATTTTTTAGTAAAGCAAAAAAGCCCAAGTGTATATATATTAAAGCCCAATTATACATTTACTAACACTGTAATATAATCTGGTTGACAGGATTTTATATATAAAATATAAAAGTAACCATCTAACCATTGAGTAACCAAAATCTCTTTAAATCGTTTGATAAAGATATAATCATCAAACCATTAGAGTTAACAATTCCAAAGCTATATCTAATTGGAAAGTAGGCTTCTATCTGAGGGTTACTAACAAGATCACTAATGAAAAACAAACGAATTGCAAAAGCAATTTATATTTATAAGCTCTCCTTTGTGCTTCTGTTAAAAGCAATACTAAATCAAGGCGATTTCTCTTTCGCTAATTGGCCTACTGTTACCCCCGAAGTATTGTATTGCAAAATTTCGTTACTAGAATTGAAAATTAATTGGTGTCCCCCCTTAAAATAGTAATTTGATAGTACGAAAACTATTTTCAATTTATGACAATTTATCAAAATGAAATAGTAAAGTAATTATTTCAAAATACAAGCAATAGACTAATACAAAAACAAACTTCTAAAGTATTTTTTTGGAAATTATAACTAAGTACTATTTATTATATTAACTTTTATGTATACAAAAAAAACCAGTATGTAACAACTTTGTAGGAAGGAAGGAAGTGTCACTTTAATCATCTGCAGTGCATCTCTTTTTCTCTCCTCATCCTCATCCTTCTTCCTTCACCATTCCTGTCCTCTCCTATACTCTCTCCGTCTCCGCTACTTAAGCTCATCTGATCTCATCTTATATCCCTCTTCTCGGCAACTTGCCCTCTCCTCGTTGCTCTTCTGCTCTGCAATGCAAGCTACATCTTCTACTGCAATTCAACATATTGTATATTTCTATGCTAATTATAAATGTAATAAGGATAAAGCTTATATACAACATATTTTGGCAATAGTCTCAGGTTTAATTTACAGTTGGACATATTAAATAGTTGTATTTTTCTAATCTTTTCAAGTCTACTTGTAGAAGACTTTATTAGACTACCACCACATAGTACCATCAGACTATAATTTCTATTCGACTGCCATGGTGGTCTTTCAGTTCTAGTTATGATAGCCCATTGGTATTAGCTGCAAGTGACAATAATTTATCAAGCTACTATAACCCTCAGACTATATATAATGACAGTTCACTGCGTATACATATTAGAAGATTTGTTGTACGTACATAAAAACATTGACTCTTTTAGTAAAAAGAGTGAATGTATATCATATAACTTGCGAAACAGATACAAACTTGTTGTAAATTCTAGTAGGCTGCATAAAATTAACAACTCATTTAAGGGTAAATGTATACGTTTCTACAATAAACTCCCACAAGACGTTTTAGGGATGTCAATTAATAAATTCAAAGTCTTTGTTAAAAGAAAGTTGATAGAAAAATCGTATTTTAATTTGTAGGAGTACTTAGACGATAGAAACGCGTGGGAGTGAATGAACTGCTCTAATTTGAATTGAAATATATTAAACTAATATGATATTGTAATGATGATGATAACAAAAAAACAAAATACCCCACTGAGTTTGTTGTGGGCTCTTCTCGGATCAGGGTGCGAAGGAACCCTCGTAACTTTAGATTTTAAGCCGTTCTGGAGTATTATCATCAGACGTCCATTAGAATAAGACTGCGGAAAAGAAAAAAAATATATATTATTTGACGATTCAAAAGTTCTGTAATATGCCTACTTGAATAAAGATATTTTGATTTGATTTGATTTATTTATGCAAATCTAAAACTTTACATTTTCGAGACATAGAAGGAGGGAAAAAGGAAGATATGTCAGGAATTGAATGAATTTAATTGTCATTAAAATATTCAAGTAATTTAGTGAAATCTCAAATGACGAGTGGCAAATTAAAATGCCATATGTTAATTGTAAATATTAAAAGGACCTTAACTTCAAACAAATTAGCGAAAAAAACGCTGCACAGCTTTGTGACGCTAATCACGCGTTTCATCTGTAAAAATTTTACCCTCAAGAAGAAAGAAGTTTCACTTCAAAATGTCTAACTATTTGTTCCTGCTTATCCGTGATAATGCGTTTAAAGTTTTTTTTTTAATTTCTACTGAATCGTGAAATTTGAAGCATATATGTAAGATAGNTCGTCGTCGTCGCTTCAACCGATGGACGTCCACTGCTGGACATAGGTCTCACGAAATGATGCCCACAAGACCCGATCTTGTGCCGCCTGGCTCCAGCGGCTACCGGCGATCCTCCTTATATCGTCGGTCCACCTTGTGGGGGGTCTTCCTACACTGCGTCGTCCAGTGCGGGGTCGCCATTCCAGCACTTTCCGACCCCAACGTCCATCGGTTCGTCGGACTATGTGCCCCGCCCATTGCCACTTCAGGTTCGCGATTCGTGGGGCTATGTCGGTGACTTTGGTTCTGCTACGGATCTCCTCATTTCTGATTTGATCGCGTAAAGAAACTCCGAGCATAGCCCTCTCCATCGCATGCTGAGTGACTCTGAGCTTTCGAATAAGGCCCATAGTCAGCGACCACGTTTCCGATCCGTAGGTTAGCACTAGCAACAAGCACTGTTCGAAGACGTTAGTCTTCAGGCACTGAGGGATATTGGACAGAACTATCGTATCATGTCAATTAGTTGTTGACACCGGCAATCCACTTCAAATCGGCCTTGTCAACCGGTAGTTCACAGGGGCCGTCTAAAGGATAATCAATAAATGTTCAACGTAGTGTCAATTATCAAGTCATCGTCGCACAGACATGTACAATTAGAAAGTTATGGTTTAAATTCCTAATTTCCTATTCAACATACATAGATATACGGAAATACAATTCACCAACATTGATTAATATATCCCCGTTCTCACCCGTAGGCCATAAAGTCTTATTTTTCACATTAAAGCGTAAATTATATTATCTTACCTAATGGAAAAAATGTGGGCCACCATAAAAAAAGGTTAATATGAAAATAACCCTTGAACACGTGTGGAAAAATATTTCATATGCGTGCTGAACATACATTAATGTGCTTCAACGTACTGCCTTAATTACTTTTAAAACTTCCCCCATACGCAATTTGAACAACAGTTTAAAGGTCATTTAATGATGGCATTAGGGACGTAGTAAAAATACTTATAAGTTTCTACAAACGTAAATTGTGTTTAAATGATCTAGAACAAACTTTATTACATTGAAGGTGACCCTCAAAACCTTTTACGAGAGCTTTCAAATAGGTGGCGATAATAAGAATAAGAATAATTATTTATTTGCTCAGAAACAACATTATTTGTAAAAAAATACGTTCAGCCACTGAGTGGCATGCAAATTCACAAAAGTCAATATTGCAATACATAAAACAGTGTGTGTGTGTACACATATCAGAAGTGAAATTCCTTTGATACACTAATTTTTAAGTCTTGTTTATATTTATACAAATCGAAAACTTTAGATTTCCAAGACTTAGATGGAGGGAAAAAAATAGATAAGTTAGGAATTTACTAAATTTGAAATGTCATTAAAATTTTAAGTGTTGAAAATTAATACAAATATTTTATTGAAATCTCAAATGACAAATTTAAAATAAAAAATGCCACGTGATTTTTGTCAATATTAGAATTTTTTTATTTTTTTTTATTTTTGAATTAAATTTAATAATAATTTTATTACAATTAACCATGATAACATTATATCGAACCTTAACATTAATACATAAAAAATAAAAGTAATTAAAATGCCATCAGAAGCAAATGGATGGGTGCCCATAAGGCTGGCAGTGTTACCTCTTTGGACAGCGATACTTATACGCTGTCCAAAGTACCTCCCGGCCTTAGGATCACGGGTGACATCAACTAAGTGAGATGAAATTTCTTTAAAAAAGCTTTTAGCCTCAGGTCTCCACGGTCCCAATGTCTCCACGCCAAAAGGTACAAATATGTATTCTAAAGCAATGCTCTCATATTTGCGCCTCTTGGCGTTCTCAGCTCCCGCTGATTTGGAGGTAGCGTCAATGTGAGATAGTGCAAGTGTATCAACACATGTAGCATCCCACATCAACGAACTTCCTTTTTTCCAAGGCATCTACGACATACCATCATATCTCTTACCATCATCACGTGCAATATTTTTATTTTATGTTTTATAAAAATAAGTATATTCAATTATCTTTAATAATTGACCAGTGGCAAATTAAAATGCCACATGTTATTTGTAATTATTAAAACTACCTAACCTTCAAACTAATTAGCATAAATTTTACCCTCATGCGCCACAAGAAGCTTCACTTCATAAATACAATAGTTACATAGTCAACAAAACAATCAAAATTGAATCATATACAAGTTAAATAATAAAAGAAACAGACTATAAATTATAATCAATGTTCTTATACATTGTAAAAAGTTCTTGTTAGTAACCAGTTTCTAACTTATTTTTGTACACTTTTACGCAATTATGACATTAATTGACAAAATTTGTTTCTTATAATTACATCGTGTTTTTTTCATAAGTTATACTAATTTCAATACTTATTTAGATAGGCTGTTCTATGCACTTTCTGTGTCGCAAAAGCAAAAGAGATGTTTAGAGAGAGAAACAAATTTATATTAGCATCAAAAAGATTATTATGAATTAACCTTAAAAAAATAGACATGTATTCCCGGAATTTTCGTGAACACTTTTAAAAAAAAATAATGTCCAATACCAAATGCGACTGGAGGATGGGACATGACAAGATTTGTATTACCCACTAACACCCAGTGGAGTGGGGTAACTGCCTCATTGGTCTAGCGGTTAGTATGTTCCGCCACAGACATGTGGTCCTGGGTTCGAGTCCCGGGTCGGGCCAATTCAAAAATCAATACTGAGTTTTCTATTAAGATTTTCTCAATATTTGCCCGATGTTGGGAAGCTGGCGGTGTGATCCACCCCCGTGCCTCGGAGAGCACGTTAAGCCGTCGGTCCTGCACCTGATCTCTCTCCTATCGTGTCGGATTCCCGTCACATCGGACTATGAGAGTGAAGGAATAGAGAGTGTACTTGTATACTGTGCCTGCCAATCCGCAGTGGAGCAGCGTGGTGGGTGGTCTATGCTCTAAAAACCCTCACTCCTCGGAGTGAGGAGGCCTATCCCCAGCAGTGAGACGATAAAGGGCTGCTACGTACTTTACCCTGCGGAGTTCATCTCATCCGTAAGTGATTCACAAGGGGATTAGCTTGCGCCCTCCTGTATGGCGCTCCGGATGAGACCAACTGAGGAATCACGCGTGCAAACATGTGCCGCCTAGTTTACCCGTATTCTTTTCCGGCGAGAACAAGATTCTACTGCCTTATCTGTCATGCTAGCGGGCCTCTTTTAGCGAGATTACGACATCTATAACTTTCCTTGATAAATAGACTATCCAATAAAAAGTAAAGTAAGTAACAACCCATTAACATTCCACTGCTGGGCACAGACCTCCTCGCTCATATGAGAGAGGGTTTTTAGACACAAAACCGGAGGGAGATCGGGCGCAAGACGGGGATGTATGACACCGCCAAATTCCCAACTTCCGGCAAATATTGAGAAAATCTTAATAGAAAACTCAATATCCATTTATAAATTGGCCTGACACGGGACTCGAACCCACGATCTCACGTCGCTATAGTCGAACATCCTAACCACTAGACGAATGCAGGCAGTCAACTATCCAATACTAACAGTTTTTTCAATTCAACCTAATAGTTTTTGAGATTAGAGCGTTCAAACAAATAAACATTTTAGCCTTATAATATTAGTAGATAAACTCAGCGTCGTGTTACTCGGAGCTCGCATTTGTCCCTATTATTTTTATGGTGTACGATGTTTTGTATACATTATATTTTTACAGGTTAAAAAGGGTACCATAAAAATGATCATACAAGCATAAAATTAAACACAAAGAGCATGAAATGTCGGTAAAAATATTACGAAGCATTTCGTTGTTTTGGAAACAGATATTGGTTTTTATTTGTGTTATAAATTTGTCATTTATAAACAGGGTTATTGGTAAGTCGATCTATTCCTATTAGGAAGTGATAAAGGAGACTTGTATGATTTCATTTTTACTTGTTACCTAATTTGTTAACCGCTGCCTCATTGGTCTAGTGGTTAGCATGTTCGACTACAGACATGAGGTCCTGGTTACCAGTCTCGGGTCGGGCCAATTCAGTAATCGATATTGAGTTTCCTATTAAGATTATTTTCAATATTTAACTGAAGTTGGCAGTGTGCTCCACCCCCGTGGCTCGGAGAGCACGTTAAGGCGTCGGTCCTGCGTCTGATCTGTCTCCATTGCAACGGTTTTCCACCACATCGGATTATGAGAGTGATTTTAGATTCATCCGTACAAAAATCATCTCGAAAACTATTATACTTCAAATTTATACATACAAATTCCTCTCCCCACCCTGATGTTACTAAAATGGACCTAGATGATCCATTTTTGGACTTAAGAATTAAATGAAAACATTAAACTTAGCTTACTAACTACTTAACGTATATAGTTCAAATACATTTGTAACTATTAGTGAATGGGTACTTAAGCTAAATACTCCAATAGCTCTTACACTGCCCCTGTTACTACTGCTTGACGAGGGAGATTTGAAATAGATTGCCCGTGTCAACTACTGGTTGTGTACATGATAAGATAGTTCTGCCTCTACTCGGTAATCAGTTATATTAGGATCTCTTTCTTTTTAAATCATAATGTATAATATATATTTCGCTTCTCGGTAACAAAATATGTGTGCAGATAACACTAGACAATAGAAATACAAAAATAAATCTGTTACAAAGTGACCGTTACTAACGGTGCGTGTGTCGCGTCGGAGGTCGTTAAGTTATATTGTAGTATTTTTTATAAACTGGGAGTGTTTATTGACTATTAGTGTTTTTTATTATATAACTGATGTGAAAAATAATAAAAACCCTATAGGTAACTTTTATTTTTTAACATATGGGCCTATAAATGCAAGACAGACTTTTTTCATTATCTCAAAGTTTAGCGCAACATGACGCTACACCTGAGTCTTAATTTCATAAACAAAAGATAACATTGTGTAGTTTTATTAATAGTAAAAATATAATACATTAGACTTGGTAGGCTTGCATGAATATTGAAGTTCCAAGAGGCCAGTATAACGATGCCGGGCATTCGATGGGATAATGAATTCATTATTTAAATTTTAATGTATTTTAAAAAAAATTACTTTATCAATAAACTATTATAAAGTGGTTAAATTAAACAATATTATAATTCCTAGTTGATTAACCATTAAGATATTGGTCCATGTAATTTAATCATAATTCTGGATAGGTGATTGATGCGATAGAGGTACCTTCTTATTCCTCGGGGAATTGACGATTCCTTTACCCAGGCGAAGTATGGAACAGTAGCTAGTTCGTAGAGGAAACTCGTATCACGTGTTTAATTAACCGCAACCCGCGACCCGGTGATTAATTCGTAACACCACCCGCTATAGCGCGTCACATAAATTCCTCAAGTTCATATGCCTACCGGAGTGTAGGATGACCATGACACTAATTATTAAGATATAGTATAATATTATGACTTCTAAAACTCTGTTCTTCTAAAAAGAATAGTATTTTTAAATACCTCCGCATAGTTTTAAGGAATGTTTCAAAAACATAATATTACTCATTGTAACATACACAATTTCTAAAAGAGTAACCGTTGAGTTTCTTGCCGGTTTCTTCTCAGCGGACTCAACTTTCCGAACCATTGCTAGATTTGTTACCAACGGACAGACTACTGACGATTTAAAAGTGCTTTTAGAGCCTACTTGAATAAAGAATATTTCGATTTTGATTTATATTACGTTGGAGTTTATGTACATTATATAGAAAAAACATTTATAATACACACATATACTCACCATCACACAGACGCATACACACACACGTGCACGCACGTAAACCCACGTATACATGCACGTGCACACACTCAACAACAAGACGTTAGGAGACCGCTTCCAGAAACAAAGAGAATCGATTGTACTAATGACACCGTTGATGATGGGCAGAATCGATCCTAATAAAAAATAATCATATTTTTGAAACGTTTTATTAGCATTATTTATTCTCCGTCATGTTAGTACAGACAAATGAAACAATAGTTTCATAAAAAATGCATATATTTACTAATAAAAATGTGTTTGATTGCTATGGTTTCATTTAGATATACTATCAGGACGAAGAGTAATAAAGCGTTTTAAAATATATTTTTTAAATAAGAATCGATTTTTGTTCCGCGATCAAAGGTGTCATTAGTACTATCGTCTGTCTTCGTTTTCGGAAGCGCTCTCCTAACACCTTGTATAATTGTAAAGGTAAGGTTAATGGCAGCGTAAATACGCCCCAGAGCTGGTAAAAGGCCTTCACACTTTTAGGAGAGAGGTAAAGCCAGACCCACCACGCTGCTCAACTGTGAATTGACAGGCTACACATACCCAAGAATTACTCCCAGAATAAATAGATTTCCATAAAATGTTTTCCTTAATAGAAAACTACAATGATGTATTGGAAAATTGATTGTTATCAAGCACGTAAGTTTTAGTTAAATGAAAAAACTTGGCAGTGCCTAAGTATTTTAAACTGAAACTTTCGTGGTTTATTGACCTATTAAATATATATTTTTAACGGGAGCGTACCATGGTTATATGTATTTTTATATGGTTGTCTATATTTAGACCTAATAGAAATCGCGAATTCGAATCCACAGCAGGCACTGCTGATTCGAATCCGCGATTTCTATAAACAAGAATTCACATGTCTCACTTTTAATTTGTTTTCTATATTTATTGTCGGTAACAGATTATTGACTTGGTAGACGGGCGGGTCACCCAGTAACACAGGTTTCCACTTAAGTGTACTGACCTAGCAATATTTTTAAAACGGTTTATATATTAACACAATTTTCATTTAATAAATATAGTTATGACATACAAGTGAGATACTGAAAGATAGGTTAAAACATTGGCATTAACAACGTTATGAAAAAGCAAACATCTATTACTTATTTTTACTAAAATTTATCACTGATTTCATAGAACAATTATATAATAATTTTTTTAGAAAAGAACACAGCAGATTCCACAGCAGTCTACATTTAAGTCAACAAAAATAACTGTGAAAAGCATATGAAATTCGCTTTTTTTAAATGTTTCAGTTATTTTTCTAAAGCAGGGTTAAATATTTCTCGAGATGGAAAATATATTTATATGTCGGAGTGCAATAGTCTGTAGAACGCTGGCGCCACCTGTCTATCGGCGTGGGGCAGAGTCGATAGTGACAATCCGGCGCGTGTCTCCTCAGTTCTCGGGTAACGGTCTGCCAGGGCGGTCGACTGTCGCGCTCCTAGCTATTATTATTAATGAGTTTGTGTAAATTGATATCGGGAACATTAAGTGATTAAATATTACAATCTGTATTAATTATTAAAGTGTTTGATTGCACCAACATTACCCACCAAAGCCCACAGTATGGAAATTGAACTATGTCGACGGAGCACCCTATGCCGCTATGCTTTATGCTTCCTTTCTTAATTATTCTCCGACAGATATAACTTGGACATTCTAAGTCAGTACAGTCTACCTACCGGTTAGTATGCAAAACCTGTCTTTATTAGAGAGGAGTGGACAGCCGTATCATACCAAATCTATTAATATATTAAAAGGAATATAAACATCAATTCAGTGTAAAATATTTTTTTTATTAAACTATATCCTCATTCTTTTAACGCACCGCAATATGTAACAGGTGTTTTATTATCCATCATTTTGAGTTATTAAATTTGCCTGACCTATGCAAAAATACACATTGTCACAATACATATTAACAAATTCTAATTTATTCGTTAAGGGCATAGTAAAATAAGACAATACAAAATCACGTGTATATCGAAACATCTAGATTAACGGTAAATTAAAAGCATAGAAGTCACTCCACATTGAGTTTCAGCGAAATACCAATGGTCGTTTCTTTTCATTAATATTAGTACAGAGTAGTTTCTGTACCACTTTGTCCATCAATTTACGCCCTACTAATCCGCGATAATGTTTCGTCTACCCACAGTGAACCTTTTCCATCGTGTATCACTACCGCATATCTTCACCCTAACAACTTTCATGAATAAGGGACCTAAACCAAATGTCCCAACTTTTAACTACTTTAATTGTATTACTTAAATTGTCAATAAAATCCCTCTAGGCAAACTTGACAATAAGTCTGAGCCAACTTTTTATATATGAATCACTCAAAGTTAAATACACACACACACACACACACACACACACACTGGTCCGTGGATCCGTGTGTAATAGTCTGTGGAACGCTGTCGCCATTTGTGTATCGGCGTGTCAATATGTGGCAGGACGCCAGCCAGCGCGCGTCTCTCGGCAATTCTAGGGTGACGGCTCGCCGGTGCGGTCGACTTTTGATACTGTCACGTTTCTAGCTAAAATTATTAATGAGTTTGTGTAAATTGATATCGGGAACATTAAGTGATTGAACATTAAAATCTGAATTTATTAATAAAGTGTTTGATTACACCAACATTAACCATCAACGCCCATAGTATGTTGATTATGGATGCCATTAATGATGACGTCGACAGAGAACCCTACGCCTCTATGCTTTACTTCTCTCTCTTATTCTCCGACATATATATGTATAATAGAAAAATCGTTTCTATCTTGTTTCTTTCTAGACGTTGAAATCATACATTAATGTGCCCCGAACCATCTTTAATAAAAAGGCATCAAAACTATTTGCGATAGGGTACTACGCAGGTGTCACTGCGGGTTACTTTTCATCTTAGAATATATTTTTATACTTGTCTATCGGCGTAGAGCAGAGTCAATAAGTGGCAGTTCGGCACGTCTCTCAGTAGTTCTCGAGTGACAGTCAGCCGGAGCGGTCGAATATTGAAACTGACGCGTTCCTAGCTATTATTTTTAATAGGTTTGTGTAAATTAATATAGGAAACATTAAGTGATTGAACATTATAATCTGAGTTGATTAATAAAGTGTTTGATTGTACTTATATTACCCATCAACGCCCACAGTATGGAAATGGAAATTATGAATGCCATTAATGACGATATCGACGGAGAATCTTACGCCCTATGCTTTATGCATACTCTCTTATTCTCTGACATATATAACCTACCTTTGGTTCCTTTTTAATAAAAAGTTTTGATCTAGCCCTAAAGACTAATAATACTTGGACCTTATCTACATAAAGCGTACTTATATTAACTAAGTTTAGATTCTCATGACTAAGCTTAGATTAAGTTAATGTTTATAAAATCACTTTGTACAAGAGTTATTGCTTAAAAATTTAACAGATGACCTGATAATATCCCTAGACGAGCTATGATTATCAATTTTTAGGGAAATATAACGTGGTGGTAACTTTATTTACGTCATCACATATCCGGACACCTCTCTTATGTTTAATAGATATACGTAAGTCGTATGTCAAAAACTGAGATAAAATCAGATTAGATTGTAAACCTTTTACCCATGAGTAAAAAAGTAAGTAAGTAGCACCCCATTAACGTCCCACTGCTGGGCAGAGGCCTCCTCACTCCGAGGAGCGAGGGATTTTAGAGCTTAGACACACCACGCTGCTCCACTGCAGATTGGCAGGCATAGTACACAAGTGCACTCTCTATTCCTTCACTCTCATAGTCCGATGTGACGGGAATCCAACACGGCCGGGGAGAGATCAGGCGCAGGACCGACGGCTTAACGTGCTATCCGAGGCACGGGGGTGGATCACACCGCCAACTTCCCAACTTCGGGCAAATATTGAGAAAATCTTAATAGAAAACCCATGAGGCTAACTTCTAACTATTTACTGAACAGTAGTGATTGTGAAGGTCAGACTTTCATAATAGGAACCAGCGATAGGGTCTTCATCATAATCAATATCAGATATTATTCTGCTCTAGTTTTTGCTGTAAAAACTTACCACAGCCGGTCACCCTGTCAGTTTTCTTGCGCCTAATTGAGAGGTAACAGTTTGCGTTCACTTCAAACTATTCTTAATTGTTTGTTCAGTCACTAAGAAGTTTAGCACTTTCTCGTTTATATTCTCGTTTAAAATTCGCTCGACGCTTGAAAATATCCTCCCTCGTTATATCTTACAAACTTTACAAGCTTTTCGCAACTTGTTCACAATTCGTTATACCTATTTTATTTGAAAAAAAGCCATTCATTTTTATCACGATCTCAGCGTTGTGTTT
This sequence comes from Elymnias hypermnestra, assembly GCA_015832385.1. NCBI lineage: Eukaryota > Metazoa > Arthropoda > Insecta > Lepidoptera > Nymphalidae > Elymnias > Elymnias hypermnestra. The sequence continues at coordinate 2,087,728 of JACTOM010000933.1, forward strand.
AACAAATTTATCTTGTATTATTTTATAAAACAAACTGTACTCTGTAACTGCTTACAAATGGTTTTGCTTATTTTACGTAATTATAAAAAAATACTAAATGTTTTTTCATTATATCTTAAAGGTACTTTCACTGGCTAATAGACGATGTTATATGTAGTAATTTAGACTATTTTTATTAAAAAAATGGATTTGGAATACAATCTTAGAAACGGTATTGATTATTCCATACCAACTTTGATCCCTTATTTCAACCACCTCAAGCCTTTTCTCGTAATAAAATATAGATTATATCCTTCTTAAAAGTTTATTCTATCTCTGTACCATATTTCATCAAAATCGGTTCAAAGGTTTCGAGCGAATACTTGATATAGTAATGCTATCTAAAATCTAATGCTGGAATTTCCATTAAAGGAATAGTTTTTTGGTAATCATACACAGCATTATCGAGTCCAAACTGTGTGTGCATTTCACGTGAATATATTGTTTATATTATCACCTTTAAAACAAAACAAATAAAAGCTATATTCGCCTGTATTATTATGGGGTAACCGTACACAGTAATTTGTCATGGTACATTTGACATTTCTCGACACTAATGACAGACGTGTCAACGGTTATGGGAAATGGGTCGGCGGCTCTAAAATTTTAAATAATTATTAGCTTGCTTTTCAGGTATAACAGCAAGCATTTCGCTTGCATAAATGTAGTACATAAATTTTAAATACGTAAAGTCCTTGTGGTTTTCTAGATGAATATTAACATACATACATACATATAATAATGCCTCATTCCCATAGGGATATGCAGAGACCATGTCCACTAGCCACGATCCTAGCATATCTCTTTCGCTTCTTTCATTGTCGGTTTAAAGTACTCTTGACCTGGCCCTTACTTAAAATGTCCTAAATTTGGTCCAGGAACGTTCGCCATTCGCTCTTGACTCATAAAACCTTTTTGTCAGTCTCCTTTCATTCATTCTCTCTACCTGGCCAAACCAACTAAGCATACCTTTCTCAATTTTAGTCACTACATCTTCTTTTATACCACAAGGTTATCTTATCAGTTTCAATCCACTCATACTTCTCAAAGCTCTCATATCTACTTTACTATCTCTGGACATTAAAATAAAGATAAATAACTCTTTATACTTAACATAATATATAGTAAAAGAAGAAGACAACTGAACTAATTTTGCACCCTGACAGGGTTACACTTGTCGAATTTGATAAATAAATAAGCCAAGTAACACTTTTCTTCTAAATATAGAAGGTCGCAAGAGATGTTAAGAGAAATAAAAACATAAAAATAAGCGCGGAGTTAGTTTAGTCATTAAATTGTTTTCCGAAGAAGTTTCTGTTTTGTACTTGTACGCTGTGTGCATTTTTAATTTATTAAGTTATCAAGTCAAGTCAAAATATGTTTATTCAAGTAGGCATATTACAGCACTTATGAATCGTCAAATATAGTTTTTTTCCATAAAATTTTTAAATGAATGGCTGATGATAACATTAAAGAACGACTTACAATCTAAAGTTACGAGGGTTCCTTCGCTCCGAGATCTGAGAAGAGCCCACAACAAACACAGTCGGGTGTACGTTTTTTTTATGTCATCATCATTACAATATATATTTTTAAATTTATTCTATATCAAAATACATATAGAGTTATCAATCTATGTTACATAGAAATATAAGCTTTTTTTAATAAATTTTCTATGACCAACTGTATTTTAATATAAAGCATATAGTTACGTGTTAATAAATCTTTAATAAAAAATTAATAAAGTCTAATACTTTTTGAATTATAAGCGAAAAGGCTACATCGCGCTAACGAAGTTTTTTAGCTCCAGAGGTATATTAGGGGGATCTCGCGTTGCGCAGTAGGGGAAGACCGTCTCTACATAGGGAATCGGTGTTCGGCTGTGCCGGCTTAATACAGCCGCCAGTCCAGAGGACTGTGTAAGCCCGCAAACTATGTAACTAACAGTAAGCTAAACAAAATCAATCACAAACCCAATCGGCTTGTATAAGGACATGAAACGTGCTTAACAAACAAACACCACTACTGTAGAGAATTTGTCATCCCTTTTTGTTATCTATATCAGTCTATAAAAATACATTTCTCCTTTTACTAAATAAAGTCAAAGTCAAAATATCTTTATTCAAGTAGGCCTAATACAGCACTCATAAATCGTCAAATATCGTTTTTTTTCATGTAATATTTAAATGAATGACTGATGTTAACATCGCGCTCTGATCTGAGCAGAGGCCACAACAAACTCAGTAGGGTGTACTTTTTTTAAATGTCATCATCATTACAATATAAAGTTTTAATTTATTCTATATCAAGATATATATAGACCAATTCATTAACTCCCACGGTTTTTTGTCTTCTAAATATTCCTTCAAATCATAAAATGATTTCTCTATAAGCTTTCTTTTAATGTAAGATTTAAATTTCCCGATAGACATCTTTGTAACTTCTTCTGGGAGTTTGTTATAGAAACGTATACCCTTGAATGACGTGTCATTTTATGTAACCTACTAGAATTAACAGCAATTTTATTTTTATTTCTTAAGTTATATGAGGTGCATTAAATTTTTTTCGTAAAAGAGTCAATATTTTTATGAACACACAAAAAGTTTTCTAATATATAAATATGTTTCTCAGCGTCTCTCTTGAACCCATAATATAAATCGCACGAACTGCCCTTTTCTAGTAGCCCTTCTTAAGTAAAACACCATATGACATAATAAGAGACCGTTGTGGTTTAAATGAAGATGTAGTGACTGAAATTGGGTAAGGTATGCTTAGATGGTTTGGGCATGTAGAGAGAATGAATGAAAGGAGACTGACAAAAAGGATTTATGAGTCAAGAGTGAATGCGAAAGTTGGAAGGAGAAGACCAAGGCAAAGGTTCCTGGGTCAAATCTAGGACATTTTAAATAAGGGCCAACTCAAGAGTACTTTAAACCGACCAACCTGTATGAAAGGATTAATGAAAATGAAAGAAACGAAGGAGATATGCAAGGATCGAGGCAAGTGGAAGGACGTTGTCTCTGCCTACCCCTATGGGAATGAGGCGTGATGCTATGTATGTATGTATAATGCCGTGAAAATAACTGAAATAGACCAGTCTGGCAGTTTCAACGTCCGTAAGACGGCGAATTTTTTTAACCGCGTAAGCCGCAGAGCTGAGCCTGTTAGATAGACTTATAATAATAAATATATATGATAAGTTTTAGGAAGAAATCACAATGAAATTCTTGTCGAAACATCGTTAGTAAGAATCCAAAACATGCAATGAAAAACTGAAATTCAAATGCAAAATAATTTTAATATTGAGTTTTCTATATTTATTTAGTTCGATCCTTCCCTTCGATTTTGAATTGACCCCCCTTAACTACATAATTGCCCCCTTATAGGGCGTGGGCCCGACTTTAAGAAACACAGATCTATATAATTTAAATGTACGGTATATATGTAAAATAATGCATAGCCTTGCTGGCATAGTGGTGCGAGTATTCGATTTGCTAGCCGAGGTCCCGGGTTTAATAGTTCGATATTGTATTTTCTTATTTGCCTGAGCCTAGACTGATAGGAAGCTTTGACCGTGGCTAGTTACTACCCTAAGAACAAAAACATACAGAGATTTGGTTTCCGATACGATGCTGTGTACCATAAAAGGTAGAATGTTTCGTACCAGATTAGCGCGCTTCTATCTTAAACTGCATCATCACTTATCATAAAGTGTGATTACAACACAGCGCTAAACTATCAGTTATAAAGAAAAGATAAACTTTGATAGGAATTATTAATAAAAAGTGGGTTTTTACGAATTATGATGTTTGTAATGCTAAAATAAAAAAAATGGGGTCTAATATAAATATATTTTTTATTATATAACTATGTTCTCGGCATTCGGATCGTCCTTCCTCACAGCTTGTCTTTTGACTAAATCCTCCTCTAATGCTTTCTATTTTTACCAACGACTTAACGTGCTCTCCCAGGCACGAGAGCACACCGCCAACTTTACAACTTCGGACAAATATTGAGAAAATCTTAATAAAAAGACTTATTATCGATGTTTGAATTGGCCCGACCCGGGACTTCAGAATAGGACATATCTATAGTCGAATATGCTAACCACTAGACCAATGAGACAGTTTTAAAAAGGGCTATACTATTTCACACACGAAAATATGATAACAGTTACATGTATAGCTAACAGAAAATAGCTGCCATATGCACTATAATACATGAAACAACCAGAAATATATCAATGTCATTACAAAGTTAACCATCTCTAAAGCAATCACATTTGGAAGCTTATTGTATATACTAAGTCAAACTAAACACAAAGGAAAACGTAATCGCGCCTCGTATTTATATTTTACAGAGTTTTCGCAAGTCCAATTGATCATCCAGTTTTTTTGAAAGCCAAACTCTATATAAGTCTGAACATGGAATCCATCAAAACTTTTTGCGTAAAACACCCATCGTAAAACAATTTTCGATCTCGGAGTTTTTCACTGGTATTGATCATCCCCCAGATAGCACCGTATTATGCATGAGATTGGTTTTAATGTTTTTCGTACTAAATTTATATATATAAGAGATATCCAGGTATCTATTGACTCATCACGATATCTTAGGAACCGTAATGCGTAGAGACTTGAAATTTGATAGAAATATTCCTTTTGCCGAGTAGAAGTGAGCTAAGATTTTCAGAATCTAATTCGTTTAAAGGTTAGGTAGTTTTAATATTTACAAGTAACATGTGGCGTTTTTATTTCCCACTCGTCATTTAATAATATGACAATATTTTTCATAAATTTTAACTTAAAAACTAAATTTAACTAATAATTTGCAATATTGACAACAAATACGTGGCATTTTTATTTACAATTCGTCATTTGTGATTTCAATACATTATTTGTATTAATTTTCGACACTTTTAATTTTTTAATGAAAATGAAATTCATTAAATATCTAACATATCTTCCTTTTTCCCTCCCTCTAAGTCTCGGAAATCTAAAGATTTAGAATTTGTAGGCTCAAAAATTTGTATGCCAATATTTTTTTTTACCGAAACAAAAGTTACTCTTTATAAAATTAACTATTTGCCAGTAAATTCCAGTCAAAATTTGACTAGTCGTTTCAATGATTAACTGGATCGAAGTAATGAAAATATCGTTTTTTGAGTACTTTTTAATTTAAAATAATACACAAACATTGAAATTTAATTTATTTGTATAGATACACAATTGCAGTCTACGCCCTTTTGCTATTTAAAGGTCATTGAATACATTATTTGATATAATTCAGGAGCGAGAATTGAAAATTTATAAAATTCGTTGAATTACTTTCCTTACAAGAAATTCCGAAACAAAAATGCAATTTTTGTGAGCTTTTTTATAAAACGTTAAATGGATATTGCAAGTTATTCCTGGACCTTCTTGATAGGGTCCACGATAGAACGCAGACTTTTTGTAGAGCTATAAAAGAGGAATATTTTGCAATGCATTGTTGTTTTTTTTTATCAAAAATTACTGTATCTATTGGTGAAGACCGTGTGAAAACCCTTAATTTTTCAGTTTATCGTGAACAGACAGACGCAACGGAGGGCTTTGTTTTAAAATATCTTTATGACATGTCTTTCCCATCAGTAAATTGATAAAATTATTTGCAAAGAATGCTTCGGTTAACAGAAATGTGTATTAAAAATCTGAATAAATTAACACTGCTAATAGGATTTATATAAAGTAATTTCATTTCAATCAAATTACAAGTCCCTGAAGTCGTTACCCCCTGATATAATATAAAGAACTTAATGCAAAAGTTTGTACCGAATTGTATTAACGAAATATTGTCGCAAAATAATCATATTTACAAATCTCGGAAATGTTTTGCAAGCGCAAAATTTGCCCGCAAGTATTTGTATTATGTTGTTAATAGTCTCCTATTGTCTCAATTTGTACGAAGATTAATTTCCTGAGCCCAGGGAATCTGCTGTGTGGATCATTAAGAATTAATTTATGCTAGATGTGGCAGCAGTACAGTTTTACCAGTTTTTCGCTGATAAAAATTTTATGCACCTATATAGTAAAAAGGCCTCGCAATACTCACAAAAACCCAGCGAAACCCTCTGCATCTATGAATGAGGCACCAGGGGTTTAACTTTTGTATTCATCCTTGGTGAACTATAAATTACCTTACTATCAGCTGATTTAGTCTTGATATCCATTCCAAACTTCATCCTATCACGAATTAATTTCATTCAGGCAGCAAACCGACAGTTTTTAATGGTCTCGTTGGCGCAGTTTTGCGATTACTTGCTTTACTGGCAGAGGTCCCGGGTTCAAACACTGGCAGGAAGAATTGAGCAGATACATACATAGCATCACGCCTCATTCCCATAGAGGTAGGCAGAAACCACGTCTTACCACTTGCCAAGATCCTTGCATATCTCCTTTGCTTCTTTCATTTTCATTTAAACTTTCATACAAGTTGATCGGTTTAGAGTACTTTTGATCTGGCCCTTATTTAAAATGTCCTGAATTTGGTCTAGAAACTTTTGCCTCGGTCTTCCCCTTCCAACTTTCTGATTCACTATTGACTCATAAATTATTTTTGTCAGTCTCCTTTCATTCATTCTCTCTTCATCTTCGTTTATTCCACAAAGCTCTCTTATCACACTATTTCTTACTTTGTCACTCAGTTTCAATCCACTCATACTTCTAAACGCTCCCATCTCTACCGTATTTATTTTACTTTTATGTTTTTTCTGCCATACCCAACTTTCACTAGCATATATAAGCGTAGGCACTAAAACTCCTCCATGCACAGCCAGCCTAGCCTTTTGACACACCATCTGGCTATTCATAAAGGCTATTGCATTTTCTAATTTATCTGAGTCTGGTGGGAGGCTTCGGCCGTGGCTAGTAATTACCCTACCAGCAAAGACGTACTGCCAAGCAAGAGATTTGTATTAGGTATATCGTGACTTACCAGATTGTCGCGGTTCTATCTTAGACTGTATCATCAGGTGAGATCACAGAGTGCTAACCTGACAGCAATAGAAAATACCCCACAGGATCAGGAACTATGCGCGTAACGTCGCGGGCGAGTTAGTATTACATATATATTGAGCACAAATTATCTCATAACTATGGTCGTATTTAAAGATAAATAATATTGCACTTTAGAAACAAACTAATTGTGTAAAACATAAAGTTACTTTTTTTAATTATACATAAAGCTTATTAATAGCTCTTCTGGTAGGATAGTAATGATCCATAATTAAATACGGTCATCAGGCTTAAAACGGACAGAATTTATAAATACAACTTTCCAAATCCGTCTCACCGGATATAGCCATTACCCCAGTCAACTTAATCAATAGATCGTCTGACGACATTATAAGGACATTTTAATTATAATTTTTCAAAGGTCTAAAGCAATTGGGTTGACGATTTTTATGCATTCAATAAATAGTAAGATAAAGGTAAGTAGCAGTCTATTGACATCCCATAACTGGGGACAGGCCTCTTCAATCATAGGGGTTTTAGAGCATAGACCCACCACGCTGCTCCACTGCGGCAGGCATTACATTCAATATTTGTCCTGAAATACAATATAAAAACAATATCATTTCAGTTATAACGATGAAAACCTGTCACGATAAAATTGTTTATTTTCATTATATTTAATTATTTGTTAGTCATGATACTAAATGTGTCATGATACCGGATGTTATGATTCTCAAAATATTCTTAGGATTATTTACATTGTTATGACACTTTGTCATTTTGTGTTTTGGGTTTATGAAGCATTCGTTTTTATCGCGATATAGCTGCTTTAAGTAAACATTGTCAAAGTCGTCTTAATGTATGTCTTAATAAGTTGTATACATATATGTGATGGAGCATTTTAATGCCTCTAAGAAGGCCGCGCCGACATATACTATCCTTCTTTCACAGAATGTATAGACAATACGAATTTCGGAACAAACCCGAGGTTGATAGCCTCGCAATGGTGTGACTTCTCACTTTGTTAGCAGAAGTCCTGGATTCGGCTCCAGATAGTGTAAACTTAGGAAGTTGCATATTCGAATTTGTCAGAGTCTGGGCTAATAGGCTAACGTCACCAAGGTCACCTACCTGAGCCATATGTTGCATGACGACCGCTACGACGTTCTCCAGCTTATTATGATGGGTAAGATCCAGGGCAAGAAGAGAATTGGTAAAAAGAAAAAGTCATGGCTGCAAAACGACGGAGTGAACGGATGCATGGTATCTGGAAACGAGTGGCTGCATTTCTTCCAAGACCGAGATCGATTTCTTGAACTGACAGCCGATCTCCAAAGATGGAGAGCTACAGAAAGAAGAAGAAGGACTCATGTGAGACTTTGGCAACGGATATTTAGCACTCTTCGAGCAAAAGTGCTGTCAAGAAAGTAAAATCTGCTTTTCTGGTTACTTTCGCCGTTTTTATTTTAAAAAATAATAACAAGGGAAATAGTACCATCGCTGTTAGATACCCAAACTATTATTATGAACACCTTACATACTTTCGCGACTTGGTCTCCCATTAAGAACGGGTTTCTCCATATTTTTACAAGATTGAGAAGTATTTAGGTAACAACTAGTACTTCATAGAATAATTAGATAATCTTCTTTAATTATATTTGTAATTGTAAACCTAAATATTTATCCCATCTAAAGACAAACCTCTCGAGAAAGGATCACGACATCAAATAACTCGTTAAAGCTCGATAATAAATCGCATCCAGTAAAGCTATAATCTGGGTCCCCGGCCTATCAATCTTCACGTCAGTTGCACGTTTCCGAGCTTTTGAAACGATAATGCTTACGTAAGTACATGTTGAGTATTTCGGAACCTGTCTCATCGAAAACACCTATTTTAATCAACCTGTCTGTGATAAAAATTAATTAACTGTATGTGTATTTATATAGATCTATATTAATACGTAAGGCTTTAATTTTATACATCCTTTTTCAAATTTCTCACACTTATAGTTTATATAGAGGAGTGCATTATGATAATATTTCTTTAAATCATAAATATAAAATACATTGAATCAATAAAAAAATACATTACACACACTAACAAGTATTTGACACAAGCACGCTTATAAAGTATATATGCGTACTTATCAATCGCTGGCAATTACGTCAAGGTACGACAAAAAATGTTGTGAAAATGTGTGATAATGAGTCTATTTTAAGAATATTAATTAAAGCATGGCTTCCGTTTAACATTGTGTGTTTTACATCTTAACTAAAGCCCTGGATTTACTGCTACCACAAATATATGAAATATTATTGAATGTTAGCTGGTGTCTGGGACTTTTTTTTATTAAAAACACCAACTCATACTAAGTAAACTTTTATTCTCTAAAGTTTTTAAATATGCACAACCTACACTGTTACCAAAATTTACTTCACTATTTGAATTTACACAATTTAGCACTATTACTCCTAAAACAACCGCATCATAAGGCAGCGCGAGAAACTCTCTTGACTCGATTGTTCCACTCGCTAAATTTGTCTCGTATTGCATAGCATTTCATAATATTGCACAATATATTTTAGTTTTTATAAGTGTTGCCACCTAATATTTTATAGTCAAACAGTTTGCATACGATTATATCTACTCATATTAACAACGATGATGTATACTTTGATTTGTTAAAATATAGTATCGGCTACTATAGTGTTATTTAAAGATAAGGCAGACAAAAAAAATGAAATGGCCCTTTAACTTTTATTCGTTTAATGCATGGAATTATTATGTTCCCTAACAAAGACGTAAATATGTTTTTTTATACCCTTAAACATAAGAAATGATTCATTCCCTTCAAAATTGAATTCCCTATTTCACCCGTTCCAGCTCTTTGACTGTATCAAAACTATCTATGTTCACTAACGCCCCTTTATTTTTATATAAAATCTCATTAGAATTCTGGGCTTTAGATTTGACAACAAAACAGACAGAGTTACTTTCGCTTTTATAATATTAATAGCAGTTTAACTATATTCCTTTACAACGTATTAGTTTCATTACTAATTAATATAGTTTAGAATATAAGGCTTTAATTTTCATGAAATCTATATGCTATTAACATTTATGTATTACCTTTTATAGAGTATCATAATGAATTTAACTTATTAACACAATAACTATTTTTTTTTTACTACAGATTGATCAGATTTGAATTTCAGGCTTTAGTATTAGCTTCCCACAGCTGGGCAAGGGCCTCCTCTCTTATAGGAGAAAGGGTTGTTAAAGCATATCCCCACCGCGCTACTCCACGTTGGCAGGCATGATATCGTTGTAAAAAAAGTAGTTCAGATAAGCAGAATTGAGCTTTGTTCTATATTTTTAAGTTTAAAATTAGGCTCAGATGTAAATTGTCACGAGTGACAATCAGCTATTGTTTTGCCTATATTAGACTATATGTTGGGTGACACAAATAACTCTGAAATGTTGGAAGTTATCTACACTAATATTATAAAGAGGAAAGATTTGTATATTTGTCTTTAACGAATAAACTCAAAAAGTACTGGACCGATTTGAATAATTCTTTTTTCGTTATCACTGAGTAACATAGGCTATATTTAGTACTAGATTACTATAGAAATTTTTAGGAATTCCTATTAAAACCAACCGAAGGTGTAAAAAAATTTGCCATAACATGTCTTTCATCGCATACGCTGTGAAGAGTATTAATGATAGGACAAAAAAATAGTCGACAATATTATAGAATATATCAATATCTACAAAAAAAACTTTGTGAGACCATATGTCTCTATTGTAGTTACGTCACTATAACTACTTTTTGACATTTAACAAATTTATAGAAATGCCAATCAAAATCAAACCGTGTTATCCATACCATTTATACATTTTTATCCAAATAATTAATTTAATTTTCAAGACTGTCTCAATACCTGATGATTACTTTTTGAATTATTGAAATCGGATATTCCATTCAAAAGATATCATGAAATTAAAATAACAGGTGCACCATTATGAACTAGGTAGCCGGTCGGCTCCTTACGCAGTGGATGCAAACGACGTTGAATATTTCGAGTTTTTTTAACACATTTTTATGCTTCACTTAAAAAGTTCTTTTCAGAGCTACTTTTATCATGCTTATAATTTAAATATCTCTACCTATTTATGTCTACCCATGCGAAGCAGGGACGGGCCGCTAGTTGAGAAATATAGTGGCAGCACTTAAAAATACCAAAAAGATTGTGCAATATAAGGAATTTTATGCAATGCAAGGTAACAAGAATGAGCGGAACAATTTTGTCAAGATAGTTTTTCAAGCTGTGTTTTCGTGGAGTAGTTGCTTTAAGAGAAGTAGTGCTAAATTGTATAAATTCAAATAATGTAATTACACCGGCACACAAAAAAAAATTGTCTGTACACCGGGCGCCATCTTTCTACGGGCATGTTATTCGATGTGCTGAATACGAACTTTAAGTCAGTTTAGGCCGTCTTTCAATTTCGAGTAGATTGCAAAAAAACCCAAAAAATTGATAAAATACAGTGTTTAAGCAAGTAAAAAAATGTAACTGTTTTCTGTGGTTTGACAGCTCATGAAAAATTGGCGTACTGTATTTTATTTCTATTCGACAAAATAAAACCTGCAATTTCAGTCATACAGAAGTAACAGTTATGCGAACTAGTTGGTGAAGTCCAGATCATGGGAATAGTAAATTTCAAGTTTTCGCTGTTTTTGATTTTATCCCAATGTAACGTGTGTCAACGTAATATTTCATCAACCACATACAAAGTGTAGGTGAGTCCTACACTTTGTATGAATCCAAATTTGTAATTTGAATGCCAAAGCATATTCAAAGAATTCTTCATAAATTCTTTTTAACCTATCTGAAAACGTTCTACGGTTTCTTACCGGTTCAGCCTCTCCACAAACGTAACAAAATAGATCAGGACTCTTATTGCATAGAGAGGAATTGCTTCTTGTAAGTTTTTGGAGGGTATTATACTGTTTCAATCATTTCGTCAATGAAACAGAACTATACCCTTTGAAATTTTTTTTTCTTGCCAAAACATCGAATTTTCATTATTTTTCAGGTTTTTGGCAATTAACTCGAAATTGAAGACTAGGCGGCCTAAACTAACTTGTAATTCGTATTCAGCTGGTCGTAGAACATGCCCGTAAATAGAGATTTGTTTTTGTGTGCCGGTGTTATTAGTGCAGTGCAAGTTGTGTATATTTAGATAAGATAGGTAATATTCTTTATTCAACACTAAAAATAGACTTACAATTACTCAGTATAAGGTACTTTTAGTGTGCAATTGGGTGGCCTTATCGCTCATTAGCGATCTCTTCCAGACAACCCTGACGTTAGGGAACCCGTCAAAGAAAGGAGAGAGAAGGTAAGTGGTGTGTATAAATACATAGGCATGCAATTTCTAAAAATATTATATATTTACAGAATATTGTAAAGATATATTATTTTATACATATACTCGTACACACAAATATATCTGTAATTCCATTTATTCATCCAGATGTTAATCTAATGTTAATATCACTTCTGTAGTGACAAATAATAATAATTAGTGAAAAGAAAACAAGTTGTTAGTTAATGTGAGTTTGTTTGTTTTGATAATACGTACTGTTTTTTAATGTTATGCAATCAATTAATTATTTTATGATATATTATGTTCAAATATAATACACTGAATAGAATATTCTATCTGTCTTTTAATGTTCCATTTTACATCTGGAAAACTGACTCTGTAAGACGAGATAATATCATTAGTTAATTTTAACGTTTTCATTTAACTTTCAAAAGGATTTTCTGGTAGAATTGATTGTCATTATTCTTCTAAAGTGGTGATATAATTCTATACAATAAATATTTATAGAATCAATTATTAAGAAAAGATGGAGGTCTTTTTTCCTTAAAAATGACTTCTCTATATGCGTTATATAAACACGTCAGTCTTTATATAGCCCATAAAGAAAATCTTATTTGTTTTTTTTGTTGAACAAATATGTAATATGTATTATATTATGTTGTTAAATATTATTCTTCGATATATTCATTGTTTATTCGATATACGGCACACAAATACATTCCAATGTATTTCTATTTTCCTAAGTATGTTTTCTGTTTAATGAATAAATATGTCCCAATATATTTTTTCGTTACATAAAATGTTTTAGCAACAAAATAATTGACTCTAACGTTTCCTTATCTGTTTGCTAATATTTACATGGATTTATTTACATTTATTTGAAGGGAAACAAAATATATTATACGAAAAAGTCCTCGTAGGCGTTAGAATTGTCACAAAAAATATTTTTGTCTTATTTTACTTACTTAGGAAACTTTTATATATCAATAAATAAATTAGCGTCCCAGATTTTAGGGGGGGGGGGTCATATTGCTATAAATGAAATAGGCAACGATGTAGGTGGCAGGGAAAAAAACGAGTGTACTTTAGAGCACATGACAGAAGTAAAATATATGTTGAAGTGCAATAGTCTGTGGATCGCTGGTCCGTGCGCAATAGTCTGTGGAGCGCTAGTGCCATCTGTCTATCGGCGTGGGGCAGAATCAATGGTGGTAATCCGGCGCACGTCTTTCGGTAGTTCTCGAGTGACGGTCGGCTGGAGTGGTCGACTATTGAAACTGTCGCGTTCTTTGCCATTATTATTAATGAGTTTGTGTAAATTGATATCGGGAACATTAAGTGATTGAACATTATAATCAGAGTTAATTAATAAAGTATTTGATTGTACCAACATTACCCACGAATTCCCACAGTATGGAAATTGTGGATGCCATTAATGACGATGTAAGCGGAGAACCCTACGCCCCTATGCTTTATGCTTTTTCTCTTATTCTCCGACATATATATTAAAATCAATTGCTTCTCGTTAGTCTCTAAAACTCGAAAGCGGATGGAAATGTAAGGAAAGTTTAAAAGGTCAGTTAATATGAAAAAAACTGCTTGGAATATAGTAAAACCGACTATTTTGCTTTTCCTTAGAAACTATTACTATTAAACATTTCATATTAGTTCTATCGTTTAGAAATCAAAGTAAAGTATTTTCCATATATATGTATTTATTGACTCATTACGATATCTCTGGAACCATAAGGCGTAGAGACTTGAAATTTGATAGGAATACTCCTTTTTCTGAGTAGAGATCAGCTAAGAACGGATTTCACGAAATTCTGCCCGCAAGGGGGATTGCGAGGGTGTTATACGTATGTTTCTTATTTGCCAAAACAATTTGCTTAAATGACTGAAAATGCTACCTAAAAATATTCCTCGGAGACGAAGTCTTAAACTAGTATGTATATATTTGACTTTATTAAATTCGTCATCAGAAATTACGTGGGTAATAGATATTTATTAAATCTGTTCTTCATATAATCTTCTAAATTCTGTAATTAATTTACTAGGCTAACTAACTTAGGCTCTTTGTAAATTTAATCGTGTTTTTGACATCATAAAGGCACTGCCCGTGTTATATCAGATAACATCGGCAGTCAAAGGAATTATTATTCGAAGCGATCCCTCTTTGTCCCTGAATCATTCACATCAGGACATCTCTTACGCTCTCGTAAACATGGGAAATCGTTGATTCCCGAATTATTTAGGTTATTAGAACGCTTTTTAATGTTTCAGCGACCTCTACGAATGTATTCATTTTAGAATATCATAAAGGTAAGTAATTTGTTCTTTGAACTATTGGACACATGTGAGCAATTGGTTTCTTTTGCGAAAGGAAATGCGTTATGAACACCGGATGTACAAACCTCCAGCCAGGAGTGTGGGACTAACGACCTCAATTATTTATGGAACAATTAGTGAACTGTACCAGTTTTTAGAGCACAAAAAGTTTTACACAAGTGCACTCTCTATTCCTTCACTCTCATAGTCCTATGTAATGGGAATCTGACACGACCGAAGAGAGATCAGGCTCAGGACCGACGGGTTATCGTACTCTCCGAGGCACGGGAGTGGAGTACACGGCCAACTTCCCAAATTCAGGCAAATATGGAAAAAATCTTAATAGAAAAATGAATATCGATTTTTGAAATGGCCCAACCCGGTACTCGAATTCAGGACCTTTTGTCTGTAGTCGAACTTCTAGCCACTTCACGAATCAGTCAGTTTTCATCCCCCGGATAAATGGATTAGTTCAAAGCAGCACACGACCATAACTGTGCTTTGTAGTACGTCCTTTAAGGGCGTAAAGGTATAGCATCCGCCGTTATCCCCCTATTCCTTCTCTATTCCCTTCTCTTGCAAGATCATAGCCTGCAAGGTTGGGATTGAAATTAACCTCGGTTTGCTTTTTTGCTTCTTAAAACAAATCCCTATAGATAGATGACAATACTGATCGCTTTGAAATGTTGAAAATTATTGAGTAATATAGTGGCAACACTTATAAAATACTAAAAATGTTGTGCAATTTTACGTAATGTTATGCAATACAAGGTAAATTTAACGAACGGAACATTTGTGTGAATATAGTCTTTCGAGCTGCTTTGTGGTGTAATTATTTTAAGAGAAGTAGTGCTAAATTGTATAAATTCAAATAGTTAAGTAATCATGTGCAAGTTGTGCATATTTAAATAGTGGAAAGAATAAAACTTGTTAGTTATTGTGAGTTGGGGTTTTTTAAAATACTTGCATAAAAAATGAATCGCGGTCGATGTTGTGGAAACAGAAAGTACATGATAAATGAAATAAGGAAGTCGAACTATTAAGGGATGTTAACTAAATACTTACAAATTATTATTTAGATCTAACCACGTTATATTTGGAACGCCTCCAATTTGGCGCAGCGAGTAATAACTACAATTAATGGGCACTAGTTTTTATCTATACGGTTTTACCCTCTCATTAGCTTAAACCATATACATACTAGCTTTCCGGCACACTTTCTTCCGCCTACCTTACTTTTTTTATCATCAAAATCTTAATCAAAATACTCTTTATTTAAGTTGACTCAAAAAGCACTTGTAAATCGTCAGTAGTCTGCCCGTTAGTTACAAATTATCGCTTAGGAATTAAAATTCTGAGAAGAAACTGGCAAAAAACTCAGTGGTTGCTCTTTTAAATTTAGTTTTTTGTTACAATGTGTCATATTTTGCTTTTGTGTGCAACAGGTGTCAAATACAAACATTGTTATCGCTTGAATAATATTCAACATTATAATATGCCTTTTGTAAAATATGGATGTATTTGACATACTTCTTAAATTAATGTGGAGGTAAATCCAAAGCTGATTGCGGTATCTTGTCAAAAATGCACAAGCCAAATCCGACAAAGGACTTTTGAATTTTAACTCTAAAAGTAAGCCTTACAAGTACGCTGAGTGACTCTGAGCTTCCACATGAGGCCCATAGACAGCGACCACGTCTCAGAACCGTAGGTCATCACTGGCAACACGCACTATTCGAAGACTTTGGTCTTCAGGCACTGCGGGATATCGGACGAAAATATCTGGCGTAGCCTCCCGAACGCTGCCCAACCGAGTTGACAGAGACTCTCGAAGATCTCAATACAATGCTTATTGAAAATTATGTCTAATATCCATGTACCGCCACACCCAGTCATCGTTGAGGACTCAGCTCTCGAAATTGTAGACGAGTACACATACCTGAGACATGTAGTCCAGCTAGGTAGATCCAATTTCGAGAAGGAAGTCAACCGCCGAACATTATTATTGCAGATTAATTTATTTTATACCATTTAAGTTATACATTCACTTCCACGCTCTTTTATGATAATACGACAGATAATAAAATTAACCGTGCGTGCATACAAAGTACACAAGTCTGAAGTGAAACTAATTTGGCAAACTAATTTTTAAATCTTGTTTTTATTCATAGAAATCTAAAACTTTAAATTTCCTAGACTTTCAGGGAGGAAAAAAGAAACATATTTTAGGAATATAATGAGTTTTATTGTCATTAAAATATTAAAAGTCTCGAAAATTAATACAAATTATTTAATAAAATCTCAAATAACGAATTGTAAATAAAAATGCCGTGATTTTTGTCATTATTAGGAATTATTTATTAAATGTTAAAATAGTATATTAAATGACGAGTGGCAAACTAAAATGGCACCTGTTATTTGTAAATACTAACACTACCTAACCTTCAAACGATTTAGCATAAAAAATGCTACACATCTTCGTGATGCTAATCACGTGTTTTATCTGAGAGTTTATCTAAAGAAGTTTCAGTTCAAAAATGTTAAACGTATAAACTTCCAAAAATGTAATCTCACCAGTCTTCTTCTTCTTCACGTTCCTCTCCAATTACTGGAGGTTGGATATCAGCTGTAAGAAAGTGTCTTGGTCTCGGGCGAGGTGAAGCAATTTGGCAGCGCTCGTAACACCAGTCCACTCACGAATGTTGCGGAGCTACTATTTCTTGCAGCGGCCAACACCGCGTTTTCCGGCAATCTTGCCCATCATTATCAGTTGTAGGACGTCATATCTTTGGTGCCTGAATACATGACCAAGGTAGGCAACTTTCCTGATTTCGATGGTCTGCAATAGCTTGCGATTTTGACCAACTCGTGTCAAAACCTCTGCGTTGCGGACTTTTTAGGTCCAAGTGACTTAAATCATGCGCCAATATGCTCACATTTCGAAAGCTTCTATACGTTTTCGAGTATCTTCCTTAATAGTCCAGGCTTCAGATCCGTATAGGCCTATGGGCCAAATGTAGTACGGAAGTAGACGAGTGCGTAGGGATATACATATATTACGACAGGATAGTATTTGATATATGACCAGTCTTGAGATAGTCTAATGGTAAATAATTTATGTAAATATATAAGGATTATATTGTATTATAAACTCAATATCTAATATTGAAGGTAAAGTAACATGGAAGTTATCAACGCAACAAGAAAACAAAAACAAATTCAACGAAGTAAACTTATCCGAAAGTGGAAAGAAACAATTCCTGCATAATCACGAAGAGGCTACCCAATTTTCAACTCATACTCTTTTATCCTTATTGTGTACCGAAATCTTTTTACCAACTTTGAAAATATAAAAGGCCGAATGTTAATTTAAGCAGTCAAAAGAAGTATTATGAAGGAACTGGCTATTGTCCCAAAATGGTCGTCCCAACGATTTTGACGATCACTCTAAGTCGTAACTTTATAAGATATTATCTTTTTCTTACTAATGTCTCAATAAATGTGTATTCTGAGTCTTTATATTAAATTGACTTAAGAGAAGTTATTTTAGGTCTCGTATATAATGACGCTGGAAATATAACACATAGTAACCAAGAAAATTATTATTTTGAACAATCATTAAAATAATGTCGCTAAAATTTGTCTGTTTAACGAATATAAAAATATTGTTCAAAAAGGATATCTCGTCTATAAATATAAAAGGTACATTTTTTTGTATTTATGAAAAGTTTTTCTTATCTGTGGAATATTGATTGTATTAACTTCCAGCTTCGAAATTAACAACTGCAGGTTAATATCATTTTTCTAAGGGATATTGAGATAATAACACTTTCACTTCTTTGACGTCTAATTCGAAAAATATCGACCTTACGAAAAAAATTATATGAACCAAAATTGTAGAAAATTTTATTACGAATAACTTTGGTTATAAAAATTTTTCGTAAAAAATAAAAATATGTTGCGGATTTCAACTAAATAATAAGTCACACCCTCTCTAGGGTTTAGTTCGAAAAACATTTATCCTTATATTAAACATCCCTTTATTCTTGTTTTTTTCTCGTAAAGCTTAATTTGCATCATCCTACGTTTTTAAATAATTCCAACCACGAATGACTGTCTGGAAGAGATTAATTATATCAATAGGACCGCCTTTACACGGTAATTAACATATATGACTTGATTGTCGCAGTACAGCCGGCTGAGGAGTTGGGGTAATCTCTCTCTCTCATCAGCCATGGCCAATATTACAGCGTCCATGATTCGCATCAGCTGTGTCGCTAACAGCATTGTTTCATAAATGCCTTTGAGTTACTTAAATGTGGATACATTTAAGTATTAAAAAATTTAGTGAAAGCAAATAATTTATATACGAAAAGCAGGCTCTTCGCAGAGCACCCATGGCCAATGTGGCAGAACCCATGGCTAGCGTGAGCTATTTTACTTGGATCATGGTTTAATAAAACCACAGGTTTTTTTAATGTTTAAATGTGTCCATACATTTTTAGTGAAAGCAAATGATTTATATATATATATATATATATATATATATATATATATATATATATATATATATATAAGAAAAGCGTTTATGCAAAGAGCAATTAAGGGACTTATAAACATTCATCTTAATCCTAAGGAATCGCGATTGTTTGCGGCTTAAAGAAAATGTCAATTTCTCTGAAAGGGCCCTCGCTGAGAGATAAATGTCATCTCCGATGGCCCAGACAGAGCAAATATAAGGAACTTAAGACACTGTGTTTGCAACGGTTCTTTGGTAACATTGCAACTTATTTATATTAAAACTTGTAAAATAGAAATTATATTGTCCATTATTTTAGTCCATAGAAAAAGAAAATTTACATCTTACCTTACAAATAAAAATATGTAACATTAAAATAAATTAACGATTTTAGATATTAGTGGAGACTTCACTGATGTCTATGTTAGTTCCCACGTAATAGGCAAAAAGGTAAGTAGCAGCTCGTTAACGTCCCACTGCTGAGCATAGGCCTCCTCTCTCACTCTCGTAGGCCGATGTGACAGGAATCCGACAGGACCGGAGAGATATTAGGCGCAGGAACGACAGCTTAACGTGCTCTCTGAGGCACAAGGATGGATCACACTACAAATTTCCCAATTTCGGGCAAATATCGAGAAAATCTTAATAGAAAACTCAATATCGATTTTTTTGAATTCTCCCTCTCTCTCTCTCGTGACAAGCGGGTGACTCCTACCAGCCAATTTAGTGCAGGAATTTCCCGAAGGACCTATTTACGGTCAGAACTTGCACAATCTGTCGGAAAAAGACCCGTGCTCCATGGAAAGTCATTGTCCCGGGTGAAGATGGATCGCCGCCACAGTGGCCATTCCCGCTACTGGGGATCCGTGATTATCGCTCCATTTTTGGACCAAAGCCTGGTCGGCCAGGGTTCTGATCCTTCGGACCTCGTCGCCCGTAGCTCCCACGGGTAATCACCCGCCATGAGAGACCACGCCGTCCAGCTTACTGTACGGTGACCTCGTATTGCTCTGATCGTTATTACCCTCTAGGCTTTGTATCGCCCCATGGGGACTGCCACATGGGACACATCTTGTGGCTGGTAGCTAGCACAAACACGGCTTGAAATTACGTTCCGGTCATATTTATTTTCTCAATAAACTTGATAACGCTCTTTGCTACCCATATAATTATCAGCGTTACAATATATTTAATAGTGCCTCCTTTATCCTTACAACCAGCACACCTTAGTTGTCTTCCAATATCCATCAGTACAATCCTTCTGACTTCAAAATAAACGTGAAAGTGCCTTACTGGTGTAATATTTATTCATCTTACCCAACTATCGCACTTCGCTTCAGCTTCAGTCATGTCTTGTTACCACTCTATCAAATCTCTATCAATCTGAGTAAAAACCATAATATGTATGTCAGAGTGCAAGAGTCTGTGGATCGCTGGTCCCTGTGTAATAGTCTGCGGAACGCTGGCGCCATCTGTGGGTAGAGTCAATAAGTGGCAGTCCGGCCCGTCTCTCGGCAGTTCTCGAATGGCGGTCGGCCGGAGTGGTCAACTATTGAAACTGTCGCGTTCCTAGCTATTATTGTTAATGAGTTTGTGTAAATTGTTATCAGGAACATTAAGTGATTGAACATTATAATCCGAGTTAATTAACAAAGTGTTTGATTGCACCAACAATACCCACGAACGCGCACAGAATAAGATATTAAATAATGGATCCCAATAATGACGATGTCGGCGGAGAACCCTCCGCCACTGTTCTTTATGCTTCTCGTTCTCTCTTATTCTTCGACATATATAATATCCATCTTATACTGTATCATCATTTACCATCAGGTGTGATCAGTCAAGCGATAACCTGTCAGAAGAAAAAGGTAGAATTTACGTTCATACTAATTGGTTCAAAAATAAATTGGTGTAATACTACATATTTGTAAATCAAAGGGTAACTTTACTTTTAATTCAACGGTTTATTTTTAAAATTTTAAAATTACAACTGTATTTAATAATAAACTCCTCAACAATGTTGGGAAGGGCAGAACAACGCCCACTGGATATAATAGAAAACTATAACATATAAAACTCGTTAGATTAACTCACAAAAGACCTTGAATGAAATGGTTAAAAATACCTATAAAAAAGTATTGTCATTCGAAGCTCATTTATCACTTCGCGTGCCACTTTTCAGCTTGTAAGGAAATACCTCGTTGGGCGAAGTTGTTAAATTATTAGTTAGGGTTAGTTCTCGTTACCCTTGATCTGGTTAAAATACAATCCGGTAATAAAAAACCACTTCACTGTGAATTAATGACCGACTAGTTTAATATTTATGAACAGTATTAAAAACCCTTAAAGCGTGAATAACGCTTTTTTTGTAAAGTCTTAGTATCCGATACATATTATGGAAACATATATGTACAGATATAAACAGAGGCATATGTGTAAAATTATCATGATAAAAAAAGGTAAAAGGGTAATGTAAGTAGCAGCCCATTAACATCCCACTGCTGGACACAGGCCTTTTCACGCATATGAGAGAGGGTTTTTAATAAATAGGTAAGCAGTAGTCAATTAACCACTTTTAAACACTTGCCACTATTAGCTGTCTCATTGATCTAGTGATTAGCATATTTGACTGCAGACATGAGGTCCTGGGTTGGGGCATTTCCAAAAAAATCAATATTGAGTTTTCTAATAAGATTTTCTCAATATTTGCCCGAAGTTGGGAAGTTGGCGATGTGTTTCACCCCCGTGCCTAGGAGAGCAAGTTAAGCCATCGGTCCTGCGCCTGATCTCTCTCCTGTCGTGTCAGATTCTCGTCACATCGGACTATGAGAGTGAAGGAATAGAGAGTACAGTTGTGTACTACGCCTGCCAATCCGTACTGGAATAGCGTGGTGGGTCTATGCTCTAAAAACCCGCACTCATATTTGAGTGAGGAGGCCTTACCTTACCTTAGGCACTTGCCTCCCCACTCATAGGAGAGAGGGTTTTTTATAGCCACAATATCTTTACATATTATACGAAGTCGCTTCCGCTTTCTGTTACTTTAGATCTTTTAAACTATTTATCAGATTTTAAGGGAGTTTTTAGAAACAAAAAGAGTGATTCAACAGGGAGGATTATATGTATAATACATACATATTATAGTTCAGAAAAGCCGATCCAAAGATTTGTAGTATAACGTCGTAAAAAACATATTTATGTGCGATTAAATCGCAAACTTATGCTAAAGCTTACGAGATAGATTAAATTTATTTGCTAGAAAATGGTATATCTTCAAAAAGTCGACAAAAAAATGTGCGATTGTATATATTTATCTCTAAAGAATAACTCACAGTAATCATTTACCTATTTTACATATCACAAAAAATGTGTTATTTACCAAGCTTTTTTATACAATACAGTATCATTCATTACCCTATTAAATATATTACATGTGTTGCATATCATGTAGATTAAAACTGACTTTAGCAGCATTTAATTAAAATGGATATTCTAGTTGATATTGGAGATTTAAGAAGCGGAAGAACAGCACTCGGTGGTCGTGGGTTGTGGCAGAGTTACATAAGCATTAAATAGATATCTCCGTACTTTAAGGCTTATATTTGTGCGTAAGCAAAGAATTCAATTAGTTTTTAATATAGGATTGACACCATTGTGCTCGTCAAATACCGTCGATACGTACTGAAAAGTTGTATTAGAAAATCTCACAGGGTAAATGTGGAGCTAGCAGGTGGTGCGAGGTATAAAAAAAATTAATTAAATATCACAAAGACGACATCAATCTTTTTTTATCGAAAGCCTTATTCAAGCAAATGCCAAAGGTCGTACGACAGGGAAATAGAAATTATTTTCTTTCAATTTTGACGTGTAATTTTGTTGCGTATTTTGCTAAGCAGAATATTTTCTATAGCAGAATATATAACAGGAATAAGCCTAGAGACTCGGTGTAAAATACTAAGAAATCATCATTAGCATCGTTATGATTTCAAAGTTAATGAAACGAAAAAGCGACAGTAAAAAGGGACAGAAACATAAATTCATATAATTGAACGTGGGAAAAATGAGATAGGAAACATAATAGCGTTTGTTATGTTCGTGGTTGTCTGTGTTCTGCTTCATACCCCCTCCACTCGTGTTAATCAAGGCATAGTGAGAGTTAAAATTAAACCATTACATTATCTAGAAGCCAAAATTTTCAAGCCTTGAGCTCTACCACGTTTGAATTGCACACAAGATTTTTTTATACATTATTTTTATTGTTCAGGTGGTTGTTCAAGGTTGGTTTAGATTTACAATTCGATCCGACAAAGATTTTTCCGATATTTTCACATAATCACGAACTACGCAGGTTACATGCCCTTTTTTATCGTTGGGAAATGCTTTTACGCACCCCGGAAGAATAAGAATTCTTCCAAACGGGAGTGTATCTACAGTGGCACCACAATCATGACAGACGGGCGTTTCCTCACGACCTATCTGGTGCAGATACTTGCCGCAGCAATCATGCCCGGTCAGCACCTGCACCAAACGGTAGGAGAGAGATCCATGCCTCCTAGTGATCCAATTCTCCGGGTGAGGACGGATCGCTGCCACCGTGTTTTTCCCCGCAGTTGGGCAGGTTATACGAGTTGGAAAACCTTGTTTTGTTTTGTTTTACATAAGACTTTTGTCTTATGACCAAACCTCTTAAAATTATAATCAGAAGAAGTTGATAATCGGAACGATGTTAAACATTTCTTATTGAGCTGTTTAGTAAACTATCATCAACTTTGACTAATCATAAAAAGTAGCATATTGTTGATGTTTATAAATGACATTGATTACTTTTTAAAAAGTTTATATTAGCTTATTAGTAATGGAATATTTGAACTGAATTTTTAATCTCTTCAAAACGTAGGATATATTTCAAATTATTCGGGATACTTTCAATAACCGACGATAACACAATAATTTTAAATTATGGCCGCATTATCTTCACCAGAATATTCAAAAATTTGCAAAAGTTAAAAGAAATAGTTGAAAAATATTCTGATATGTTTAAAAATATTATAGTTACTATATTAATTTTATGGTTTAAAAGCTTACCATCGAACCTTACATTGTTAAACAATGAAATTCATAACTAATATACTTTGTACAAAACTCTTTCACAAGAGTTCCCGGTTTCGACTCCAGGCAGTGCAAATTTAGTAGATAATATACAGTTGTGGAATAAAAGAAGATGTAGTGACTAAAATTGAGAAAGGTATACTTAGGTGGTTTAGACACGTAAAGAGAATGAATGAAAGGAGGCTGACAAAGAGGATTTATGAGTCAAGAATGAATGGGAAAGTTGTGTGAACGAACTTGTATGAAACGTTCAATGAAAAAGAAAGAAGCGAAGGAGTTAAGCGAGGCTCGTGGCAAGTGGAAGGACGTGGACTTTATCTACCCCTATGGGAATGAGGCGTGATACTATGTATGTAATTTTCTAATTCGTGTGAGTTTGGTCTAGTCTAGAACTTACCATGTAATCAGCAAAATGGAACCGATAAGCAATTACTATAACCGATAAGCTAACAACTGAGATTGTAGCTAACCGTTAACCAGTCAGGAATAACAATTTTTTTCACATAAAATAATAGTTTAAGATAGTAAAAATGAATGTGAAGCGAAAAAAAAATATTTTTACATCTCTTTGCCTCACACGCTGTGGCGACGCATCTCCACGCCAAAGGCCAGTATAACCCGCCACTATAAATGTTACACATAAAAAAAAAACACTAGATATCTTGCATCTACAGCCCTGCTACTTGTTATTGATTTTACCCAACAATAAATAGGAGTTAACGCCTCAGCAAAACTTAATCCTAGCGTCCTGGCGTTGTAACATACATTCAAACCGTTGGCAAACATCCAAAATCCAATCGAATACCTGAACTCAAACCCCAGTAAATCCACACACAAATAATAACAGACAAAAGGCCACAGCTGAACTTAAGAATATTGTTGAAATAAATAAACCTAAGTGCGATAAAAGTAGTAATTAGACACGTAAATAATTACTAAAAAAGATGCGGGTTTCAATTTTTTGTGAACTTCAGAGATCACATGCCCAATTTTTGTTTTTGTAAGTCATCATATTAGTTTTGAAATATCATAATTTTTACGAAAGAATTAAACGATAACAGTAATTATAGCAAAGGATAACTATGCACAAATTAGAATTTTCCTAGATCTAGTAAAAAAGTAAGGCATCAATTAGTTTTAAATTTGGATATGGTCCATATTCATATCCATGATTTTAAATAAGGGCCAGGTCAAGAGTACTCTAAACCGACGAACTTGTATGAAAGGTCTAATGAGAATGAAAGAAGCGAAGGAGTTGTGCTAGGAGTGTGGCAAGTGGAAGAACGTTTTCTCTGCCTACCCCTATGGGAATGAGGCGTGATGCTTTGTATGTACTTTAAGTAAATGAGCATAATAGTCTGCACACAATTTTGAACCTAAAAGTTATGTAATTAAGATATTCCGTTGTTGTGGTTTTCATTAATTTATGTACACATTGTTTCTTAATTTTATATTCAACTGATATTTTAACTTACATATAAATTGAATGAATTAATACGTATTGAATTGGACTTATCAAATACAGTCCGACTGATAACGATATTAATGAATGATTAAAATCAATCATTACTAAGGTATATATGATGATGTTTTTTTAGGCATAACGTAAGAGAGTAAACTACAGTGGGGGCCCCATATAAGAAGTCTATCGAACAGGCTCAGCTCTGCGGCTTACGCGGTTAAAAAAATTTGCCATCTTACGGACGTTGAAACTGTCAGGCTGGTGGTCTATTTCAATTATTTTCACAGCATTATGTCATATGGCATTTTACTTTGGGGTAATGCTGCTGTTATTGATGCAATATTTGTGCTGCAGAAAAGGGCTGTTCGTGCGATCTACAATATAGGTCCAAGAGAGGCGCTAAGAAACAAATTCAGAGCAGTGAAAATAACGACAGTTCACGGCGTATATATATAAGAAAACTTGTTGTACGTCCATAAAAATATCGGCCCTTTTAGGGAAAAAATGAATGTACCTCATATAACTTAAGAAATAAAAATTTAATTGCTGTAAATTCTAGTAGGCTACATAAAATTGACAAATCATTCAAGGGTAACAGTATACTTTGCAACAATAAGCTCCCAGATGAAGTTACAAAGATGTCCCTTAATAAATATAATTTTTTTATTAAAAGAAAACTCATTGAGAAATCATTCTATAATTTGAAAGAATACTTAGAAGACAATAAGCGTGGGAGTGAATGAATTGCTCTATATGTATATAGATGTAGAATAAATTTAAAATATATATTGTAATGATGATAACAAAAAAACGTACACCCGACTGAGTTTGTTGTGGGCTCTTCTCAGATCAGGGCGCGAAGGAACCCTTGTAACTTTAGATTGTAAGTCGTTCTTTAACGTTATCATCAGTCATTCATTTAAATATTATATAGAAAAAACTATATTTGACGATTCAAAAGTGCTGTAGGAGGCCTACTTGCATAAAGATATTTGACATTGTCTGTAAATTCAAAAACAAAATTCTATTGATAATTTCTAATGTTGATAAAAACACGTGGCATTTTTATTTAAAATTCATCAATTGAGATTGCAATAAATTACTTGTATTAATTTTCGACTCTTAATATTTTAATGACAATTGAATACATTGAATTCCTGAAATATTTTCCTTTTTCTCTCCCTCGTTTTTACGATCTAAATTTTAAATTTGTATAACTATAAAGAAGACTTAAAAATTAGTTTACCAATGAAGTTTCACTTCTTAGATCTGTATTTTGTACGCACGCACTTTTAATTTTTTTATGTGTGTCAATACGTTTATAGATCATTTTTTCTCTGTATTTCGTCGATATTTTTATAGATTCTTTGCTTTTCGGGGCTGTGATCAATCACACAAATCATTGATGTTTAAAATTGGTTACTGCTCCTGAGATATAAATACGAACATGACTTTTTTTAAACTATATAATTTGCACAATCGAAATGTACACAAAGATTTTTTAAAGTTATAATTCAAATCTTTTTGACTATTACACGTTATAGAGATATAGGACATTTTATGTGACAGCGCTATTTGCTTTTACATATCTAACAGAAGTTTTATTGCGGGAAACATTCATCCATACAGATAGAATGTTTTATGGTCAGCACCCATAAATCCTGCTCCCATCGATTGATGCTATTCAAATATTTTTTGGTGTTATCTTTATTCACAACTCAATATATTTCACAAACTCATTAGCAATAGTTTGAATCAGAGTTGAACTAACTCTGTATATCGTAATTTATAAACACTAAGTATGGCTTCGTAGGAGGTAACGGCATCATCTATTTAGAGATTAGATCCACCTTCCCTATTTTTTTTTCTATAACAATACCCATTTTGGAAATATTATTTTAACGATATGTTTCCTGTTACTCTAAACTAAATGATGCAAGGTGAGGGTAGAAACCCAGCGGAACCCTCTTCATCCAGGTGTTGGGGTCCAGATGTCCGCTGACGCATTCAGCTCTGGTGCCCTGGATGAATCCGACTTAAGGGTTTAGTTTATTTGAAGGAGAGCAGGCGAGTAAAATTGCGCCTTCTAGCGCCTCCCTCCTCCGGCGAGAGGGAGTAGCGTCTGCCATAACCTCCCTTTGCCTGTTTAGTGACTCCTTCTGCAAGATGACAGGCTCGCAGAAGGACGTCACTGTTCTCCAACTTGATTCATCGCCAATCATAGCCCCACAGTGAGAGGTCACTCCCAATCAGCGATGTCAAGAGGTGACACTGAGGTCCCTAAGCCTGACAATTTACTACTGAGTGGTGCGTCGTCCTGGTACGACCAGCGAGTCCCACACTCCCGGATGTTTACACTTCATCCGGCGTGCATAAAGCATTTCCCAGCGAAAAAAAAAAATAAGGGTAGAGTCCGGGATGCCATCTCTGCCGCAAGACTAACCAAATAGTTACCTTAATTTTTTTATTGGGGATATTAACTATAGTGGGAAACTAGCGAGTCGATACGTGATACTACAATTGTTCTCTAAAATCTCGGATGAAGCCATCGTATAATTGTGATAGAACGTCACTTAAGGTAAGTTCGTTTAATCATCAATTATATTTCAAATTTACTCAATGTATGGACTGATAAACTACGAAAGGGCAGAGAAGCGTGGATTCTCATTCAGAGAAATCACTGGTTAGATTCCTGGACAGAGACTACTACGTTAATATTGCTAAGCGAATCTGATGTGCTTGATTGTTCTTTCTTATCCATCATTGTGTTTATGGGTGAAGGGAAACATTGCGAGGAAACAGGCATCTAGAAAGCAATTCTGGGCACTTACCTCAGAATTTCTTCCTGTAATGGAGCAGTGTGATATTTGCTCTTATAACCCTCTCTTCTTTGAATAAGAAGGTATGTGTCTAACAATGGGACTTTAATAGGCTTCTTCTACTTGCCTTATGACCAGATGGGAGATGAGGTCTAGTCACCGTTCTACCAGTAAAGACGTCTCTTAAAGCTAACCTTCGTTATATGGAAACCTTTAACTGGTAAATTATTATTTATATCTTACCTACTAAGTTAGCGTTAATATAAGTTCAATATTTTGATAGATGGGGAACAAATGGCAGATTTGTAAGAATTTGTATATTTGGGATCTAAATTTACAAAAGATGGAACATGTGAATGTGATGGTGAAAGGGGAGTGAATACAGGGAATATGGTAAATAGTGCTCTGCACGCCTTTATGAATAGCCAGATGGTGTCTCAAAGGGCCAGACTGGCTATGCGTGCAGAAGTTTTGGTGCCAACATTTATGTATGGTAGTGAAAGTTGGACATGGCAGAAAAAGCATAAAAGTAAAATAAATGCGGTAGAGATAGGACCGTTGAGAAGTATGAATGGATTGAAACTGAGTAACAAACTAAAAATAGTGTGATAAAAGAACATTGCGGTATAAAAGAAGGTGTAGTGACTAAAATTGAGAAAAGTATGCTTAGATGGTTTGGTCACGTAGAGAGAATGCATGAAAGGAGGTTGACAAAAAGGATTTATGAGTCAAGAAGAATGGGAAAGTTGAAAGGGGAACACCAAGGCGAACGTTCCAGGACCAAATCCAGGATATTTTAAATAAGGGCCAGTTAGAGTACTCTAAACCGACGAACTTGTATGAAAAGTTTAATGAAAATGAAAGACGCGAAGTAGATACGCAAGGATCGTTCTAAGTGGAAGGTCGTGATGTCTGTCTACCCAAATGGGAATGAAGCGTGATGCTATGCAAGTTACCGTATTTAATTCATAATGACAGTAATGTGTTAATTTCTATATAATAAAAAGTACTGAGCTTTTTTTAATACTGACTAATGAGAGGTTAATTACCCTACCAGCAAAACTATGCTAGCAAATAAAAGATTTGTGTTCGAATAGGACGGTCTGCACCTTTAAAGAGGCAAAACACTTTTTACTAGATCAATGCCCTACAATCTCTGATGGGATCAAGTGCTAATGTAACAGTAGTAGAAAAAAATATGTAATAACGACCAAAAATATAATAAGTTTTATCGGCTAAAGAATTATTATACAAATTCCTTTAGTAAAAGCCATTTAAGAAGTTACAAATAAACCATCAAGTAACACGTTGGTTGACAAGCTGTGATGAGGGTAAAAGTCGCCACGGTTGACACGGTTGCCCACTCGACACTTCATCTGACAAGTCAAACACAAATGCCCGAATTAACCTCCATGAAAACATTTTTATCCAGAAAAAGGAATCTATTTATTTTCGTTTCTATTTTCTATTGCTCCTTATCTATAAATAAATAGGAAACGTGTATAACGTTAAGCCTGATTTCGATAAAAGCTTTACAGAATACCAAAATCAAGACAAAGAAATTTTCCATGCTTAACCCGGCCGATATGAAACGGGGGTTTAAAAGCCCACTTGTATGAGTTTGATCTTCATATTTTTTATATTTTATTTCAAATACATCTTATCCGGTACCTACATTTATATTACAAATATAAAATATGCACAAAATTCTACCCCCGCCTGTCTGACGCCCACTCACAACAACACATATTCAAAATGAGAATTCTTACATTTGTCAAAATCATTCATTAATATCTCTTAGATTGATATAGATTAGATTAAAAACGGAAAACTACAGATATTTACACGCACTCTTACACACACACACACACTTACACACAAATGCATTCTTATTCTATTCCTACACTACTTTCAGCTTTTTTTAACCCAAGGTTGTCGGGAAGAAATAGCTATTTAGAGATAAGACCGCCTATTGTACTTTTATTTCTCTTATCTTTAAGTTTATTCTATCGTATAATATTATTGTAAATGTGCAATAAGATGTAAAAAAAAATGCACACCCACATAAAACATCATCTTTTTGTATCATAATTTAAGTTAGCTTTACTCTGTTATTTTATTATTTATGTAAATAGACGTAATCTGTAATGGGATTATTTTAAGTAAAATGAGATGTAAAAATTACAAGTCTACGCTGTTTTATTACAAATAAAGAATAAAATAAAATAATTAACAACACTTTTTATTTTAGGCTATTAGTATATTGTTATCTCTCTCACTTCAACAAGCACGGTAAGGAAAGACCGAGATAAATATACGAAACTGTTTTCTTTTTCACCAATTTGTACGTCCGCAATGAAACACAAGCGTTTGCACTTGATATTCCGATGATTTCGTTGTATATCTCCACTCAAATAACTGGGGTCTTTTGGTACCCCCATTGATTGATAATTATTACGAATAATCTAAATTTGGTAAGTTTTATATAAATAATGTAATGAATAAAATGGAACAAACAGTAAAGACGTAACGCCAAGCAAATAGATTTGTGTTCCAATACGATGCTGTGAAACCATAACAGGTGAATTGCGTCTTAACAGATTAACACTTCCATGTTACACTGTACCATCACTTACAATCAGATGTCATCACGATTCTAGCTAACCAGTGAGCAATAAAAAACACTGAATCGACGCAAATAATCTCGCCTAAGAAATTTTTTTCGAAAGAAATCTTGTTATTGAGATCTCACAGTTTAAAAAAGAACCAATTGATATTGAAAGAGAAAATGCACCATCAATATTTGTAATTTCAATTGTTAAAAATGAAAATTTACCAGTAGAACTTACTATTGAAGCAAATATTCACGCTGTAGCAACTTCGCAGTTGTCAAATAAAACCGTGTGTACTATTTGTACCAAAATGATATCACTACTGGAGTTTATATTAGCTCGAGAATTCCTTTTAGAGCTATATTAGTGTTTACGTTGTTGCTAATAAGCTTTACTGCAAACACATAATTTCCGATTTCATTAAACGCTTATTACTCCGCGTCGCCGAGATTTTGTCTTCCTGTTTAAAATAAAGGAGATTCCTCCGCTAAATAACTTGAAGCCCCATGTTATTAACTCTGGTTCAAATTTGTCCTTGTGTTATAAAATATAATTAACTTTCTGTTTTTAAATAAAGTGTCAAAGAATCTGTGTCTTTGACATCCATTTGTGTGTTTTTATATCTTTTCAAGCGTAATATTTTTGTAAAGAGAAACGTAGTGGTGCTGTGCCTTCGAAACCGCGACTTCTCTGAATGAGAATCTTACAGGGTTTTGAATGTATAACATATCGATTTTATTAAAACTTTAAGAATGATATAGATTGACAATTCGATGTTTTTTTCGTTACGAAAGGTACGAAATTCGATCTGTAGGTCGGGAGTATGGGACTCAGCGAGGAGGAGACCTCGCAATACCCACTAAAACCCAGCGGAACCCTCTTCATCCATAAGTGAGATATTCAATTTTCGCATTCATCCCTGGTACCTCAGACGAGTTCAACTGAGGATTCAAGGAGGCGGAAAGAGACGCGCAAACATGCGCCGCCTAGTACCCTACCTCCTTCGGCGGTGAGAAGGATCAACCGCGGTATTGTCCCTCTCATGGGCCTACTCAAGCGAAACTACGGTCTCGCAGAAGAAGAATACTCCTGCCAGCATCGAAACTATAATGCCGCCGCCGGTCAGCTCTCTGGAAAGCTATTGTTCCAAATGATATCAAATCGCCGCCACAATTGCCACGCCCTCTACTGGGAACCCGAGGTTCTCGGTTCATTTTTAGATCAGAACTTGGTCGGCCAGAGCTCTGATCCTGCGGATCTCGTCGACATCAGCCCACAGGCTCTGCGCCCTCGGCGCCACTCTGTCGCAGCTCGCACGGAGGATCGTCCGCCAGAAGAGTCGCTGCTGTTCAGGATACTATACGGTACCCCCGTATTACCCTGACCTCTATTACCCTCTATGCCTCATGCAAACTTAGGATATTTGGTCCGATCAGGGCAATGACCCATTTTTTTCATTCGCTGGGAAATGCATTTAGGCACGAACCTCGACGTACAGGTCAGGAGTACAGCGTCTGCCGAGTGCAGTTGCGACGTTGATTAGCCGCGGAGCTAGCCATGTAAAATGCGACCAGAAACTCCAGCGGCCGCCCAATAAAAGGCCCAGATATTTCATTTGGGCCACCCGTCGTGGTTTGACAATTCGATCTGATAAATAACAAAATTACCCATGTTTCCACAGAATCATGAACAACGCGGGTGACTCTTATATATCTATACGAACAGCTGACAGATTTAACGAAAGAGGAAAATTACATCATATTTTGTTCACGTACTTGATAAGCAGCGATGTCAGAAACATGAGTATTCTACGCGAAGTCGCGAGCAGCCAACCAGTGTTATATATATAAATATCACTTTCAATAATATTATTACAAACATTTCAGTTACAAATAGTAGCCAATAAATTACATGAACCGGTCAGATCCAATCCAATTATATTTTGCGTGAAATTTGTTGCTCATTTTCCTTATTGGAAAATAATTAACGCTAGATTGCTAACATGGACATTCAATAAATAATATTTTTACATATGACTCCATTTTACGTCAGCAGTGCTCAAAAAGGATTTAAAGTTACCCTTTGAAAAACTCGTAATACAAATTGTTTTCGGTGATTTTTTAAAACTAAAACGAGCTTAAACAACTTTTATACTCGTATTTTTCTAATATGTCTAAGGATTATAGATAAATTTAGATTAATTTTTAAAACGAAATCGTTTACAATTTGTAGTTTTTCCATACATTATTGTAAACTTGACACATAAATATCTAAGCGTCTAGAACCCAGGGCTTTTAAATACTCGTAACTTAATATATTTTTTAATTCTTCTACCCTCATTTTCCACTGATATTAAAAGTAGACAGATTGATAGTTCTCATTAACATAACTTTGTTTGTTACAAAAAATTTTTATTCACAAAGCAAAACAGCGGCTTTGGATTGATGGACGAAGAAAGGCACAGATGTAGAACTTCTCTGATACACAGCATCTTTATAAGAAGAAAACGTAAGTGATATTCCATACTACGGATGATTTTTCTTACTACTGGTATGAATATAAATTATATTATAATAGATTAATTATATAAATTTGAAAACAAAGTAACATCTAGCCTATAGGGGTTCTTAAAATAGACATTTAATTAAGATGCTATTTCACAATTACAAACAATTTACCTTATCTGATGTGATTAAAATGCAAGGTTTTTACAGCGATATTAGCGTCTTCCGAATCAGAGTGTCATCTTTATCTCTAATCGAACCCGAGTTCAGAGCCAGGAGCTCTTTACTAGATCATATTATCGATGAAGCAAGTACAGATAATGAGTCTGATGAAATGCTAGAAATATTAATGAAATGACAGGATAAAAGATATTTAGGACGAAATGGTGACGATGCAAGTTCAATAGATTTCAGTGCAAATGAATTTAAATTAAAGTACAATGCAACTGCATACGTTGATGATATTGATGATGACTTATCACGATTCATTGCAAAAAAGGATGAA
Organism: Elymnias hypermnestra; assembly: GCA_015832385.1. Lineage (NCBI taxonomy): Eukaryota > Metazoa > Arthropoda > Insecta > Lepidoptera > Nymphalidae > Elymnias > Elymnias hypermnestra. The sequence goes on from JACTOM010000933.1 coordinate 2,122,015, forward strand.
TGATTTCTCGACAGGTAGATCTCCTGATGTTAAGTGGGTACCACGTAGACAGAATAATTTATGCTAATTACATATTAGTCTTCTAATAGGTCATTATAATACACAATGAAAAGTCTTATTTCAAAAAGGGAAAACGTGTTTTGTTATTTAGTTTTCCTTTTCTATTATTACTTCGTAATGTATAACTTTTTAAACATATATTTATTTTCTAGACGCACCAGAATACAGTGGTTTACATGCTTCCTCGTCAGTTACGAGGCCATTTCGACGCACATCAAGCGATATTATCAAACCAGATAACTCTGATCCTAATCTTGACCCTGAGAGAAAAGAAAATATGGATAATGTAGGAGAAAAAATATCACCAATTGAAGATATGTCCGTCACGCCTATTATGGATATCGTTAAAGAGACCCAGGCAAACATTTTCACAAATGTACATAGTTATACTGTGAATCATGTTTTTATAAAAAATATTCAATTATTTTGTAATATGTTTGTATTTATCTTCCATAATATAACCAAGCCAACGAGCTATCAGATGACCATAAATCTACGCATAATCATATTACATTTTTTCAATTAAATTTTAATGTTTTCATCGAAATATATTATAATTGTAACTGTTACGATGTTGAATCTATTTCATATTGATCTGATCATTAATAATTCCCGTTGAATTTACAAATTATGTAATACACCACTTCCAGTGTATTATATTTCTCTTTTGTAATTTTGGCAAGCCAACAAGTAAATAGATCATTTCGCGTATACGTTTAATAAGTGACGTAAAATAATTTTGTTTCATTAAAACGTAGCTTATTGACTTTTCGTCTTAATAAATCATAATATATACTAAGTTTACTACTTTATGTTTAACGTTTATGATACTGTATTAGCGAGCCAGCTTGCTAATAAATGTCTACGAATATACTTAGTTGTAATCAAATTAACACTTTTCATTAATATAATCAAGATCCTGCAGTCCTACGCTAGAGAAAACATTTGTTTACTCTAGTATATTCTTTGGCATGTTATGTCTGTGTGTCTGTATATATGATAGGAGATCGTGTGAGCAAGAAACAGTCTAGTTACAATAATAACATTTACAAAACAGTCGAGAAAAGTACTTTTTTATTATAAGTTATCGTTGTCATCTCGTGGTTAATTCAAAAATCAGTGATTGTGTCCGCTTTGTATCGAAAAAGAAATTGTATCAAGAAAGATGACCTTCTGAGGACCCATGAGGGCATAATGACATCTATTATTCATAAATAAATAACGCGGTATTTCCTCAAAAATAGGCAAATATATTCATGCGACCCCAGAAGCAATCAACGCTAATGAAACAGGAAGTTGTGAGAATATTTGCAGTTGTATAGCGTTTCATTTTTAGCGCTGTGGAATATGAACTGTTTATTTGTTATCTTTGTGACAATCTACTTTTACAAAAACCTTAACGTTTAAAATTGTATTTATTAAAGACAAGTTATGTTAAAGTGGGTAAGATACTACTACTGAGAGCTTAATACCCCAAATATCTTGAGTATATTGTGGCACGCCACAAATGTTATGAGAATATTGGTGCGAGCCACCAAAGTCATGAGTATATTGCTGCGGATCAAAAATTTAAGAACTTTACTAGTGCTGGCCACAAATGCTCTGAAGATATTGGTGTGAACCACACATGTTATGATCATATTGGTGCTCGCCACAAATGTCGTGAGAATATCGGTCCGCAAATTTTATTAACATATTCGTGAGGGCCACAAATGTTATGAGGATACTGGTGCGAGTCATAAATGTATTTAACAAACACAATTTTTTTAGATAAAACAAAATTTTGCATTTTTTATAATATAGTACGCCTGCGGGCCGCACTGCATTGATTTTCGATCCGCAGGCCCTTATTTGCTGACTTCTTTTTTAGACAAAGTCGTGTAATTTTAACAGTTTCTTATCATTAAGAATTGTGGAGTAGATCTTTAGGGTGAGAAAGAATAATATAACAATTTAAACCTGCGAGATCTTGTTCAGCATTTCCACTGGTTCTACAAAAGTATAGTAGGTGAACCTTTCTCATGAGCTTTTAACTATCAATTTCATTTTTGTACCAGTGAAATCTTTTATAAAATAAAATACGAACTGAATATTGAATACATATATCAATTAAACATTCGTTTTGATCTAGGATTTGAAATCGTTATGGAAGCTTTTTGCAATTGAATCGTGTCTTTGTTATACTACGTACTAACGTACAGCTCAATATCAGAGCATGTATAAAAGGTAAGTAGGAGCCCATTTCATAGGAGTTATTAGGTTGATATGAGATAGCAGATCTGGACAATCCAATATACCATTTATAACTTTGTACATCAATATATTGTTTTGCATACCTCTTCGGTCAGAAAGTATATTTATTTTAAAATATTATAGTCTCTCTCTATAGCTTGGAATTTTTTTCGCTAGACCATATTTAAGAGTAATGTTTTTGGAAACTTTATGTTTTAATATAAATATCGTAGAAGGGATATCCAAAGTAAGACCCAGATCACGAATCTTACAACATGACTGTAATGCCACGTTCTGAAACTTTTTTAAGCCTATTGAAGCTTACTGAAAAACACTTTCTAATATTTAGATACATGCTGTTTGTAAGACACCAATCACCCAATATATCTAAATCGTTTTCAAGTAAGTTAAGGTCGCTTCAATTTTGAATTATTTAGAAAAAATTAAGTCATCTGAAAATAAATAGGATCGTGAATGTGAAAAGAAATTGCCAATGTTATTATTACTGCACTTTTAATTTTGTACGTTAGACACAATATATAAAAACAAATTTAGGCCAGAACTCCCCGCTGAACAGGATTATTAGATCATATTGCGAAGTTGCAAAGAAAAATAATGAGATTGATATTTTTAACGATTCCAAGGTTTCTCCAGTAATTGATAACCCCTAATGTAACTATTATGATTAATTTTATTGTATATTTTTTTTAATGTATACAGTTGTTGGCCTGAAATAAATAAATAAACTACAATATTTAAATAGGTCATACCTCCTGTCACAGTGTGGGATTCATCGTACAGTACAACCTCATTAATATATTACCTTCGCAATCAATCATTAATGATTAATGCATAGTTAATAACCTTGATAAGTAAGACGATCAATATTGTTTAACATACATTACGATCATTAGTCTCGGGTTATAAATACCTGTGTTGAACTGGAAAATAAGCAACATCGGTAGATCCCATTGACTTTTACAGGCAGTTAACAATTGCAGCTTTTAATATGACTAACTCAATTAGAAACAAGATCATTTTATTAAGTAAATAAGGGCACCGAAACCTCAGATGATTGGGAAGGAAAAGCTCTGCCAAAACAGACCCCTTTCACCCAGCAACTCAAATGTATTTGACAGATTTTCTCCTTTCCTTAAAAAAAGAAAAATTTTGAGCTCCTTTAGGTTTGTGAATTAATTTTCCTAGCCAGAAATAAAAGTTTAAGTATGTTTTTATTAATTGTTTTAAACTCAAATTTTCGTGGTTTATTAAGATATTGACTATTTGAACAGATCATACCACGATGGCGTTTTAAATTTTTCTAATATTTCGATCCAGTTGCCCGTTAAAAATTAAAATACCATCGTGGTATGTACCCGTTCAAATTGTCGATATTTTTTTATTTCTTCTATTACAATTCTATATTTTGTTTTTATTGTTGTATAAATGAATATAATTATCTAAAATTCTTCTAGTTTTTCTCTTAGAAAAATACGAGGTCCTTATTAAAAAAATGACTCCATTTTATGACTTCATAATATTGTACGCTCCACAAAAATTATACTCTTCTGTCATTTATAAAACTACCAATGTGATAATAACTTACGTAACGTAATGTCCTAGCTGCGTAGCTGCCTCATTGGTCTAGTGGTTAACTTGTTCGACTACAGACATGAGGTCCTGGGTTCGAGTCGCGCCGATTCAAAAATCAATATTGAGTATTCAATTAAGATTTTCTCAATTTGGGAAGTTGGGAAGTTGGCATTGTGATCCACCCCCGTACCTCGGAGAGCGCGTTAAGCCGTCGGTCCTGCGACTGATGTGTCGTGTCGATTTCCCGTCACATCGGACTATGAGAGTGAAGGAATAGAGAGTGCACTTGTGTACTGTGCCTGCTAATCCGCAATGAAGCAGCGTGGTGGGTCTATACTCTAAAAACGCTCGCTTCTCGGAGTTAGGAGGCCTGTGCCCAGCAGTGGGACGTTAATGGGCTGCTACTTACTTTTTACTTTTAATGTCCTTTGTAATGAGATAACAAATATTTTTAATTTTACTTCAATCTTACTCTCTCCTATATATGAATATATCTTGTCAACATTTACAATCGTAAATAAATTACATTGAATTTGTCAACTCAAGTACAATCACGTTAAAGGTTTTCTATATAGAGACTTAAAAAAGTTCGTGGAAGATAAAGTGGAAATTGACGTTTTATATTACTAAATTAATGTTAAAATTTTCAAAATGAATTACTTTACAAAGTGTCTTGGAACAAGATTCACGAATGCACCTCGTCGTTCGTTATTTGAGTGAGTACATTTCAAAAATATATTTCTGAAGAATTTTTCGCTCTGAAAAGAGATGTGTAGTTATCAAAAGACGACATTTAGGCAACGCTCTGCCAAGAAATATTCTAACATTTCACTTACTTCCCTAGATGTCGAAACTGATTTAGAATGTTGACCTATATTTCTTAATGAGATATGTAAAAGAATATATATCCTGCAAAAGCAAAAGTTGACATAATTCCAATTCAAAAATCTTTATTCAAATTAGCAATCAAAGCTTTATATTTGACGATTCTAAAGTGCTGTTTGTATCGTACGACTGATGATGATATTAACCACCTAAATTGTAAGGTTCCGTCGTGCACTATTCTGTGAAGAGCCCATAACAAACTCTGTTGGGTATTCTTTTCTACTATCGTCATTACAATATAATATTAATTTAATATATTTCGAGTAGAGCAATTCATTCACATCCAAGTCTTTTTATCGTCTAAGTAATCTCGCGAATTATAGTAAGACTTTTTTTTAATAAAAAAAGGATTTAAATTAAAATGTCGGTCAACATCTCTTTGTCTTCTTGGAGTAGGTTATGGAAATGTTTACAAGTACCTTATAATGCCTACTAGAATTTATAATTTATAGTATTCTTTTTCATCTATTGACACACGTTTTACAGATGTCAATGAATAAATTCAAAGTCTTTGGTAAAAGAAAGTTGATAGAAAAATCGTATTATAAGTTGCAAGATTACTTACACAATAGAAACGCGCGGGAGTTAATGAATTGGTCTAATTGGAATTGAAATATATTAAACCAATAAAATATTGTAATGACTACCCGACTGAGTTTGTTGTGGGGTCTTCTCAAATCAGAGCGCGAAGAAACCCTCGTAACTTTAGATTTTAAGTCATTCTTGAGTACCATCATCAGACGTATATAAGATTCAGAGTGGAAAAAAAATATTATTTGACAATTCGAAAGCGCTGTAATATGCCTACTTGAATAAAGGTATTTTGATTTGATTTGACTAATAAATTCAACATCTCTGAATAAGTTTTTGGAAGATGTTCAACAATGGGATATTTATATTTATTTGTTATAATAATGAAAGACAGTTATGTCAAATTACATGGCGAATGAAGTCGCTTTAATCCCAGTTGTAAAAAAGCGATGCTTTAAACTAATATATTATTATATATGAAAGAATCTACATTTTCTTGCGTCGAAACCTCCTATTCAAATCATCAAAAATGACGCTGCGAAAAAAGCTTTATTTCAATTATGTCACTATATACACAAAGAAACAATTATTTCAAAATGATAGATATGGCATGCCATTGTATGATCTTGCATTAAACATATTTGATTTGGTTTGAAGCAGTGATATATAAGTTAACATCTTTAAAACTCATTCGAAGTTTTGCATAAATTATGAGCAATCTTATTACTGCGTGGTATTTGTGGAGTGCTTAAGAGTAGCAAAGTTTCGTATACAACCTCCAAACGAGAGACTGAATCTGAATCGAGCAGCAACTAACGAGGCACTTACAAAGATTTATAGAGAGAGGTAGAGCTCGCAAAAACTAGCGGCCTATTCGAACTAATGGACTGACTAATAATATGTGAAAAACTCCCAGACGGATGGATTAAATACTATGTACTTACTAGCAAGTTGATTAAAATAATTGCCGTCATTAATTTGAGTGTATATATCATTTGTTTATCAAACAGTATAATCATTTTTAATAACCTATCTCTTCTAGAACGCTATATTCAATATTTACTTTGATATATCTCAAAATATATCAAATATATCAACGTAAATATTTATTTAGCAGGGGCCCCGAGTTCGATTCCCGGTAGGGCGAATTTAGAAAATTGTATTTGTCTGAGTCTGTTCTAGTGGGAGGCTTCGGCCGTGGCTATTTACCACCCAACCAGCAAAGAACGTTATTAAAATGTAATTATAATGTAGTTCTTTAGAAATTATTCTTTCTTTAAAGTATACCAGTAATCTACCTCGACTTTGCATGGATAAAAGAACATATTGTGCCTACAGATGTAGTCTGAAATATGAAAGTCTAATATCGACGGTTTTGTTGCCGCAGGTAGGGCAGATTTAGGAAATTGCATTTTCTAATTTGTCGGAGTGGAGGTGGATCACTAGTATACTTTAAAGAAAGAATAATTTCTAAAGAATGACATTCTAATTACATTTTAATAATGTTTTCACTGTCAGTAATTGTACGAGACTCGTTGCAACTTCCTTTCGCGCAATGCAAATATAAAAATAATGAGAGATTATTAAATTTGTTATGAATTCATTTGTGTTCTTTGTAATGTCAAGAATGAATGACTATGAAAGACTGTGTTAATTTACTAGGAATACATTTCTTTTTCAATAGGCCCAAAACAAAACACCTGTTCTGTGATTTCGGCGATCCATCCAGTTTTTCTTTGATTGTCTTAGATGGTGTATCCCTTTGAGTCTGCTCCGATTTCCGCTACCTCGGCTCTATCTTCCAAAACGACGGCGGCATTGACCGATATGGTACTAGCAGGATAAATGCAGGTTGGATGAAGTGGATGCAGGTCACCGGAACAATTTGCGATGCCAGAATGTCCCTCAAACTAAAGGGGAAAATTTATAAGACGATCGTAAGACCTGTCATCCTGTATGGATCAGAGTGCTGGGCCACCAAAGGGAAAAAGGAAAGAAAATTTCATGCAGCAGAGATGCTAATGTTGAGATCGATGTGTGGAGTGACAAAATTAGAAAAGATTAGGAATGGGTATATTAGGGGATGTGTGACGTAGCACCAATGACCGAGAAGTTAAGGAGTGGAAGGCTATTCTTGTATGGACATGTCATGAGAAGGGAGGATAACCATGTCTGCAAGAGGACCCTAAATATGATGGTAAGCGGTTGGGCCGGGAGAGAGCCACCAAAAAAATTGTGTATGAACTGGGTGAAAGAGGATATGTGTGTAAGGGGTGTGAATGAAGAAATGACAGCGGATAGAGTGAAGTAGTGAAAGAAAACATGCGATGCCGACCCCGCCTATTGGGATAAGGGCAAAAAGATGATGACATTTCTTTTTCTATTCCCACTATTAGTTTACTCTGTCTATCTAAGTTCAAATATTTTTTTATTTAATACTCGCAATGCCTGGCGGTGTCACTCATGTAGTTTCCGATCTCCTGGCAGTGGAAAGTCTACTAAGTAGGACTATAGATTTGTTTTTGTTAGAAGTTAGACACGTTTTATTTCACTTAGTTCTTTATTACTTCATTTCAGATTATTAGATACACACATTCATAATATTATCAATATACAAATTTAACTTTACAACGAATATATACCTAACTTATACATTTTTCAATTCGTAACGTTATTTACGTAGAATGTCCGACAATAGTCAGTTTAAAAATACTGTACAGTGAAAGAATTTTTTAAATCGGTCCAGTAATTTTAGCTTGATTATTAAAAATTTAAAATATAAAAACAAATAATCCAAATGAATATCTTTAATAATATTAAAGGAAAGATTTATTTGTAATACTTATGTCTCAAAACTTTCCTATATACAATATTTGACGTAGTTTTGTTTTGTTGTAGCGTTCGACTCGAGCTACGTTATTCTTTTTAGCTTAAGATTGTTAATTCGATATATCTTTTGAATTGAATGTCCGATTTTAATATGATAGTATGATTATCGACGGCACTTTTATTAACTTTTAAAATGCAAAAATTAGTAATAGTGGGATGACTACAATACGTTCAGTATTATTATAGAATATTTTCATCATCACACCGATAACAGATTTCTTGTTTCACACCTTATGTTACATTATTGCATTTTTCTTAGGGATTCCTATGTTTTTGAGAAAGTAGTATAGCCTATGTCATTCAGTGAACATGTAGCTTTCTAATGATGAAAACATTTTTCAAATCGGTACAGTAATTTTTGTGTGAAAACGTTACAAACACACATACTTATCGGTCCGTCGGACTATGTGCCCCATCCATTGCCACTTCAGGTTCGCAATTTATAGGGCCATGTCGGTGACTTTGGTTCTGCTACAGATCTCCTCATTTTTAATTTGATCGCGTAGAGAAATTCCGAGCATAGCCCTTTCCATCACACGCTGAGTGACTTTGAGCTTTCGAATGAGGCCCATAGTCAGCGACCACGTTTCGGAGCCCTAGGTCATGACTGGCAACACGCACTGTTCAAAGAGCTTCTTCAGGCACTGAGGGATATCGGACGAAAATATCTGGCGTAGTTTGCCGAACGCTGCCCAACCGAGTTGGATTCGGCGCTTGACCTCCTTCTCAAAATTGGACCTACCTAGCTGGACTATATGTCCCAGGTATGTGTATACAATTTCGAGTGGTGAGTTCTCAACGATGATTGGGTGGAGCGGAACATGGATATTCGACATAACTTTCGTCTTATCCATGTTCATTTTCCTCCTCCTTCATCCTATTGAGAAACTCTGCTGAGGTCATCCAGCATTGTATTGAGAGCATATTTATTTATGATAGGATACGTTTAGGGCCGCCGCTGAAAAGCAGCGTTGGGCTAAAGTCCAACATTAGTAGCTGAGTGGTGCTCCCAGGTCGGTGTCACATTTAACTATAATAAAATTTTCTATTATGTATCTAGTTATATTTGTCTATTGTATTGTGTATTGTTGTATGTAGTTAAGTGTGACTGTATCGAATAAAAGGTTTTTTATTTTATTAATTTTTAAAAAATCCTAAAAAAAATTGTATGTATACGATTTTTTTAAACAGGATCGATTTTTTCTTCCCATCGTCAAGAGTGTCATTAGTATTATTACCCGTCTTCGTCTTCGGAAGCGGTCTCTTAACACCTTGTATATGATAGATTTCGTTGTGTTTGCGACTTTTCTTCTTAATTTAGAAAATATTATATTTTTGTCACATTTAAAGTTAATATTGTTTACAATCTTTCGTTTTGTATATTACATTTTGTTTAAACTTAGAATCAATATATATAAATTAGTAAAATCGTATAAGGAATGTTTGGTTGACTATAGTATGTATATATTTGTATGATTGTCATTTCCAAGAATAAAGTTGTTTGTGCAATTAATGGAAACCCTATGATTGACAAATAATAGAACGCCAATCATAGGACGCCTTTATTTACAAATAAAGAAACAACCAACGTCGTTTACTTGTCACAGTAGTGCACGTTTGCCAGTCGCGAACATCAATACATCATATACTTGTCTGGTGACAAGTAGACGGCGGAGCGTTGGATCAAGAATCTGGGTGGCATTTTATTTCGATCCTGAACCGGCAATCTTCGCAAGTGTGAGCTGACGAAGGGGCTCACACGTTGTGTAAATTTAATAAATAAAAAAATTATATCGATTATTTTTTAAGCGAGAGATCATGAAGTACATTAACTATCAAATACTTTAAGTCCCACATTTATGTGTACGCAGACAAAGTTGCGCGGGTCACCTATCGTCTATATACATAAATCCTAATGCAGGCAATATTTTTCTCAGCCGACACAGGAAAAGCAATAAAATATTACTAAAATAAAGTATACCGTCGTTTTACTTAATCCACAATGTCTAGACGGATAAACATAAAAGGGGNCGCAGCAGACGCCTTGGAGCGGCGTTTCCCCGGAGAGCGAGCCCTTCTCAGGGCTCGCACTCGAAATGTGGCGGCCTCCATAAGAGCCCGTCCACCTTCCGGTTACGCTGTAAAAGCCAGTAGGGCTAACAGCTAAACACAGTTCGAAAAAAAAAAAACGTAAATGTTCCTGCTGGACAACAGTTCGATCGCAATACATCATATCCTCGTCTGCTGACAAGTAGACGGCGGAGCGTTGGGTGAAGAATCTGGGTGGCAAGTGTGAGCTGACGAAGGGGTTCACGCGTTGTGTAAATTTAATAAAAAAAAAATATTTCGATTATTTTTTAATCGTGAGATCATGAAGTACATTAACTATCAAATACTTTAAGTCCCACATTTATGTGTACGCAGACAAAGTTGCGCGGGTCACCTATCGTCTATATACATAAATCCTAATGCAGGCAATATTTTTCTCAGCCGACACAGGAAAAGCAATAAAATATTACTAAAATAAAGTATACCGTCGTTTTACTTAATCCACAATGTCTAGACGGATAAACATAAAAGGGGAATTGAATAAATTATGACTTATATTGCGTTAAGAGTTTCCACTATTTTCTTTTTAAGCTCGAGCTTTTTATTTTGACGAACTAGCTGGTGCAATAGAGTAAGTATTCAAAGGTGCAGCGTTTTTTATGCTAATTCGTTTGAAGATTAGACAGTTTTAATATTTACAAATAACATGTGGCATTTTAATTTGCCACGCGTCATTTAATAGTTTTAACATACTATTTTTCATAAAACATATTTCATATATACTCTTTTCTAAATTTTATATTCAAAAACAAAACTTAATTAATAATTTCTAATGTTGACAAAAAACACGTTGCATTTTTGTTTACAATTCGTCATTTGAGATTTCAATAAACTATTTATAATTATTTCGAAACTTTGATTATTTTAATGGCAATTACATTCATTAGATCTCTTCCTTTTTCCCTCCCTCTAAGTCTCGGAAATCTATAGATATAGATTTGTATAAATATAAGACTTAAAAAATTTTGGCCAAAGAATTGCAAGTTTAATTTTCTTATTATATTTCCCATGTACGATTGATGATGTTTTTAAAGGACGATTAAGAATCTAAGGTTAAAGTGGTTTCTGGTTCTGAGAAGCGCTCAAAACAAACTCAGTCGAATGTCACTTTTTTAACACCACCATTACAATGCCGTTATAATTCTTTCTATTATGATTAGATCAATCCATTTACTTCCACGCTTTTTTATCGTCCAAGTGATCCTTCAAGTTATAGGACGATTTTTCAATGAACTTTTTTACAAAGCTTTCAAACTTATTTAGTGATATCTCTAGAAGTCTTGCTTCATTGGTCTAGTGGTTAGCATGTTCAGCTATAGACATGGGGTCAATAATCGGTATTGAGTTTTCTATTAAGATTTTCTCAATATTTGCCCCCGAAGTTGTGTAGTTAGTGGTGTGATCCACCCCCGTGCCTCGTAGAGTACGTTAAGCCCTTAGTCCTGCGCCTGATCTCTGAAGGAATAGAGAGTACACTTGTGTACTATGCCTGCTAACCCACAGTGGAGGAGCTTGCTGGGTCTATGCTCTAAAACCCTCTCTCATTTGAGTAAGGAGGCTGTTGCCAGCCTCTGCTGGGAACGCTGGGCTGCTACTTATTTACTATGTTTTCGGGGAGTCTAGTATGCAGTTACTATCCAATGAATTGTTAATTTGAAATGTAGGACGAAACAAAGAGTACGGTACGATGTTGTGTGGAAGCCAAAAAAAGTATACCGCCTCTAATTAGATTAGTGCGCTTCCATCTTAAACTCTGTCGTCACTTACCATCATGTGAGATCACAGTCAAGCGCTAAACTGTCAGCAATAAAAAAAGGCTTCGACCGTGGCTAGTTATCACTCTACTAGCAAATCGTCTCTTTAAGCAAGTAATTTGCCTTCCGGTACGATATTTGAGGAAACCTCACGGTTACACTGGCGCAATGAAAAAATACTCGCTTTGTTAATAGAGGTTCTGGATTCGATTTTCGACATGTCAACTTGAGGTAATTGCATTTTCTAACTTTGGCAATGTCTCGTTATCACAAAACAAGCAAAGACCAGCTAAGCATAAATAGCATCCCTGTACGATGCTGTGTAGAAGAGAGGTAAATTACCTTTTACCTAGTTAACCCGCTACCGTTTTAGACAATCAAATCAAATCAAAATATCTTTATTCAAATAAACCTTTTTTTCCGCACACCAATGAACGACTTAAAATCTGAAGATTCAAGAGTTCGTTCGCGCCCTATGCTGAGAAGAGCCCACAACAAACTCAGTCGGGTATTTTGTATTATTTTTACCATCATTATTACAATATCATATTAATTTAATATTTTTCAATTCAAATTAGAGCAATTCGTTTACACCTACGCGTTTCTATCGTCTAAGTAATCTTGCAAGTTATAGTATGACTTCTCAATCAATTTTCTTTTAACAAAGACTAAATCTATTAATTGACATCTCTAGAACATCTTGTGGAAGTTGATTATAGAAACTTATACAGTTACCCTTCAGTGAGTTGTCAATTTTAGGCAGCCTAATAGAATTTATAACAAGTTTATTTTACAAGTTTTCTAGTATATATACGTAGTGAACTGTCATTATGTTAACTGCTTTGAATTTGGTTCTTAGCGAAACATAAAGAGGCATCAAATTTTTATAAAAAAAAGAAAATAATATCAGTCATTCATTCACATTTTCCGTTTCGTACGATGTTTTGTTAGAACGCTTCCATCTATCTTAAACTGTATCATCACTTATAACAACCAAGCATTAAAAAAAATAGTCTTTTTACTTTGTAAACTTCAAGGCGCGTAAAGAATTCGCGCAGTTTTAGATGTAATTTAGCACACTCTAAAATGCGGCCTAAATGCAGGCTTTTTGCAAAACTCCTTTGAATACCATAAAAGGACGTTTTCGCAAATTTAAAACGTATTTTCTGTTTTTAATTCAGGCAACGTTAAGTGTGGTTTTTCGTGGACTTTAATAGACATGTAACATAAATCCCGGAGTAAAGGACTGTAGTTAGCCGTGCGTGGTAACAAGAGGCACGTATATACTTTTTGCTGCGTTAAATTAGAAGCAGAATGATTATGATGTGAAACATCAAACGCATGCCGTGGTGAAGCGTTGCCACGTCGCCTCTCCCACTTAGTATGACGTATACAATGTTTGGTGTACTACTGTGCACGTGAAATTTGTCTTAACCCTTAGATTTCCCTTGTTGATTAATGGTTGACATGATACGATAGTTCTGACTCAACTCGAGGAATCAAAAACAAATGCGTCTCTTTCTTTTTAAGTCACAACGTGTATTATATATTCCGCTTGTCGATAACTGTCGTAACAAAATATGCGTAGTGATAATAAAATACAATAGAATACATACATAAATAATTTTGTTACAAAGTGACCGTTACTAACGGAGCGTGTGTCACATCGAAGGACGCGAATTTTTTTTGTGATTACTTGTGTTTTAATTTTTAAAATATGAGCCTATAAATACATGACTGAATTTTTTCACTATCTCAAAGTTAAGCGCAACATGACGCTACACCAGATTCTTAATTTAATAAAAAAAAAGATAACATTGCATAGTTTAAATATTAGCAAACCTAAAAATCATGAAATTCGGTATTCTTTCATGACCATTTAAGTCCTAAGAGCCGGACAGTCTAAGGATTAATTAAACAATTTCAATGTTTCACATCCGCCAATACTTGGCAGTGAGGTAGGATGAAATGCAGCTGCCTCCTACGAGGCTGTCATCTCCTTGAAGGAGGCAATCAAGAGAGAAAGGGAAAGTGCTGTTGAAGCCCCTTCAAAGGGGGAGGCAAGGTGGTAGGAAGCGTCTCTTGAAAAGCCTCTTGACTCCTCCTTAAACCCCCTTTGGTGGTTGCATCCAGTAGTATCACGACAAAGGCAAGGGACTTCTGACACCTTCAAATTAGGTTGATGGCGTTGTCGCTAGGTTTTAATGGACATACTGGTAAAGCTAGCGAGTCCCACGCTCGTGGCAGGAGTGGGTAAAATCATTTCCCAGTGGAAAAAAGGCTTTGTATTTATTACCTTCTAATTGAAAATGTTTTTTCATATTAGAATTATATATACTCGTACTTCCATGTGTAAACGTGTGTGTGTAATTATGTGCAGATTTTTTCAGAGGTATACAATTTCTCAATGGACAACAAGTTTGGTTTCACAAGGAAATTACTGAGATGTATTTTTGGATTTCAACAAATTTAATAAAAGGATATATTTTATGAGGAAATCACAAAAGTATCTATGCGAATAAAGGACTGTGTACATAGGATGTTTTATCTGTTAAAAGAGATATCTTCCGGAAACTCTTTAATATTGGAGAGTGCTTAACCGACTGGCGACGGATATAAGTAGAAGTAGATAAAAAGAAAAGTATCTGTTCACATTTTGCAATAAAGGAAAATAAAGAGAATCTTTCCAAATATTAAATTGACTTGTCTTTCAAAATATTAAAACGACTAGTAGTACATAACAGTATGTAGATATACTCATATGTATTTATGTTACCTAACTCCTCTATTAATCTTATATATTTAGCGATAAGACCGCCTATAGAACTGTTATTCCTTATATTTAAGTTTATTTCACTGTATATCGGTATCTTAGACATGCTATTTGTTATAACTGAGCATAAAACGTGAAGATAGTGAAATACTGGTAAGGAATGAAAAGCATTCTGTCTGACAGAAATTTGATGCTTTAAAAAAACAATATATTAACAGTAATCGGAGAACGAGAAAGAATTCTTTATTGTTCCAACCATTAGCAACATAAAACAAACACTGACAATAAAAAATAGTAAGAATAAACTAAAATCGTGAGAACATTTTAAACCTTTCACGTGATACTTCTTTAGAGCTTGTATAATTTTCACAAAATAAATTAATTAATAAATAAAAATGATATATCTTTAAAGTGCAATGAATGATTTATCGCTTATGTACATATAAATTAGTGTATTCTGTGGTTATATTAAGATATTGAAGCCTGTTATGTGGTGACTGAAGAGTGTCACGAGTGTGGTTTCGCCATTGACATGGCAGAACACACATTGGTGACGTGCCCACGTTGGGCGGAAAAGAGAGCCGCTCTCGTGGCTTCTATTGGATGTGTTGACCTCACGTTGCCTGCTGTAGTTAAAGCTATGTAGGGCAGTGAAGATTGCTGGAGAGCGGTAGTTTCCTTCTGCGGGGAGGTGGTGGCGCAGAAGGAGACAGCAGAGCGGCTGAGGGAGCAGGAAGTAGCCTCTCCCGCTATTCGCAGGCGCAGGGTGGGACCCAGACGGGCGGCCCAGGGCCGTCGTTTTCCCCCCTAGGGATAACCTCTGGGCAGCAGATTAAGTTTGTGGACAGCATGCCGGTGCTCCAGACATGCCATTCTACTAAAGTAGATTAATAAAATAAAGAGGGCCCTCATATCAACGGGCATTGCCGTCGGGTCGCTGCGGTCGAGCATTGCCGTGCCCTTCCCGCGGCTGACCGTCACAAGGCGACGCGGAGGACCGATACCGACAGGTTTTTAGCCGGTAAAAGTCCGGCATAACCCAGAATATGCCCCCGTGATGCTCTGGGTATCCATGAGGATTTTCCTGTCGTGTGGCATTAGTCTATGTTTTATTATGTTATTATAATCTATGATTATATTACGTTGCTATACTATTGTTTTATGTATGCTGTTTATTGCGATGTATTTATTTAAGGGGATATGGGATATTTAAGGATATAATAAATTAAAAAAAAAGAAAGAAAGAAAGAAAGCTTTATTCAGAGCACTGCGAGTTAAATGCACTTAAAACAATAAACAATAAAAATTATAATTGCACAACTTTGTGCAATTACGTGAATAAGTCTCGTAATGGGTAATAGTTTCTATATAGAATAGCGATGTGCTACAATCTTTTCTTAGCGTTATAAATTCTTTAATCCTTTAGCTATCCAATGTTGTAAATTGTAACCCACGATTATATTATCATGTGTTTGTTTGAATTGCTTCACTATGGATACGATTTTAAACATATTTACGTCAAAAACTCCATCAACATCAAGTTTCCTCTACTAAAAATTCGTCAAATATATATGAACTTGATTGGATAATTAAAATAGTATATAATTAACAACTGAAAGTTTTAACAAGTTTTATATACAACAAGTGTGAAATAATAAACGGGATTAGACAAATAACATACGTATAAAAACAAGTGAACCCAAATATAATTGAACTCGCAATGCCCCGCGGTTACATCCGCGTAAATACAGATCACGTGAAAGGAAAATCTACTAAGTATTACTATAGATTTATCTTTATTAATATAAAAATTTTATTTCACTTAGTTTTTAATTATTTCCTTTCAGATTATCAGATAAACACATTCGTAATCTAATCAATATATAGATTTCACTTTACAACAAATATAAGACGGAGAATAAGAGAGAACGGAGAAGCATAAAGCACAGGGACGAAGGTTCTCCACCGACATCGTTATTAATTAGATCCATTATTTAATTTCTTATTCTGTGGGCGTTCGTGGGTAATGTTGGTGTGCAATCAAACACTTTATTAATTAATTCGGATTATAATGTTCATCACTTAATGTTCCCGATAACAATTTACACATTAGCTAGCAAATTTTTTCATACTCTACTGAAATTTCTTGATTTCAAGAAGGTAATGAATGAGTTTTATAAATCGCTTCAGTAATTTTTAGTTTAATAAAAATAAAAGCAGTCTAGGGTATATCGGAGGGTATTATTGGTAACATTTTTAAATTTGTTATATCTTTCGAATGGAATGTCGGATTTAAATAATGTGAAAAGTATTTTACAGGTATTACAACGGTATTTAATAAAATATCGTTTAATAGGGTAAAGAGTAATACAGAGGTTTGAATAATATGGTTTGATTATTGTCGGTACTTTTATTAACTTTTAAAATGCAAAAATATAGTTGTAGTGGAATAACTACAGCAGTTGGACATATGGTATTTTTTGTAGATACGAATACCTTCTATAATATTGTAGAACATTTTTTGTTCTATCATCAATAGCTTCCCCAGCGCACGCGATGATAGATTTTTTGACCAATTTTTTCACACTTTGGGTTACATTTAACATGTCTCTATGTGAAAATACAGCTTTCTAACATTGACAACAATTTTTTAATCAACTTACAAATCTTGGTCCGCCAGTTTCCAAGTATTTAAATAATACTCCACTCGGCACAGGAAAGCTCGACTGAGCTTTCTAGTTATATAACCTCGACAATAGATGACTTTGGATTGTATAATCTTATGCAAATGTAGTGACTATATGGACTTACTCATAAATAAACGGCCGCATATCAGTAGTAAATTTCATGCTAATGTATACAATACCCAACGGTTACATTGAGCCATTGGTTAAGCGTACAATATACACCGTTATCAGCAGTAATACATTCGCATTTGATGGAAAGTGATTATGCAGACCTACAGCAATGTATTTTGTCATACATTATACATGAGTGTGTTAAAATTTCTGGGCTCGATAGTATAGAGAATAGATACCTCAAGTGGTCTGTATAAACCCCTAGGGGTCGTCGACAACCTGTAAGATGACCGTGATACCTGTAAATAGGATTTTACGTTTTACGATTTTACGTCCTTAAAAGGTACTTTTTATGGAGTTTCACAAAAGTATATTATCGGGAAGGCTAAAAAAATAATAAAAATATAATCAATCAAACAATGCACAATTTTCAAGATCTGTATTCTTTTAAATTTTTTTTTCGTCCCAAAAATTACATAGTTTATTAATACTACCCTTGATCCCCAAACTAGGAGTACCCGTATTGGAACCCGACACCACCTTGGGACTGGTGTTCGCCCTCCCGGTAGTAGAACAAGTTACCGGATTTGAGGATTATCGTATCCTCCCCCTCTCTACGGACTTCCGACAATCCTATAATATTGCGATATTATAGAATTGTCGGAAGTCCGTCCCAGTGTAACTTGTTTACTGCTTCTTCCAGTACGAAGATCTTTTCGTCGGTCCTCAAAGTGCGTGCGTTGTATGTTGCCAGGTCAAGTCGTCGAGGTTGGCAGCGGAATCTCTTCCGGAGATTCTTAGCACCCCCTGGCCTGCCGTTACCATAACCGCAGCCAGAGCTAGGAATAGCGGGTCTGCCGGGGACTGGGGGCCATTGCTGCCTTGTTGTAGTCATCGTGGTTGTGCCAGTAATCACCGCGCTTGGCAGGCGGGTTGGTGATCGCAGTTCTGACCCTCTCGCACCGATAACGCTGCCGCCCGTTATCGGTCTGTGACATTTATGTCTGCGAGGCATGGATATACCGCCATTTATCGGTATGGGAGTTGGATAAAAATGATTTGGTATGTGGGATAAGAGGAGTTTTGGGGAGCATTAGGGTTAGGTATAGGACATTACTGCCGCAGACAGAAGAGTAAAGAGCGGTAGTAATAGCTCGAGGCACCCGGGGTCGCTTACCCGCATGCTTAGTTAGTAACCGGACAGATTATCTGACTAAACATCCTCTGACCACTATTTATATAAATAGTATTCAAAATTAACAGAAAGTCAAAATTCATCCACATCGTACAATATCCTTTCCAGCAACCGGTCTGTAAAATTTTTCTTCAGCGTATGGGCATTAAGTTTTCAAAATTAGCTGGTTACTTATTAAATAATTTCACCGCCATGAAGTATGCTTTCTTTTTCTAAGTATTCTTACAGGCTTTATTTATTACCAGCTTATTGGGAATCCTTATTGTTTAACCTGTATTGTTACCGTAATTTTTCTTGAAATATTTTGATTTCTCTTTTACAAAAACACACAAAAGATGCCTATATTTAATGTACGTGCACGGTAACGGTCATATACATGATCTTTTAAAAAGAGGCTTACAACTTAAGGGCTCTGTCGTACAGATAACCCTAAAAGACTATATTTAAAGGAGTAATCGCTGATTTTCTTGCATTGCTTTCTGAATCGGTAATAGATTGTTTACCAACGGACAGACTACTGACGATTCAGAAGCACTTTTTGAGCCTAATTGAATAAAGAATATTTTGACATAAGAAACAGATATAAAACCTGTCCCTAAAAGTATACACCAAACCATTTACTTAAATAGAGGTAACATTTTCGCAGCGACATAAAACAGGAGAGACGAGCCGAATTCGTTATATATACTAAAAAGCGTAACAAATGGATATTGGAAAAACTCGGCGTGCTAGTAATTCATAATACCAGCTATACGCTTGCCACATCTGCGTCAATATAAATTTTATATCATCACATAACAGTAAATATACTAAATTCAGGGAATCAAGGGGATTGTGGCCGAATGGGCTACGTTTTATAAAGCTTTTTATGAAATACACGGATTTTTATGGCGTTTTTTAACTTTATTTTGTATCTTGAATATTTCAGGTGGTTTGTATTAGTTTTATAAATGTTTTACAAATGGTGGAAGGTAAGATAGCTAGGAGCCCAACAGCTCGGCACAGGCCTCCTGACTCATAGACGAGAGGGTTATTAGATCGTAGACCCACTACGCTGCTCTAATCCAATCATGGAAAAGATTGACTAATAAGATTTGGATATCAAATTCTTTATGTTTGTTATTATCGATAGTCGATAACTATCAAATCGCGAAATAAGAAGATAATGACGCATCCTTAAATAGTTATCTGCCGGTAAAAGTATTGTAAAAATTCGAGTCAGTCGTTTTGGAAATTAGCGGGGACTAATAATGTATAGATACAAGTTAACTATTGCTAGTTTTAGTAAAACATATTAACGAATCTTGATTATTTAATTGTATACTGTTAGTTACATGTAAGAACTAAATGTAACTGTTTGATAAAATAGATTTGTTTTAAACTTAAATTTTCGTGGTTTATTAACATATTGACTATTTGAACGGGTACATATCACGATGGCGATTTTTAATTTTTAATTTTTAATTTTGCCGATATTTCGACCCAGTTGCATGGATCGTCGTGACCACGATCATTATCAATTCGACTGTATTTTTTTATGTTTGTTACCTCATATCTTCTTATGATATTTTTTTATATAAAAGATGGTGCTTGAACTAGAGTTCCATTTTTTTAAAACTAGTTCTGATGATGGAATCCATGAGAAAACCGGATAAGTCTTAAATTTGCATAAGCATGTGCGCGACAAATGGTCGAATAACTCAAGATCACGTCAACCGATTTCGATAATTCTTTTTTTATTAGAAGGTATATACTTCAAAGGTTGTTTTGTGATAGTTTGGTTTGGTTCTGATAATGGAATCCATGACAAAGCGACGGAACTCTTCAATTCTTAGGAGCAAATGAACGATACTCGACAGAATCTTCTACAGGCTATCCAGATATTTGAGTGTCCTGCCGTAACTTCGGTATGGTCAAGTGCTAGTCGTAGTTAAATATGAAGATCAATGGAACTCCTCAACAGCTTACAAGAAGGTTGCGATTTATGGCAGAATATATAACTGTCTGTAATGAAATGGCAATGACCTTACTGAGTTGGTGTCAGCCGAGGCGCCTGCATATATAGCTATAGGTGGGAGAGGTGACCAGTGGAAACGCGGGGAACATCTACCTTGGCTATCCGAATATAAGAATACGGAGAACACTATAAAATAATACGCAATTATTTGTTACTATTCAGAGCATATTAATATATTTGTAAGTTTGTTTTGAAGACGGTTCTTTTTTTGTTAAATTTTTTATTTATTGTAAAATAAATATGGTTTCAATGTCCGCCGCCTTACCCCATAACTGTATGCCGTAATAAGACATAATGCTACGAAAATAAGCGATATACACCATTTTTGCAGATTCAACATCAGTGTATTGTATAACTTTTCTAACCGGGAATGCAGCGGAACTAAGTTTAATCGCCACAGTCTTAATTAAATTAAAATAAAATTCAGGAAGTACTGGTTTGAAAAACATTTTTAGTATTGGATAGATATCTCATTAATCTATATAGGTTATATAAGTTATGCCTATTTTATAGTTTCAGTTGCGTGTGTGTAATTGATCCTAAAAAACCTTGAATAATAAGTCAACCATGTAATTTATATGTAAAGATAAATAATATAAGTCGATACACATTTCGTAAGCAGTTTGTTGAAGTTTTTACTCAGCCGATCTCAATAAATCTCCGTAAGTACCTCGTTAGTCGTTCGCGATTCGGGTTCAGTGTCTAGTACCAATTTTTAGTGAAGCCTCGCAGGCAATACGTTTCAACTTTCCTATCTCTTGTTTACAAATGGCTATTAACAAGCAAATTACGTGGGTAACTGAGCCGTTATTTGCCGTAGTTTATTGAGTACACCTAAATTGTTCTAACTTTTATTTATATTGTACTGGAATAGCTTAATTATGAAAAGATTTGTTTATTTGCGATTCCTCTACTGTAATAAAATTAGATTTATTACGCACCTAGAGAGAAAAATAAGTCATTCTCGCACACAAAACTTTTGTACTGTTCTCTTGGGGTGTGATTTTTTCTTAGACAAGGATGACAAGTCAACCTTTCACTTACATTCCTTGATCTTTGTTGATTTCGATAAACGGCAAATTGTCTTAGTGGTATCTAATGATACTGCCACTCTGCAATTTAGAAATGTTAACAAACAATTATAACACTTAAGAACATGGCATCGGCATCGTTTCATAACAATTTTGTTTAGAAATTACTAACATTAAGTAACATGAAAACATTTGTTAACATTGTGATCCAATGTTTGTTGGAAAATAGTTAGCAATGTTTATAAACATTATTAAATAGCAGTGTTGCAGGACCATAATCCGGAGAGTCCGCATACAGGTGCAGAAAATGAACTTTCCAATTTTATAAAAAAACTAGCTCATATTTATGGTGTTACCAGCGTAGTAAGCGATCCCGTAGAAATTTCCGGAACTCCATTCTAAATGAATTCCATTATAAGTGATTATGGAAATATCGAGATAAGTGGACGATTAGTTTCGCAATATATATAATAAATAAGTACATAAATAGCATCGCGCTTCATTCCCATAGCGGTAGGCAGAGACCACGTCCTTCCACTTGCCACGATCCTTGCGTGTCTACTTTGCTTCTTTCATTTTCATTAAACCTTTCATAAAAGTTCGTCGGCTTACAGTATTCTTTATCCGGCTCTTATTTAATACGCCCTGGATTTGGTCCAGGAACGTTAGCCTAGGGTTGCCCCTTGCAACATTCCCATTCACTCGTGACTCATAAATCCTTTTTGTCAGTCTCCTTTCATTCCTTTTCTCTATGTGATTAAAACATCTCACCATACCTTTCTCAATCGTCATTACATCGTCTTTTATACCACAACGTTCTCTTATCACACTATTTCTTACTTTGTCACTCAGTTTCAATCCACTCATACTTCACAACGCTCTCATCTCTACAGCATTTATTTTGCTTATGTGATTCTTCCGCCATACGCAACTTTCACTACCATACATAAGTCTTGGCACCAACACTCCTGTACGCACAGCCAGTATGGCCCTTTGAGACACCATCTGGTTAGTCATAAAGGCGCGCAGGGCACCATTTACCATATTCCCTGTATTCACTCTCCTTTCAATATCACTTTCACATGTTCCATCTTTTGTACATTTAGATCCCAAGTATACAAATTCTTTCACCTCTTCTACTTGTTCCCCATCTATCAAAATAATGCCATTCATCATAGATTCATCTCTTTCTAAAAGCATAACTTTCATTTTGTTTACATTCACTTTCATTCCTTTCCTTTTCAAAGCTTCATTCATAATATTTATCATCTCCTGTAGCTCATTAGCAGATGATGCAAATATTACTTGATCATCAGCGTAGAGTAAAAATTTGATGAGTAATTTATTCATTCTTAACCCATACATACTTTCTTTTAAATCTGTCAAACAGTTATCCATGAATAGGTTGAACAGCCATGGTGACGCAACCCATCCCTGTCGAACACCTTTTTCGACAGGAAACCACTCCGTGTACACCCCGTTTATTCTACCACAAGCACTGGAACCCTCGTAGAGAGACTTCAATGCTTGAATCAGATAAAAAAGTATGTAATTTAATTCCTTCAAAACGCCTGGAAAGATGTCGACGAGATTTTTATGTGTGTTCAACTGAATTGGATATATAGACCGTAAGTATTTACTTTAATCTTTCTGAATTACTTCTTCTAAATATGATTTAATATACTTTAATTAATCTTATAACATAAATTTTCTTAGCAGAGGTTAAAAAACTATTTATTAATATTTACATATTTTCTAAGGTAAATAACATTTATGTTCATCATTAAAACGCTCTTTGACAATTCATCCAGAAAATTTTACATGCTCATTGAAATAGTTCAACGAAAACATCTCGTGCTCCCCTTCAAAAGGGGATATTTGAGCCTTCGAATATTTGAGAACATTCTCGAAATGTAGCCTTGTTAAATATAGTTTTATTATTTTTAAAATATATACTTTTGAAATAAATTCAAACGAAGACAAGAATGATATTCGAAATAAACTACCTGATCAACACAGTTTCGTTTAAGTCATATAAGAGAGAGAGCTAATTAGAATAATATAGCAAAATTATAATAAACAGATCTTCAATCAAAAGCCAGACTTAATCTATCGTGGGCTTTTTATTTATATATTTTTAAAGAGAACAATTTCATTACATATGATTATTGTGTAACTTCAACCGGTAATGTATTGCATGCAATAGCATCTTTAAAAAAAAACATTAATTTTGCATTGATTTTCCGTTACTTTTGATCGTAACGTGACGTTGTAAAACCACATTTAAAATATTATTTACCGGTACTTACTAGAAACGTGTTTTGTACAATCTGTCGATGTTTCGACCAAATTGCATGGACTGTAGTCGCAATGAGACTGCAATTTGATTGGAGTGTCTAATTCAGCTGTCAGGAGTAAAATCTTTCTACCCTACACTGCATTCTTTTCGATTTTGTCGGTATTTAGATCTGTTTTCGGTATACCTTACACTTACGTTACATTTTAATAGCTCCTTTATCAGATAAACAAAAAGCTACAAAACTGAACTTGTCTGATTACACTGGATTGAATTGTCCAGGAAGTTATTTAAATTAGAAAGACATTAGTTTCAATCGCCACCAGGGTTTTGAGTTGGTGACGTGGAAACCAGTATTGGGTGTGTGTCAAAAAGGTCAGCAATGCAGAGGATCAAAATTAAGAAGTGACATGATGATTGGATTGGATCCCAGATTGCAATCAGCAATTGAGCCGCTGTTATCTCACTTATGGATGACGAGAGTCCGATGGGTGTATTCTGCCTCGTCTTACACTCCCAACTTCTTTGGTTGTGATGCGATTTCTTTTTTTATAGTTATGGCAGACGAACTGGCAGAACGCCTGATGTGTGAAAGTGATTACCATCGCTAATGGACACCTACAGCACTATAGGGACCGCTGATGAGTTTCTGGCCAAAAAATAGGGGTTGATTCACCTCTTGAACGTATACTCCTTAGACAGCTCGGCCGCGTTTTATACGGCTCGGCACCGTAATTTGACCGCGCTTTTTAACGGGAATAACTGTCCCCGATTGGTTGAAAGACATAAAGGTGGCTCGTGGGACTTAAATGTTCATGAAAGACTACCTAATGTTATGATTTTTGTTTGATTTGATTTGAGTTAAACTATACAATGTTATCTTTTGTTTATTAAATTAAGACTCAACTTTGAGAGGGTGAAAAAAGTCCGTCTTGTATTTATAAGCCCATATCTTAAAAATTACAACTTACCTCAAGTATTTTCATTGTTATTAATATCACTGTTACATATAATATCACATTGTTATTGATATAATCATAAATACAAATAATCAGTAATAAACACTCACAGTTTAAAAAATAACGCGAAAACACACACGTACCGTTATTAACGGTGACTTTGTAACTGAGTTATTTTTTCTATTGTCTGTTCTTATCTTTACGCACTTTTTGTTACAAGAGGTACCGAATATATATTACACATTATGACTTAAAAAGAAATAGGTTCTTTTATTTCTAATTGCACGAATTGAGACAGAACTCTCGTATCATGTCAACTAGTAGTTGCCAATCCACTGCCAAAATGGGCCAGTCTAAGAATTATATCATAACCTTGCGGTAACACATTTGATGGGAATTTGTTCCACATTTTGCATGTTTGCGGGAAAAAAGATCGACGATATCTAACTGTAGTTGAAGGCCATGCATTCAGATTATGTGAGTGTATGAATCTATATCTAAAAGTAGACAAAGCAGAAATAACTTTGATCGGTGAATGTTCTAGCTCAATGTAACATGGGCAACTTGTACGAATTACCACTAACTGAAAAACAGTTTTTCATAGTGACAGTACAAGTGCTACGAAAAAATATACCACATACTAGAAATACTTCGTTCCATTTCATTTATGTTCACTCCGCGCGGGAGAAAATTGCCGGCAGAGTGTTCTCATGCTCGTAAACTAAAATTGAAAGTGTTGCACCATAGCCCAATCCATTCCGGGCTGTTAGAGAGATTGGATTCAATCTTTATTAATGATATTATAAATCCTTTTTATATAAACGACATTTTAATGTTCACGAACTGAAAACGATCGTTTTATTCATAAAATTTATTGCACGTCTACGACAATAATATACAATAAAATAAACTTAAATATAAGAGCAAAGGAAAGTACAATAGAATTCCAGAAAACCTTGTGTTACAATAAATGCTACAGTTATTTTTCATATAGATGTTTTATGGTTGATTGTTGAATAGATTAATAACTTCACAAGCTCAGTGAATTGGTTTTTCTAATTTGTTTGAGTCTGTACTGATGGAAGACTTCAAGCTTAAGAAGTAAATTACAATTTTAAGCATTGACCTATCTGCAGATAAAAAAATATGTTAAACTCACTCCAGCTCTGCTGGTACAACATTTATCTAAGTAACTCCTGACGGTAACAATTCCAAATTTCAGCAAAGTTTGCTTCAGTAAGATACGTCCCTATAAACTTTACTATATTAGTAGTAACATAAACAATACTTTGGTTCCAATGTTTACTTAAAATAATAACGATTAATTTTACATGATTTCAGATGTATAAAAGTTTCATAATTTATTTCATTAAAAGAGGGTCTTGTTTTCATATCCGCCTACATACCCTTTTACGGTTCACCAAATTACATTTACAGAAAAATGGTACTAGTACGAAATTAACCGCACATTTGGAGCAATGTTATTCAGTATTTGTCGTATTTGAAATGTTCTGTAAAACAGTAATCTTGCTGAAAGATCACCTCAAAAATAAGATGGAGAGTACATTCGACTCACCCCTTACCCAAGGCAAGGATTGAAACAGCCTTGATTCACGCATCATCTATGCGTCCGTGAATTCTCAGTCAGAATCTTTCGGGATAATAAAATAAATAATAAAAAATTTAAAATGTTTTATTGGGAAAATACAATTATAGGCGATTTACAATATGGATCCAAGAGAGTCGCTAAGAAACAAATTCAAGGCAGTTAAGATAATGATAATGATATGAGACGTTCTAAAAATGTAAATTAATAAATTCAAAGTCTTTGTTAAAAGAAAGTTGATAGAAAAATCGTATTATAAGTTGCAAGATTACCTAGATGATAGAAACGCCTGGGAGTGAACGAATTGCTCTAATTTTAATTAAAATATAGTAAACTAATATGTTATTGTAATGATGATGGTAAAAAAAAAACCCGACTGAGTTTGTTGTGGGTTCTTCTCGGATCAGGGCGCGAAGGAACCCTCGTAACTTTAGATTTTAAGCCGATCTTGAGTACCGTCATCAGATGTATATTAGAATCAGAGTGTGGAAAAAAAATATAATTTGACGATTCAAAAGTGCTGTAATATGCCTACTTGAATAAAGATATTTTTGATTTGATTTGATAGTTCACTGCGTCTACGAATTAGAAAACTTGTTGTACGTACATAAAAACATTGACTCTTTTAGTAAAAAGATTGAATGTATATAATATAACTTACGAAACAAAAACAAACTTGTTATAAGTTCTAGTAGGCTGTATAAAATTAACAACTCATTTAAGGGTAACTGTAAACGTTTCTATAATAAACTCCCACAAGACGTTTTAGAGATGTCAATTCATAAATTCGAAGTCTTTGTTAAAAGAAAGTTGATATAAAAATCGTATTATAAGATGCAAGATTGCAAGACGATAGAAACGCGTGGGAGTGAACGAACTGCTCTAATTTGAATTGAAATATGTTAAACTAATATGACATTGTAATGATGATGTAACAAAAAAACAAACTACCTGACTGAGATTTTCGTGGGCTCTTCTCGGATCAGGGTGCGAATGAACCCTCGTAACTTTAGAGTTTAAGTCGTTCTGGAGTACCATCATCAGACGTACATTAGAATTAGAGCGTGGAAAAGAAAAAAATATATTATTTAGCGATTCAAAAGTGCTGTAATATGCCTACTTGAATAAAAATATTTTGATTTGATTTGATTTGTTATATTATATGTTATATTATATTGTTTGTTTTGTTATGTGTTTGCATTTATATTGCAAGGGCCCCTGTACTAGGTGGAAAC
This sequence comes from Elymnias hypermnestra, assembly GCA_015832385.1. Lineage (NCBI taxonomy): Eukaryota > Metazoa > Arthropoda > Insecta > Lepidoptera > Nymphalidae > Elymnias > Elymnias hypermnestra. The sequence goes on from JACTOM010000933.1 coordinate 2,149,978, forward strand.
CCGTGTTACTGGGTGCCCTGCTCATCCACTTAGTCGACAAAGTCTAGTGGAACGAAATAACATAAATAAAAGAAAAACAAAAATTTTAAATAGAAAACGTTATACATAAGAATGTGTGTGTGTGTGTGTGTGTGTGTGTGTGTGTGTGTGTGTGTGTGTGTGTGTGTGTGTGTGTGTGTGAGGGATGTCAGTGATTATTGTGTGTGTCTATGAGTGTGGTGTGTGCCAGTGTTGGTGGGCGTGAATGTATTTCGTCGTAGTTTTTAGCAAGTAAGAATTCAGATAGAACGCATTTCTGCGCGTAGTATTATTAACATATATAAAAGGCAACAGCCGAATTGATTATATCTGTTTGCCGAACTGTTAATAATTTATAGGATTTGTACAAATCTAAACGGTTTAAAAAACATTACTTTTAATAAAGACCTTTTTGTTCTTTTTAATGATATTAGATGAGTCTTTGCTGCACCTCCGCAGACAGTTATATGCAGTAGCTCAGTATTGACTGTGCCAGTGCCTTGTATGTAGTTATTAGAATTTTTTCGCTAGCCACAAAATTCTAAGCTATAAGAAGTTAGCGTAAGCGGTTCCAGCTGCCTTACCCAAGGACAGTGGGGGTTTTGCAGGATTTTATCAAGTATTGTCACCCGATCGGTAACCAGTGAATAGAATATAACCTAGCAAAGCAAAAGGATAATATCAAACAACTTTCACTCAAGAGAAATAAGAAGAATGATTGAGCCTATAAACAGTGAATTATTAAATTATATAATATATCAATTGTTCTGTGGATGTATATTTAGCAACGACGCTTTTTCAGTTTTGATTTTCATGAAAGTTATATCGGTGCATACCGTGGAGGTTGAAACGGGATTAGGCAGTGAATAAACCATTTTGCCACTGGCTCAAGGTTCAATGGCGATGTTGGTCAGCATACTTTAAATGGAGTTGGCGTTGTCGCCCTGTCAACGTAGTTTTGGGATATGTTTTGGGATATGAAAAAACCTAATCCTTTAATATTTTTAAAAATTCTAGCGATAGAAAGGTAAAAACCACTTGAAAGATCGAATTGAAACTTTGTAGGGATTTTATGGGTATAATTATCTTAAAAATGCATAAACAACAATATTCATTTTTCTAATATTGTCAATGTAGCAAGTCATTTTCTATGAGACCCCAAAAAAGCCCTATTTTTTATAATTTTTCAAATTCATGCTAAAGAAAAAAAAAATTAAAATCATCCCGAGACCTCGTGAAGATTTTATTTACATTTAAGAAATTCACCGTCGATTTTCTATGCGTCCAGTGATTTTGGAGATTTGAACATAAAGAAAATGATCCATTTTCATTCAAACCGCAATGGTCATATCGAGACCAAAAAAATAATAACGAAGAAATTTTTTTTTCATTATATTTAACAGAATCCTGAAATAAGAAACCTCAAGCTTCTTATTGTTTCTTATTTTACTCCTATACGACCATTTTTATAAAAAATGCAGCCATTTGAAAAACCGTTAAAAATTTGCATAATTTTTTTATCTTTTAAGTTTTTCTACTACTATATACACATGATTAAGCTGCACCTATAAGTTGTGCACTATCTTTTACAGAATCACCACTATATATAGTTAAATTACGTTCACTGGGGGTCTGACCGACGCAGTCATTGGGTTTCAGGTACATTAGCATAACATTGCAGGCTGATAGCCTGTTGTTTATCTTAGGCCCCTAACAGTTATTGATTTGTACGTGAGAATACTCGTTGGATTCTGTGTAAATTCTCGTAACTTCATCTAGATATTATGAACATAATTAACTGAATAAGACATAAACTAGCTAGACCCTGTAGAATCTACAAAATTCTATATTTTTAGAGTTGCTCACTAATTTGCAGGTTAAGTAATATTATTCTCAGATTCTTCATTTTTATATCACAAACTTTGAATGACTTAAAACACAATACAAACTAATAACTGTCACTAGGCGAATATCCCTTCATTCTACTATGCTACCTTTCTTATACCAAACGCCCCCCTCAAAAAAATATTTCCACCAATCACAGTCGTCGTGAAAACGTCGACTAAACAGAAGTGTTTATTAAATTTTAAAAATTTGCGGAATAGCGTTAAATGGATGTAGTGTATGTGAACATTTCACTGATATAATTACAAAGACCTCAGCATAATAAACAAATATAGTAATTTAATACCACCTTTAACATTCAAAAAAAATTCAAAAATTGTTTATTTCATTGCACAAACTATATACAAAGACAGGGTTGAGATCTCCTAGTAAGCACGATAGTACCTGTGTCAAGAAGTCTTGCTCTTCCATAACTAGAATAACAAAATGCTATATTTAAAAGGAGAACTATTAAAACAAAAAACTAAAAGTAAAGTGTACATGTGTGTGTGTGTGTGTGTGTGTGTGATATTGTGTGTGTCTGCGCGTGTGTACAATTCCACGAGAGAATGAGCTGATGTTGTGCATGGATTTAATAATGTTAACTTGTTATTTACATTAGATAAGTGGCAGCAAAAGAGATTCCGTGTCTTGGGAGCTCAGCGATTGTAGCCAAGCAATTAGGGTTTTTTTACAATCGTAAGATTTCAAACTATATATTTTTAAATTTTTATGATTTTTTTTTATATAGAAGCGATGCTTGTTTGATCTATTGACGGCTTGCAAAAACCGTGCGAGTTATTGTTATAGGGGCCACATCGTGGCGATTTCTTTTGTTGAAGAGTTGTGTAGTCTTATTAAGGTATGAAATATATATAACTGCCTTATTGTCAGCAGATTGCATTCAGAGTATAGCTGTTATGTTGGGTATAAGTAAGGTCGGAAGTGCATAACTTTTAATAAATACCGCTGAGCCCTTTTTATTTCAATAAATCTCGTTTTTGCACCTCCGCCCCAGACCGGTATGCAATAAACAATGATTGACTGTGCTAAGGCTAAATATATTTGGTTAAATAACTTTTTGGGGGCAACTTCGCGTAGAGTTTTAAATATCCACGTTAACTTTCTTATTCTACTGGCTGCAAGTTCGACTTGGGGATACCAGGATAAGTTTTGGTCTAAAACAATACCTAAGTATTTTGTGACTGCTACTTTTTTAATAGTTTCACAACCACAGTTATTATTAGAAACTTCAGCACATTTGTGTATCCTGATGCTGAAGTCTCTATTTGGTTGAGTATTAATAATTATGATCGCTAATAATATTGTGTTGAAATCACATGAAATCAGCAAAAGAGACACTATTTCTATTTATTTTTTAAAAGGTTTTATTTAGTTTTTGTCCTGTTTATTTATTTATTAATTTATGCCGAATTTAGCAAATTAAATTATTACCTTTTTTTTTTAATACAACTGCGAAGTATAAACATAGGTACGTGATAACGTCTTATAAATCAATGGTTGCTGGCTGCACGCTTTGCAAAGCATGACTCATTGTTACCAATCACACTAGCGATAGAGAGGCGCGATCCGCCTCATTCCATTGTTCATTATGACAATATTTCATAAATATTTTCTTACGACGTTATGGTGGTGCTCCTTTAATAGCAGAGTCTCGGGTTCGACTTGGTAGGAATTTAGGAAATTGGATTTTCTAATTTGTCTGTCTGAATAAGTGGATAGCTTCGGCCGTAGCTAGTTACTATCCTATCAGCAAATACGAGCTGTAGAAACTACATATTAGAGGTAAATTGCCTCTTAACAGATTAGCGCGCTTCCATCTTAGACTGTATCATCATTGACCTGACTGTCAGCAATGAAAAAGCCTTACCTTTTTACTTAATTTATCATTCTATCACTTTACCGCAACTCACCTTAAGGAGCAATTTTCCAATTATTCATATGGCATGTTCGCGTGTAAATGGCATGCAAAACGATTAATCGTAAATTTAATTACGAAAGTGCACTCAAAATATTATTCTATCGTGAATATACCGTATCGACAATTATCCCATTTTAAGAAACTACGTGCACATTCCGGTGTTGTCACATGCGTAGTTTTCAACCCCGTGGGAATATCAATTATAAAACCATATTTGAATGTATTTGAACACACACACTATAAAGAACTTAAACACGTACGGAATAATTACATACCTATAAAAATAATAAAACAATTTAAAATATACATTTTCAATGTCATATGCTTCAATGTTCTTCTCGTTTACGTTGCAAAGGGAGTAACTTAGCTAATTAATAGTTGCACAGACAGACAGACATTTCGTTGTGAGGTAGTCAGTCTTTTTCGTATTATTGTTTCTTTAATGAAACTGGTTACGTCGGTTGGATGGTTTCATAAGAACACTTTATGTTATAGAAGTATATATATAAGAGATAGGTATCCAGGAATCTATTGACTCGTCACGATATCTCTGGAACCATAAAGCATCAGGACTTGAAATTTTGATAGGTATATTCGTTTTGCCGACTAGAGTTCAGCTAAGAAAGGGTTTTACGAAATTCAACACGTAATGGAGGTTGTGGGGGTGTTAATCTAGAGCTTGAAAAAGGACTATGAGCTCTTTGCAGTAATACACAGCAAATATTTCAATGAAGTAGTTAAACGTATGTATCTTATTTGTAAAACAATTTGCCTAAATTATTGAAAATGCTACCCAAGTAATATGCCACGCAGACGAAGTTGCGTATTCAGCTAGTCGGAGGGCAGGTGTCCTTGGAACGCTGGCGCCATCTGTCTATTGGCGTGGAACAGAGTTAATAGTGGCAGTCCGGCGGGCGTCTCTCAGCAGTTCTCGAGTGATGGTCGGCCAGAGCGGTCGTCTATTGGATCTGTCGCGTTCCTGGCTATTATTGTTAATGAGGTTGTAATTTTATTATAAATTTGTATTTATTGATAGAACATTATTATCTGAGTAAATTAATAAAGTGTTTGATTGCACCAACATTACCCATCAACGCCCACAGTATGGAATTTAAATTATGGATGACATTAATGATGATGTCGGCGGAGAACCCATGCTTTATGCTTCTCACCTTCTCTCTTATTCTCCGACATATATATGTTTATATTGATTCTCGACTCTAATTATATATGAAAAAGTTTTACTTTTTGAATCAAAAATACATAAGAGAAGGCGCAAATTTTATAGTAAACCAACCTCATAAGGTAGGCATATTTTGTCTAGAACACTTTTTAAGAACTTTTTCATTTTAACGATTATCTCATCGATGTTTTTTGCGAAACTATAATCATTTACGCAGGAATTTCGATATTCCTCAAAAGGAAGAAGGAACCCCAATTCGGAGACATTTTTCATTGGTGCACCGCTGCTATTGATCTTTACGTAATGATATATAACCTATAAAATAACACTGTATTTTTTTTTCAAATTTCACCAGTAGTTTCTTATATTAATGTGAACAAGCAAACTACTTCTTTATCTTTATAATATGAGTTATAGGAGTGTGTAAATCTGTCTTAAAAATGTTAAAATAATTAAATACAGATAGAACTGTAAACTCGAAACTCTCATTGAAACGGTCATCAAATTTAATAAACTAGTAAAGTTGGACTCGTGAATTCGTCGTTAGAGTTAAAGTTAGCTGGAGTTGGAATCCAATCTCCCTAACAACCTTAAGTGGATTGGACTATGTAGCAACACTTTCAATATTTGCTAATTACTATTACATATATTTACAAACATTTAGTATAAAAGAATGCCAATCAATTAATACCTGATACAGAATATCTGTGTTCGATTCCCATCATTTAAGTAATTGCTTTTTTTAATTTGTCTGCGAATGTTGGAAGGTTTTGGCTGTGGCTAGTTAACATCCTGATAAACGCGCCGTCAAGCAAAAAATTGTGATACAATGCTGTGTAGTAACCTATATATTAAGGGGAATTTCAATCAAATTTCAAGGGCAATCAGGCCAAGAAGTCTCGGTTAAGATAGAACAGTTATGCGAAGATCTGAGGTCACGTTGTCAAAAAGAATTAAAAGTGCGTGTTGTTTGTCTAGGGACCTCAGTGTTTATAAAAAAAACACTACACTGCCTAGAAACTTAGTTTATTAAAAGTTTTTTTATGATATTATAATTCTCACAACTTTGACAGTTTACTAGAATCGCTTTATTTGGCGACTCGTGAGGATCTTTAAAAGGTCTATCGGCAACTTAGCCTCATCACTAGTCCAGACCGGCAGGCAGAAACTGGGTCCTTAATCTTGGACAATTCGACTAATTACCAGAACGACTAACTATTTGAAACAGAGCGACGGTTTTTATAACAATATATCGCTGATTGTTTACATCTTGACTGACATAGCAGTCAATAGTTACAGGTCGGCGTTATTAATATAGAATTTGAGAACGTAACAGTGCATACAAAGTACACATGTTGCTGTGAAACTTTGGCAAACTAATTTTTAAGTCTATATTATATATTTATACAAATTACTAAAACTTTAGATTTCCGAAACTTGGAGGGAAGGAAAAAGGACGATATATTAGGAATTTCATGAATTTAATCGTCATTAAAAAATTAAAAGTGTCGAAAATTAATACAAATAATTTATTGAAATCTCAAATTACGAATTGTAAATAAAAATGCCACATGTCTTTTGTCAATATTAGAAATTTTTAACTAAATTTTATATTTTATTTTACATAAATAGTATATTAAATTATTAAATGGCGAGCCACATGTTATTTGTAAATATTAAAACTACCTAACCTCCAAACGAATTAGCATAAAAAACTGCACATCTTCGTGATGCTAATCAGGCATTTCATCCATAAAAACTTTACCCTCACGGGCCTGAAGAAGTTTCACTTCAAAAGTACCTTTCCATGGACCTAAAAAAAGGGAGAGGAAAGTTAAAGACCATTTGGATGTCGAGGGTCCATAGAGACTTGATAGAAGCAGGTTTGTCAAAGATTACGTCCGTTAAACACGGAAAAGTGACCCCGCATATTTGGGAAAAGGCGAGGCCGATGATGATGATGCTGTGTAGAAACCATAAAAGATAAATAACCTCTCACCAATTTAGAGCATTTCTATCTAAAACTGAGTCATCACTTACCATCAGCTACGATTGCAATCTTACACTGACCTCTCCTTTAAAATACTACTTCTTATGCAAGTCAAATAAAAGCTTTCAGAAAATACACTTCTTTATTATTACAACTTTTATTATAGCTGTTTACAAAATAATTCCTTTTACAATTCCAGTGCACAACTTGCTACAATGAAGGTTGTAACAAGAATGGCTAGTAAGACGATAACGCAAACGTATGTCAATTCGGAGTTGATCGGAGTTGACACTCATATGCGTCCGGCTTGAAGTCAAATCAATAACAATCCAATTATAAATCAAATCAAATCAAATCAAAATATATTTATTCAAGTAGGCATATTACAGCACTTTTTAATCGTCAAACAATATATTTTTTTCCACACTCTAATTCTAATGTACGTTTGATGATGGTACTCAAGAACGACTTAAAATTTAAAGTTACGAGGGTTCCGTCGCACCTTGATCCGAGAAGAACAATTCGGTAACAAAATCGGGTATTTTGTTACCATCATCATTACAATATCATATTAATTTAATATATTTCAATTTAAACTAGAATAGTTCGTTCACTCCCACGCGTTTCTATCGTCCAAGTAATCTTGCAACTTATAATATGATTTTTCTATCAACTTTCTTTTAACAAAGACTTTGAATTTATTAATTGACATCTCTAAAACGTCTTGTGGGAGTTTATTATAGAAACGTATACAGTTACCCTTAAATGAGTTGTTAATTTTATGCAGCCTAATAGAATTCATAACAGGCTTGTTTTTGTTTCTTATATGAAGTACATTCACTCTTTTTATTAAAAGAGTCAATGTTTTTATGTACTTACAACAAGTTTTCTTATATATATATACGCAGTGAACTGTCATTATCTTAACTGCCTTGAATTTGTTTCTTCTACTGTAAAGTACAACTGTATATATATTACATTAATCACAACACATTATTATCATATAGCAATTATAAAACCAGAATCTAACACAAGTACTCTGGAAAGAAATCATTCAGACTGGCATAAACAATTTAAAACAGCAAAAGGAAATGAATAAAACTACAGTGCTCTCAAAGACTTATTTCATCATAGGAATCTCTTTCAACAAACAAGGAAAATTTCACCGGCGCAATGAAGAAAATTAAAATTTAATCCATGCTTTACAAACAATATCTATTCTTGAAATTCAGATGTCATTTTTTATAAACTAAGTCTTTTTTTAAATCATATCAATAACTCTTTATTAAAGTAAGCGTTTGCAGCAATTTTAAACCGACTTCAAAAAAAGGAGGAAGTTATCAATTCGTCTGTATTTTTTTAATATTTGTTACCTCATATCTCCCGACTGGGTGGACTCATCTTGATGATTTTTTTTTACATGACAGGTGGTGCTTGTCATAGGGTTCTATTTTTGTTAAATCCAGTTCTGATGATGACATCCATGAGAAAACCGGATAAGTGTTAAATTTTCATTAAGCATGTGCGCGACAAATGGACGAATAACTCAAGATCACGCCAACCGATTTCGATGATTCTTTATTTATTGAAAAGGATATACTTCAAGGGTTATTTTGTTATACTTTGGTTAGATTCTGAAGATGGAATCCATGACAAAGTGACGGAACTCTTCAAATCTTAAGAACGAATGAACGATACTCGGCAGAATCTTCTATAGGTTATCCAGATATTTGAGTTGCCTGCCGTAACTTCGGTATGGTCAAGTGCTAGTCGTAGTTAAATATGAAGATCAATGGATCTCCTCAACGGCTTACAGTAAGGGTGCGGTTTAAGGCAGAAAACATGTGTCTGTAATCAAATAGCAATGAGCTTACGTTTGTTGCTGCATTGGAACACGTTTTTAGGTGTACACATATTGAGACAACTTTGTTAGTTTACTTCAGATTCACTAAAAATAAAAAAATAAATATAAATTTTCACAAAAAAAGAACGCAGGGAACAATTATCTCGACTGACACCGACTCCGATTATAAGAATACGAAGAACACTATAAAAGAATACGCAATTATGACTAGTTAGTTCTAAAAATTTCGTCATAATATTTAGAACTAATCCTTACTAATATTATAAATGCGAAATGTCTGTCGCGCCTTCACGATAGAACTACCGAAGCGATTTCAATTAAATTTGGTACACAGATAGTCTTGAGAACGGACTTATGCTCCATTTTATTGTGAAGAAAGGATTGCAAAGGTTGAAAGTATCGTCACGACACTATTTTTTATAAGTTTTAATGTACAACTAATGATGATATTATTAAACGACATAAAATCGAAAATTACAAGAATTCCTTCGCGCACAGTTATCTTTATCCAAGTTTAAGCCATTTTCTAACTCTAAAGTATTTTATCATGTAATTTATTTATACTTTATTGTATACCACACACAAACAATACAAATTACAAAGAAGACTTGGACTACGTTATTTAGTAACGGACAAAAAAGGCAGTCTTATTGCTTTAAACCGATTTCTTCCAGACAACCTTATGGAAGGAGATTTAATTAAGAATATAGAAGTAGGTGGTGACAATAATAGACACACTACATAAATTCCTAAATAAATGTGTCTGGAAATAGAATATGAAGGTAGTAGATGAATGTACTTGTTGCTAAAACAATTGGATAGTTAAATAGAATGAAATTGCAATAACTTGTTAAAGGCACGTGCATCGGATCCGAGGCCGTACTAGGGGTGCTATAAAAGGCACCGAGAGCGCGGATTCGATACGCATATAGTGACTGCGTCGGAGCACGGACCGTGGTCTTTATGATAACCAGTAGGTACTGCTATAAAAATTCATCAGACTTCTTCAGCAAACTCACTACCATTTATTAATTATATAGTGCAGTTAATTACTGCCATATTCTAGTTTCATTAATATATTCTTTCTATTATCTCACTTTAATTAATTAATTTATATATTTCTTCGCTTATAATCTATTCTTCCTTCGGATGTTCACTCCCGGCACTTTAATCCGAGAAATACATATATCATAAATATATATATAAAATAAAATATATACCTACTAAATAGATACCTACGTAAATTTATAAAAATAAGATCAAATAAATACATACACACTAGCTTCGTCATTAAATGACAATAAAGTAAATGGAAAGATAATAAATAAAAAAAAATATTTTTCTATATCTAGTAATTTCCTCATTTATACGATTTTTCAATAATTTATTGTATAATAAAGAATCTATTACTATTAAGTAACATCTCTTCGGCGTCTTCTGGAAGTTTGTGCTAGAAACGAATACCTTTAAATGATTTTTTTAAGTTTTATATTATATATGACCACGTGATCTCGTTTTTTATTAAACGTATCAATCTTTTTATGCACCTACAAAATCTAGAATATATTCATAGTGAATTGAGCATTATTTAATATTGGCAATTTTACGTTCACCCAGTTAAAATTTACTCCCATTTTATATGTGGACATATAAAGGTGTGAAAGTATTCTTAATAAGCAGTAAATTGTCCAGATGCTCTTGTTATTTATCACTTTGTTCATTTAATTTCATTATATAAAATAGTTGTAAGAAAATATTTCTCGCGCGACCGCCAGCCTTCTGTGACGTTAGATTAAGCCGAGTGTACGTATACTTTACGTATCTAATTATTAAATATACATACATATTAACTCTCTATAAATAAACTCTTATGTTTTGTACATAAATATTCATAAATGTTGCATTTAATTTCCAACCTATAAAATTTTAAGTTTATCTTAAATTGAATAGAAAAATACTGTCAGCTGACATAACAAACAAGCGTTATAATATACGCGATAATATAAAATATCTTATTGTGTACTTTTCCTGCTTAAAAGACAGCAAAGGAGAAGCGTGTGTTTGAAATACGGCTAACGCTGTTAGCGCAGGTTTAGAGTGAGAGAGGAGGAGCCTGCCTACCGAGTGAAAGAAAGGGAAGCCAGACAGACTGGCGCCGTAATACGTTACGTAACGAACTGGTTTACACTCCCTTAAGAAGTCATCACTTAAAATCTCTATAACCATAAGGCGTAGAGACTCAAAATTTCGTAGGACTATTCCTTTTGACGGGTAGAGGTCAGCTAAGAACGGATTTTACGAAATTGATTGAATATTTGGTACAGCTCTAATCTAGAGCCTGAAAAAGGACTATAAGCTCTTTTCAGTGATACACAGCAAATAACTCATTGAAGTATTTATATGTATGTTATTAATGTTAGCAATTTGCCTAAATTAATAAAAATGCGAACAAAAAAACATTCCACGTAGACGAACTCGCGGGTTCAGCTTGTATACATAAGAGATATCCAGGTATCTATTGACACATCACGATATCTCTGGGACATAAGCCGTAGAGACTTGAAATTTGGTAGGAATATTCCTTTTGCCAAGTGGAAGTCAGCTAAGAACAGATTTTGCAAAATTCCACCCGCAAGGGGGTTAGATAGATTACAAAAGTAACAATTAAAACTAAATAACAGTAAAATTATATATATCCAAAAGCATGCAACGGGCGGCCTTATCACTATGTAGTGATCTAGGGGGTTGCGGAGGTGTTAATTAAAAAATTCAGACTTCACATTTACAATCTATTTCTTTCATAGTAAGAAAGTTGGTCAGAATTTCTTTTTGACATAATGGAAAGTATCAAAAGTAAATTTAAAGAAATTCCATCTTACAGGGCAGCGCGAGTTTCTTATTTGTAAAACAATTTGCCTAAATTAATGAAAACGCTACCAAAAAACATTCCACGCACACGAAGTCGCGGGGTCAGCTGGTTCAATATATATAGCGACTGGTACAGAAATAATTGATCTTTCTTTGAAATTTTTCTGTTAAGCAATCGCGAGATCGTCCTAATTGATATATGGCACGTATTGCCGTTTTTTGTAATAAAAAGACAGTTTCAATGCCCGCCACCTTACCTCATAAGACATAATGCTATGAAAATAAGCAAAATACACAAATTTGGTATTAACAACATCAGTGTATGCTCTTACTTTTCTTACAACAAATGCAGCTGAACTAAGTTGACTGAAGCCCAAGGTCTTAGTTTCTCAAAATTTCGTTCGAGTTAAATGCGTTCAATGTAACTTGTCAGCTTTATTAATACAGATAATGTAGACTCAACTTAATATGACGCATTAGTAGAACCACGCCGTTTGCGGAGAATTTCATTAGTCATGCCCGCTGTGAGCGTTCCATCATAGATTCCTCACAAGCCTTAGACTCATCGTGATAAATATTTAAAAGTGATCTCTATTAATATTGATGATATAAATAAAGACATAACTAACAAACACAGATACACACGCATATGTCGGCGGGTTTTATTTTAAAATATGTTTTATTATTTAATAGTTAGTCATGATACTAAATGTCATTATACCAGATGTTAGGATCCTTGTAGTAGTTATACCGGTGTCATGGTACTTTGTATATTGTTGAATATGGCAATTATACCGGATGTAACAAGTGCGAGCTCAGTGCTATAAATAGGCTGGTTCTTAGTTAATGAGATGATTCTTATAGATCATTCTCTTGTGAGACATTCTATTGTGATAGCGGTGATTAAATAATTGTTGTGATATTGTTATTATTATGAAATAGTGAATATTGAGAAAGTTACTTATTAAATGTACACGAAATTTGGCGTATTGATTGCCTCCGCTGTGGCCACGCGCCGACACATACAATTCGCATACAGACAAAAACGTTCATGCAAAGCCCCTTTGGTAGTTGCTGGCGGAAGTCCTTGCAGTCACCTATCACTGCAGGGTAGCTACAAGCACCTCCACAGGCGCTGACTCTTATAACGACCAGGTCCGGAGGAACAGGACTCTCTCCGACAGAGCTCCGATCGAAAAATGGGGGAAAAATCTTGGGTATCCGACTGCGGGTATAGTGACGGTGAAAGCGATCCGACCTCATCTAGACAATTGGCTCACCAGGGGGACATGGATCTCTGTCCTACAATCTGGTACAGGTGCTGACCGGCCTTGGTCGTTGGCCGTGAGTGACACAGCTGTAGATACGGCGCACTATACTCTGGTGGAGTGTCCAGCGTGAGCACCCCAGTGGCATGACTTGTTGTCGCTGGTGAGAGGAGATCTTTCATTGGAGAGCATAATTGGGATAATGCTCGTCAGTGACGGTTTTTGAGGGACGGTTGCCTTCTTTTGCGAGGCCGTCATATCGCTGAAGGGGACAAATTAGGCTAAGGGAGCTAGTGGCTGAAAATCTTTCACTGTCGGAGGAGGCTTGGTGATGCAAGTCGCACGTATGCGCTTCATGTGGGGCCAATACATGAACGCGCCCCGTTTATACATGAACCCGACATGATAATATTTTATTATTATTTGCTTATTTAAGAATTTTAATATAGTACTTTTATTTACGTTTGTATGAAAGTATGAGAAATCCATAAATATAATTATTTATGTGCGGACAGTCCGTTACAAGGGCCGCTAACGCCTTTTCCAACTATATAAAAAAAGGATAAATTAGTGTGTTCGGACCAGCTATTAACAACGAATTCTCTTAATTCAAACACGCCTTCTTCGAAAGACAAAAGCAAAGTGTACTAAAATAACATGAACTAATCATTTTCAAAGCCAATATGAATAACTCATGTTTACATATGTAACCGTATATTATTCCATGAGGGTTTAATCTATTCTGTTTTGCGGTTGAACCGTGAAGGAATCAACGCATGTTATACACTCCACTTCCGACACGCGAATATTACGGCTGGCTGGAGAAGGGAATGATTCTGGGAACCTGAAACCTTGACACTGGATTGTCTTACGTCATGCTTATATCACTAGTTACATCCCCCTTCAATTCTTTTTTTTTAAACTCTTATTACATAATTAACTAACCCGCACAACTGTCTGTGGACACTTGAATGTAGGTCTTAAAAAGTACAGAAACTGCTGCTGCAAACCGAACGAACCTATTTACCATCAGCCGGTGTGCCCACGCTTTTAAAACCTCTGATATCTTCGAAGATATCCATTTTAAAGAAATACTCTTAAAGGCAATTACGATCTACATGAAATATACAATACTGCATAATACAAAAACGCTTGGGAAACATTAAGAGATAAATATATCTTTCTTTTTAAGATATACAATTCCAAATTATTTTATTTATTTATATGGCGCTTATTATAATATATCGAATAGGTAGCCTAAACTAATATTATAAAGAGTAAACATTTGTGTTTTTATATGTAAGGACGTATGTATGCAACTTACGCCACTTCGGTACTGTTGACCGAAAATATAGAAAACCGCATTTACGCCACTTCGGTATTGTTGACCGAAAATTTAAAAAAACGCACTTACGCCACTTCGGCATTGTTGACCGAAAGTATAGAAAAACGCACTTACGCCACTTTGGTATTGTTAACCGAAAATATAGAAAAACGCACTTACGCCACTTCGGCATTGTTGATCGGAAATATAGAAAAACGCACTTACGCCACTTTGGTATTGTTAACCGAAAATATAGAAAAACGCACTTACGCCTCTTTGGTATTGTTAACCGAAAAAAATAGAAAAACGCACTTACACCACTTCGCGATAAGGAACTCCGTTCCTAAATGTATTAGTTAGACATACATTCGTTGTAAAGTAAAAACTGAATATTGATTAAATTATGAATGTAAGTATGTATCTTATATTCTGAAAGGAAGTATTTAAAAACTTAGTGAAATAAAACTTTTTTGTTAAAGAAAATATATTTAAAGTCTGGACTTAGTAGACTTTCCATTGCCACACGGTCGGTAACAGTCAGTAAAAATAAAGTTAGAACACAATTTTTTATATTAGAAGTTAAACATATTTTAAAAAACAATGTTACTTAAACGTATTTTGCAATTAATTTAATTTGATTATGAAACGTTTTATGCTAATTTAGTGCTCAACATGAAATTAGTCCGACTGTGAAAGGTTTAATGCTAATTGACACGTGTTAAGTAGCGTTGATACACGTCAGTAATCCATTACCAACTGTGTCTAACCGCAGGATATAATCATAAAGCGTATAGTATATTAAAACAATATTTATTTTAGTAGGCATTATTGCAGTAGGCTCAAAAAGCACTTTTGAATCGTCACTAGTCTGTCTATTGGTAAAAAATCCACCACCGGTTCGGAAAGTTGAATCCGCTGAGAAGAAACCGGCAAGAAACTCAACAGTTACTCCTCTGAACATGGTTTTTGTATGTTACAATGTGTTTGGCTATCATCTGCAACTGGAATCAAGTACAGACATCTTTGTCGCTAAAATAATCTTGAACATTATAATTTTAATAGGACATTTTTAACATATTTCATAAAATTATGTGCAGACAAATACCAACAGTGATGTAAACGTATGCTCACGCAATTTTCTTAAATTTTCTTTCATGAGAACCTTCACATGACTTTACACAACAACATAAAAAGTTAAAAGTTTGTGCGTACAAAGTACACATTGTAACTGTATCGACCTCGTCTCACCGAAACGATGTACGAAATACATTATAAAATACATATATACAGAGTCGCGCATCTGACATAGTTTAAAGGCAATGTTGAAGTATAATAAAATATATATTTGGCCAAGTGTAATCGTCTAGCTAGTTAGAACCCCTAAATATGTTGTTTCCATAGCAATCCAAATCCTTTTAGAGCGTCAGAGGTAAAGAGATGGCGTGACATGACGTTCCCATTATTATATTCATATATAATATAATATCTGTAAAGCATAAGAAATATAATTTTCTGGAAAACATTAAGTATTTATCCAATGATGAATATAACCAATGCCGATGAAGTAAACTCCTATCATAGGCACTCCGGTACCTTCTATTATTATTTATGTTATTATTATTATTATTATTAGGGCACCGAAGTGGTCAACTGGCGCCACACCCGCCAGGCGACGATGAGTTCCGACTCGTGCTCTGAACCCCCTCCCCATAATTAGAGTATTCCTGTTTATAGTGCGCCTGCGGCGTATGATCATTCGAAGGTTGTGTCATCGGGACTAAAGCCCGGATATGTTTCATAAACATGTAGAGACGGGTCTCTAAGGTATTTCAAACGAGGATCGAAATCCATATACATTGTCAGCCGAAGCTGTGATGAGGCAATAGCCATGGTTATAAAGCGCAAAGCGCAGTGTTATTTTAAATGGGATATATAAATCACCAATGCATTTCGTCAAATCAATTACACAGATCAGGAGTATCTGGTAGGCGGACCACACCGCATATATTACACACGTTTTAAGTCCAGTGTTAGACTAGATCGATGTATGTATCCCCACCTCGGTGGGATTCGTGGTATAATAATATTCACATATTTTAAGTCTTGTGATCGACTGCGTAGATGTATAATATGTCACCACCTCGGTGGGAATGTTGTAGAATAATATAATATGTCGTTGATCCACATATGCGGGGCCACACACCCACACAGAGTGTCCAGTCGCTGAGCTCTCAATCCAACAAAAGCATTAGTTCATTATATATGCGTGGCAAGCCACGGAAAGCAATAGGGTTCAGCAGGCCACACTGTCTATAAGCTAGTCCGCAGCCTTGATAATAAAGGCCCGACCAGCGGCCCTATTTCTATGACATGCTACAATGTCATTTTTATTACATTTAATAGTAAGCTAAGAGATTGTCCCTAACAGGCGAACACTTCACATGTGAGCAAGCCCACGAGATCAGTGTTCATTTGTCCATCACTGCTACGCAGAAGCTATCGCAACGCCTAGCAACATTCGGTCATGGCTCTAGCACTACCGATTAACGATAACCGATAAAGTATCATTTAAGACACCATAATGAGCTGGAATCGAACCCCAACCTCTCCTAGTGAAAGGTAGGATCGCAACACCAACTGCAGGCATGCCGAAGCACGCTCGTTCGAAATATATACTTCAATAATATACATATTTATATATATCCATATATCACTACAGTATATGTGTATATATTATATAAATAATAATAATAATATATATTAATTAAAAGACATCTAATCTAATAATTGAATATGATATAAAAGCAATAATGATAATATTGAAAATAACTTAAATGACAATATATACTCGTATATTCGTGTGACATCCATTCCATGTATATTTAAATATATTTTAATGCATCTTACTCCAATCCCTTTATGTACTTCAACACCTCACCACTTTATTAATTTACACAAAACCCTATTTTAAAAGATAAAATATTATTTGTAAAAACTAACACAAGAATAAAAAACCGTACGTCATCCTTTTCTCCTCCCGCGCAAATTCCATGGCCCTCTCGTTTCTTTTCTTTTTTTTTCTTTTTTCAAAATAACAAGGCTTGTGTAGGTTGCCAGTATCACTTATATATTATTGATTAAAAAAGGATATATATAAATTATATTTCTGAATACATATAATGCATTTAATTATTTTTATACATACATTATGTATGTCTGTATATAAATTGTATATATATTTATGTAAGGACGTGGCCGTCACAACATGTTAGAAGTGACACTTCTTTAGCAAACTCATTTTTAAGTCTTGTTTATATTTATACAAATATAAAACTTTAGATATACGAGACTAAGAGGGAGGGAATGAGGAAATTAATTAATTTAATTGTCATAAAAATATTAAAAATATCTAAAATTAAGACAATCAATATATTGACATCTCAAATGACCAATTGTTAATAAAAATGCCACGTGATATTTGTCAATAACAGTAATTACTAATTAAATTTCTGAATTTAAAATTAAAAAAAAAAGAATTTAAGAAGTGTGTTTATTTATGACAAAATGGTATGGTAATTTATAAAATGCCGAGTGGCAAAATAAAATGTTACATGTTGTTTATAAATATAAAAACTACCTAACTTTTAAACGAATTAGCACAAAAAATGCTGCACACACTCGGTTGGGCAGTGTTCGGGAAATTACGGCAGATCTTTTCGTCCAATATCCCTCGGTGTCTAAAGAAAAAGTGATTACCTACGGTTCCGAAACGTGGTCGCTGACTATGGGCCTCATTCGAAAGCTCAGAGTCACTCAGCGTGCGATGGAGAGGGCTATGCTCGGAGTTTCTCTACGTGATCAAATCAAAAATGAGGAGATCAGTAGCAGAACCAAAGTCACCGACATAGCCCTATAAATCGCGAACCTGTAGTGGCAATGGTTGGGACACATCGTCGGGTTGCCGGTAGCCGCTGGAGCCAGGCGCAAGATTGGGCCTTGTGGACGACATTACGTGAGACCTATGTCCAGTGGACGTCCATCGGTTGAAGCGATGACGACGACGACGCGACGAACCACGCGTTTCATTTGTAAAAACTTTACCCTCGTGCACCTAAAGAATTTTCACTTCAAAACACCTACGTCACGGCATCACACAAATCGGAACTCATTTTTTTTTATATAATTTAAAGCAGACTTGGAAACTGAAAATATGGCAAAGATTAAAGGGTAATACGCCTTTATATGTTGGACGTACTCGATGTTTCAAAGCCACAACGAGTTCGAAAGCCGAGCCTGGTGCATGAAAAAGATAAACAAAACGTTAAGCCGGATTATCTGCGACCGCCGAGGATGCGACATTTAGAAGGAAAAAACGTTTTCTGTATTCAATTTGAATATTCGCTACGAAGCAAGTTTTGAGACTTCTCACCGAAGAAATCATTGATATACTGGACATCCTAAATTTATAATACTTAAAAAATGACGGAGAACTTTTAGCAACTTACAAAAATGAATTGTAATCAGAGTATATCATAGTGTGGCCAATAGATATACATAAAAAACAATAATAAAAATTTGCTTAAACAATTCTTTCATACCATATTGTATGATAAAGTCTTTCCTAAAATATTCACATCAGCAATCGACCATTGAAATTTCGATCAATATCGGTCCAGTCGTTTCAGAAATTGACGAAAACAAATTTATACGAAGCTTTTAATACTAAACTTTATTATTAACTATAAAAAGCTACCAATTTGAAATTATAAATAGGAGCGTGAATTTTATTTATTGCATTTGTATAGATCAGTTTTCGGCAACCAGAGACCGTAAGCTACTACGCAGCAGGCCGCGCAATTAAGAGCCATTCTAATGAGAATAACAATAAATATGGGTAAAAATGCAAATAATAATGAAATTTGGCCTCACAATATTTGTGGCCTGCGCCAATATACTCACAACATTAGTGGCCCTCATAAATATACTCATAATATTTGTGGCGTGCACCAATGTCGTTATAACATTTATGGCTCGCACCTATGCCGTTATAACATTTGTGGTCCTCGTCATTTAGTTCACAACATTTATGGTTCGCACCAATTTCGGTATAAGATTTAGGGCTCGTACCAATGCCGTTATAACATTTGTGGTATGCATAAATATACTGATAACATTTGTGGGCCGCGTCCATTAGTTCACAACATTTAGGGCTCACACCAATGTCGTTATTACATTTGTGGCCCACCTAAATATCCCCACAGCATTTGTGGTCTGCACCAATATTGTCATAACATTTGTAGCCCGCACCAATATGTCCTAACATGTGTGGTCCCCACAAATATCCACAAATACATTCTTCCACACTCTTTCTTCCAGCTAATGAATTCCTATCTCAGTGACCAAAAGTTCCAAGTCAAACTTCGTGACGCAAGATCCACCATTCTTGGCTGCAGAGCCGGTGTACCACAAGCATCTGGGCTTGGACCCATCCTCTACATCATATTTACTTACGACCTACCTCAGACACCTGAAACGAATGTTCCCACCTTCGCTGATACCTCAAATCCAGATTGCAGAGATTGCAGATCCAGATCAATGCAACCAATGATTGGATTACTAAGTGGCGAATCAAAGGTTCTCCCCGAAGTCACATCATATTCACTCTTGTGGGCCAGTCAAATTAGAGTTTGATACATTGTCTGAAACCACTACTGTACTGTCTGTTAAATACCACGACATGGAAAGACCACGTAAAATAAAGCGGAAGGATATCAACCTACGGTTCAGGATCCCGCTATGGCTCCTCGGCAGACAATCTGCTCGCTCTCTGAGTAACAAAGCAAAAGTGCACTGCTCAATAATAAAGCCCATTTGGACTTATGGGATCCAGCCGTGGTCCACGGCAAGCACGACAAATGTAATGTGTCTCCAGAGAACTTAGAACAATATTATGCGGGTCTTATCATCGGCTCCCTAGTACGCCCGCAACAAGTAGATCTGGAGATCTACTTGTTGCACGAGTATCTGGAGATATCAACAATCAGTGAAGCGCTACACAGACGGATACAAAGAACGTCTAGCGACTCACCCTAACCCATCGTCTAGTACACTCTTACAGCAAAACCCCATTAAAACATTGGAGAGAGCAGATGTGCTCAAAAATTGAGGTGAGTTCGAGTCGTGGCCCTACCTTTCCAAACCCCATGCTTCATATCAGAAACTTGGTTATAGTCATTTGACTGATAGCAGATAAACTAAAGAGGAAAAAAACATTTGTGGACCTTTTATAAGAAAAAGCATAGAAGATGGAAAATATAGCAGTGACATGATAGTTAACGACAGACGAGTTAAATAGCCGAGCGTTTCAGTCTCATTCAAAATCTACAAAATAAGCAAGTCATAACCTCATAAACCTTTGAAATAAAACGTTTTCATTATATATCTTTATTTTAAAAAAAGTATACCATATGTTATTCCAGCTAGATATATGTAGTTAACTCACGTCTACAGCTAGTTTAGCGCTGGCATGAAGATAGCTTTCCTGTTTCCCGTCCTGTTTATCTTTTTACCAACTTCCTGGAATACAAAGTAAACATACGAAGGAAGTTCGCTGAATTGTTGTTTCTTTGACGCCTTGAACAGCGTGTGGGTAGCTGTATTAAACACGCTGTTTTTAAACGTAGATTAAATTATAAACATGCTTGTAGAGTTTGTAGTTAGATTAAAATTTTGAAATGAAACTTTCACTGGCGCCGTAGGCCGATATTATCGTTACGTGTTACACGTTACAGAACTAACATACTCGTATGTGTTAATATGTCTGTTGGATCTTTACTTTAGTCAGTCACACTTAGAAAAAACTACGACAAAATACTAATATATAATAGGAGTTTCAAAATAAAGTCATATTACAGAAATTAATACAATATAAGCTGAAGAAATTTTACTTCTATTGCACTGTTTTTATTGCCCAAACGTTACCGCTAGAATGTCATCTTACCTGATGATAAAGTCAAAGAGAATCGCGTTAATCTCATAAGAGACACCTCTTATAGTTTCTCCACAGCATTACAGCAATGTACGGGAACGCAATTTGTTTGCTTGACCGCACGTTTTTAATAACTATATTATAAGCTATAGTTTTCCAAGGTTGTGCGTCTATACAACGGAACAATTTTAGGTTACATTCTTGGGAAATATTCCATACTATCTGTCTACCGTGGTGTCACCTCGTAATTGCCCGTGGGGGTGTGCCGCTATTTATCAGATCGAATGTTCAATCTAAATCCGACTGAACACTCACATAAATATGATCCAGCAATTTAGGATGAGTTCAGTCATATGTATACGAAGTGGTGCAAGTGCTCTCTTTTCTGGCGGAGATTCCAGGGCCCTTAAAGAAGGTCACTTTCGAAGATTGCTAACGCTTAAAAATTTATGAGATTGACGTGTCATATCGAAAAATTAAACGTCATTCGCATACATATTTAAGCTTTGACAATCTTTGAAAGTTACTTTGTCTACTGGCCCAGATTCCATCCACAGGAGGGCGAATTTAGGAAATTCTATTTTCTAATTTGTCGGTCTGGTCTTCGGCCTTCGGCTTTGGCCATGGTTAGTTACCATCCTACCAGCAAAGACACCGCAAAGCAAAGAGAACTGTATTCCGGTACAGTGCTGTGCAGAAACCATAAGAAGTAAATTGCATCTTACCAGATTATCGCGCATCCGTAATGGACTTTATCATCTCTTACCATCAAGCGTGATCACAGTCAAGCGTTAAACTGTTAGTAATACTAAAAAAACTCGTACAGAAGAATTATATTGTATACTAACTAACCCGAGTAACTTCCTCTACGTAAACGTAAATGTAAGCTTTAAGACGACAGCTATTGATGCTTACGTAACTTAGTCGACAGCAGTACTTAACCTTGGATAAAATAAAACGCAATTCTTTTACTTATAAATTAAAATAAAACCTCAAATAAACCTTTAAATCGGTAAAAGTTTCAGAGATTTTTTACTCATATAAAAATAAGAAAAATAAACCGTTCAATATTTATCTTATATGATGAACATATCCTCTCCATTGTAATACTAGCACAAATGAATATCAACGGATGTTAATTAGTGAATGTAGATAACGTGTTTCAATCACTAATTAGCAACATGTTCCAGATGTAGTTAGGATATAGTTGGATGGGAATCGAAGCGTGAATAAAGCTAGATGAATATTATTTAATTAACACCAATTAGTATCATTTCTATCGACCAAAAAAGGCAGACTTTTTCGATTCATTATGACATTTTTATGAAACACAAAAACTACTTCTACTTATGCAGTATATATTAAGAAACCATCCAACTGCTGTGCCCTTAACCTTTCAATTATATATTAAAAGGCAGTTTCTGTTTATTCATGGCATTAATCATAATTATTGTTAATTATATGAATAAGTACACCAAATTTAGAAGATTAATAGGCAAAAACGTTAAGCACAAGAATAATAAATAAAGTGTAATTGTGACAAACAGTGACACAAATCTTAATTTTTTTTTATTCAGAAAATAAAATATATATATCAGGCTTCAGTGTCTCACATTTATATTAATAATAGCTGTGTCCACGACTTCGTCAGCGTGGTATGGTGTTTTTGGGTAGCATTAATAATAACTGTATACGTTTCTATAATAAACTCCCACAAGACGTTCTAGAGATGTCAATTAATAAATTCAAAGCTTTTATTAAAAGAAAGTTGATAGAAAAATCTTGCAAGGTTACTTAGACAATAGAAACGCATGGAATTGACGAATTACTTTAATTTGAAATGAAATATATTAAACTAATATGATATTGCAATGAAGATGGTAACAAAAAAATACAAAATACCCGACTGAGTTTGTTGTGGGCTCTTCTCAGATCAGGGCGCGAAGAAAGTCACGTTTATGTTCGACTTTATGTTCGAATGAAGAAAAAAATATATGACGATTCAAAGGTGCTGTAATATGCCTACTTGAATGAAAATAATTTGATTTGAATTGTTTTTCAAATAAGAAACATAAGTAGATACACTTCATGAGCCATTTAGAATTTTTCACCACAGAGAGTTTCATAGTCCGGTGTGACGGGAATCCGACACTCGCGGAGAGAGATCAGGTGCATGACCGACTTTTTTTACTTTTTAGATCATATTAATATTTTTGGAAAAGTTTTGAAGGCGGTTCTTTTTTTGTTAAAATTTTATTTATTTTTTGATTTTTAGTGAATTTCAAGTAAAGTAACAAATCTATCTCAACGTGTGTACACCTAAAAAAATGTTGCTCCTATGAGACAGCACCGTTAGAACGAATCAACTTTACAAAGCTAAATTTACAATGATATCGTCACACCCGGGATCGAACCCGCAACCTAATATACGAGTATTAGGTTGCGTTACAGATTAGTTATATTGCCACGCCGCTATCACCAGTCTTTTATATGGTAANCCCCCCCCTCTGACTACCACCGCTTTATACATAATACGAGTACACTTTATAAATATTGCAATGCAGTAACAACCGTAAGCTCATTGCTATTTGATTACAGACAGTTATATATTCTGCCATAAATCGGACCCTTACTATAAGCCGTTGAGGAGTTCCATTGATCATTATATTTAACTACGACAATCACTTGATGAAACCGACGTTACGGTAAGTGACTCAAATATCCGGAAATCTTATAGAAGATTCTAGCGAGTATCGTGAATTTGCTCCTAAGAATTGAAGAGTTCCGTTACTTTGTCGTGGATCCCATGATCAAAACTTAACCAAACTATCATCAAACAACCCTTGAAGTATATTTTTTACATGAAAAAAAGAATTATCGAAATCGGAGTGATTTTGTGATATTCGTCCATTTGTCCAGCAGCATTTGTTTTCTCATGGATGCCATCATCAGAACGAGATTTAAAAAAATGGGACCCTACGACAAGCACCATCTTTCCTATCTAAAAAAATCACCAAGATCGGTTCACGCATTCGAAATTTATGAGGTAACAAATATAAAAAAAATGACAGACGAATTGATAACCTCCCCCTTTTTTTGAAGTCGGTTAAAAAAGGCAGTTTATTTAGGATGCGTACCATGATATGTACAAATTGTGTATATATAGAGCAGTTTTGCAGTAAAGATAGCAAAGCTTATAATAACGACTATCAACATTACTTTGCTATCATGTATTTCAATATAAATATTTTTTACGAAAACATTACTAATCCAAAAGTCGTTACTGTTATTGCCTGTCAGCAGAAACAAAATAAAATCAGTCGACGTACGTTTCTAGTGATACCAACGTATTGGCACTCTTATTCCTAATGGTTCATTATTAAAACCCAATATTTATAACAAGGGATAGTAATGAAACGCAAAACCGGGACAAGTGTTCTTTCTCCGAAGAAAAGTATTAGTCTTTCATCTTTCATTGCTCAGCCAAGGCCGCTCAAGCCCGTCTAGAAAATTGATATTAATGTAACACAGAGATAACAATGACGTATGGAATTACAAAAAAACTCTTTGAACATCGTGGGCTTTGTAACTTAAGGAAGTTATGAAATCATTTGTTGCTCTCTCTTTTTGTAATGAACAATAAGAAAATATTTATATGTTTACAAAGAACGTAAGGCTACAGGTAAATAACCATACAAAAAAGTTTGCGATACTTGTATTAAATATTTGCATGTTAAATGTGTGTATGTACAGGTTTTTGTGTAATAAATACAATATAGCGATGTCGTCGTCGTTGCTTCAACAAAATGACGATATAGTATAAACTACCATATGGGACTACACTTATACGCAAAAGCCCCCCCCCCTTCCCTCCACTCGGCTACCACCACTTCACATATAATACAAACAGACGTAAGCACATTCCAATTTGATAACAGATACAGTTAGATATTCTGCAGCAAATCGTACGCTTACTGTAAGCCGTTGAGGAGTTCCATTGACATCACATTTAAGTGCGACAATCACTTGATCATACCGAAGTTACGGTAGGTGACTCAATTATCCGGAGATCTTATAAAAGATTCTGCCGAGTATCGTTAATTTGCTCCTAAGAATTGAAGAGTTCCCGTAACTTTATCAGAGATTCCATGATTAATACCTAACAAAACTTTCAACAAACAACTCTTAAAGTATATCTTTTACTATAAAAAAACGAATTATCGATATCGGTTTGTGCAATACTGAGTTATTCGTACAATTGTCGCGCACATGCATAGTGCAAATTTAAGACTACGGTTTTCTCATGGATGCCATCATCAGAATTGGACCAAGAGAACAACGCTCGGCAAGGCAGCCAAAGCCAAAATGGTGGGGTCCATTACTCGCATCTCTGTTTGACGGGGTTCAATTATAGATACAATGTTTTATGGTTTATCAAAACTTCTATCGAGATTCGGTGAACAAACAAATTAACATGATAGGATTAACCTCCCAAATATCATAACTGATTTTATTATTTTTACAGAAAGTTAATAAAATTTGCAATGGAATAAGGTTTTTTCGCAAATTCTAAGGCAAAACTGTATTTGCTTATACGTACCCATAAGTTTATACTAGTTTAAAAAAAATAAAAAATGATAAAAGCATTCTTTAATCCAATAAAAAGTAACCTTATAAAAGCAACAATACAAATTCCGCCCTCGTTAAAATATATATAATACAATTAATCAAAGTCTTGACAATTCATACGGACTTTTTGTTGCGAGCGAGTATTCTTTCGATTGTGTATAATTAATTGCGTTTTTGATTTATTGTTACAATAAATATATGTGATAAATACACTCGGTGTCTGTTTACGGATGCCGTTAATCAAGGGAAAGTTGTTAAGGAAGATTGCGGAAAAATCTCCCAAGTCGACTGAGGCAATTTGTTTGGCGATCGATAAAAGAGATTAGTACTGCTTTGGGACGGAGGTTATATTTACCATAAATCAAATAATGGATATTAAAAAACTCGGAACTAAGCTTACTTGTCCAATTTTATAAAACAATTTTATAAAACAAATTCAAGGCAGTTAACATAATGACAGTTCACTGCGTATATATATTAGAAAACTTGTTGTATGTACATAAAAACATTGACTCTTTTAATAAAAAGAGTGAATGTACATCATATAACTTACGAAACCAAAACAAACTTGTTATAAATTCTAGTAGGCTGCATAAGATTAACAACTCATTTAAGGGTAACTGTATACGTTTCTATAATAAACTCCCACAAGACGTTCTAAAGATGTCAATTAATAAATTCAAAGTCTTTGTTAAAAGAAAGTTGATAGAAAAATCGTATTATAAGTTGCAAGATTACCTAGACGATAGAAACGCTTGGGAGTGAACAAATTGCTCTAATTTTAATTAAAATATAGTAAACTAATTTGTTATTGTAATGATGATGGTAAAAAAAAAAACCCGACTGAGTTTGTTGTGGGTTCTTCTCGGATCAGGGCGCGAAGGAACCCTCGTAACTTTAGATTTTAAGCCGATCTTGAGTACCGTCATCAGATGTATATTAGAATCAGAGTGTGGAAAAAAAATATAATTTGACGATTCAAAAGTGCTGTAATATGCCTACTTGAATAAAGATATTTTTGATTTTTTTTTTTTTTAATTATTTTATGTTACTTATATACGAAGTCATGATGATCTTGTAGTAAACCGCGTGGATTCTCATTTCGAGGAATCGTGAATTCTATTCCTGGGCAGGTAGAAATTTAACTTCTTAATCGTTCTTTGCAATCAATTATTTACAGGTGAAGGTAAACGTCATGAGGAAACCTGTATATCCTGAGAGTAATTCTGGAATATAGGGCCTGACAACCCACAGTGGAACAGCGTCCAGTACGTTGTTCAATGCTCTAAAAACCTTCTTTACTATAAATAGGGAGGGCTGTGTCCAGAAGTAGGATGTTAATAAGCTGCTACTTATCTTACCTTACATTAAGCTGTGGATGAATAGCCTAATATTTATCTACATAATATAAAAAATACGATTGCTTCATCTTATACTTCATTAATAAGTTATTATACAATTGAAACATGCTTACAGGAATTTATCGCCACTTGGGATTTTTACTTGTATTCCTTTAAGTTTAATGAGATTCCTTTTGTAATCAAAAATAATTTTTAGTTTATTATTTTTTAAAACAGACACTTCAAAAATACATTATTAGACTATGTCTCTTTGCGTCATTATGAGAGCATAGGAACAGGCTTTCACGCTAATAGGGGAGTTTAAAGTTTACATTAAGAGGTAGTAGATTCATTACCAACTAATAGGCTTGAAAATTGGAAATATCTTTTTAAATCCAGTGTAATACATATTATTTTTTTTATGATTTTAATTTAAACCTTGGCCTGAATGGTTTTCGATATGGCAATGACCAACCTACCACCAAAGACGTACCTTCATGCAAGTTTTACCTTCCAATATTGCAAATGTCAAGGTAATTTTCTTTTACAGTTAACAATAACTATTAAATTACTAAAATTTTGAGAGAAACGCTGCACAATAACAAGTATTTGAAGTAAAACTTCGTCAGGTGTAGGAGTGTAAAATTTTTACGAATGAAACGCGTGATTAGCATCACGAAGATGAAACAGCGTTTTTATGCTAATTCGTTTGAAGGTTAGGTATATTTAATATTTACTCGTACATATAACATGTGGCATATTAATCTGCCACTCGTCATTTAATATACTATTTTTCATCTTAAAATAAAAATAATTTAAAATTGTCTTTTCTAAATTTTAAATTTAAAACAAAATTTAATCGCGAGACATTTATGTTAACAACTCGTTATTTGAGATTTCAATAAATTGTTTGTGTTAATTTTCGACACTTTTAATATTTTAATGACAATTAAATTCCTTTTTCCCTCCCTAAGTATCGAAAATCTGACCTTTAGATTTGTGTAAATAAAAACAAAACTTACAAATTAGTTTGCTAAAGAAGTTTCACTTCTGACATGTGTACTTTATATGCACTCACTGGCTTTTCAGTGGTCTGTATTTTCGCATATTCGTATATTCGCATAGTATATCATATGCTACACAATAATACAGACTGTATTATTACTTGCCACAGTGTTTTAGACGTGTTTTTAAAGGCTGAGGCGTTAACGCTTGGCAGTGATCTTACCTGATGGTGAGTGATGATAAAGTTTATGATGGAAGCGCGTGATACATAAAATAATTTATATATTACAAATAAAATAATATTTTAAATAAAGGATACGGTTCGTCATTTGACTAAATCGTATTCTTACACACAAAATGTCGTTCCCATTGATGAATTTGTAAACATTGTAAATGATGCTAATTTGGGATATAATTGTTGTAATGTTTCATAAACGATTAAACTTACTTAAATTATGTTAATCGTTACTTTTAAAAATTAACAAGGAGTGGTAGTTTCTTAATAAATAAGATAATTAAGAAATGTATTTGGCGCCAAGCACTCTCATTGGTGTTTTGCCGTAATAGCCTCATTAGTAAGAAAGGTATATAAGTTCGTAGAAGTTAGTAGAGTTCTCAGTTTTTAACGTTAGCTACCAGTTATTTTGTTTTCAGTTAGTTGTGTCGGTAAAAAGGGCTGCTCTGCTATACAAAGCTAAGTGTATTTCATTAAATGTAAACTGATGTCTTTTTATTGTGTCATAATGATTATTGTGTGCTATTTGTTTTTATATTGAATGATGATGGATGTTGATGATGTATTTTATTGTAATTTATATTAAATCTATCATGGATAAAAAAAGTGTAAATAACTAGAGTTTCTTTCCGGATTCTTCTCTAACAGTCAGATAGGTTCCGAACCGATGGTAATGCTTTTGACAAAAAAGTTTGAGGTTACTGGAAGTAAAGAATATTTTAGTTTGTTTATTGACTTTTATTATGAAATTCCATTTAATATTTAAGAATTTTTTAAAAATAGTTATTATTACGAACATATTATTAATTTACAATAGCTCATTTTCATGACACGCCCTATTCCAATAAGAGGTAATTTGTGTCTTATGGTTACCAGTAGGGTGATAACTAGCTGCGGCCGAAGATTCCCAGTCTAGAAGTAGACAAATAAGAAAATACAATTTACCTACCGGAGATTGAACACTATAAAAATATGTAATATGTTCTAGGTATGCCCTACCGGATATCAAATGCAGGACCTGTGTTAACTAAGCGAATAGTCGCGCCATTACACCGTCTACTTGGCTATGTATTTACCATAATATGAGATTTCAGTCAAGCACTAACTTGTACGCGATATAAAAAATATTCTTTATCCAATGCGAAGTAATTCAATCTTATTTCTCTTGAGGAAAACGAAACGAGGATGAAATATTTAGCGTTTTATTCAAACGGCGTACATAAACGTTTTCGTTATATAATTAATATGAACGAAACAATACTCTAGAAATATCTTGAAGCGTCATTACAAAGATAAAGGACGATAATATTCGTTGAGGCGTAGACAGTTTTAGGAATTTCATTTGAGATTTAGAAATTCAAAGCTAAGCTTGATTTTCAATAAATATTAATAAGATATTTTGGTTTAATGTTTATATTTATTTATTTTATAAAGTTTAAGGCAAGCAGCCATTAATTGCTGGCAACAAGCCTCCTCGCTTATAGGAGAAAAAGTCTTTGCTGTAAAAACGTTTTGCACAATTGTCCACTGCAAGTTGGCAAGCATTTGTTTTGCAGTTTGAGTCATTAAATCAAATATTAATTTGTATAATAATGTGTTTTAAATTGTATAACACTCAAACTTAATACTGAAAGTGTTAAAAAAAATTGTAACTGACAACACTAAGATTGCCGGCTAAAGGCCGTGCTGCTACTGGCAACACTAGAATTGTCAGTTAACTTGCAACATTGAGACTACCATAAAGAAGATTTTGATTTACTGCATTGATTATGAGTTGTGTGCCAACCTACAGAACATAATGGCGGGTTAAGAGTGGTATATAAACGCCTGTAAATCTAACTGGGACACACTTTTGTTTGCACACGTTCCTGCACGCCGGCTGGTTCGACTCCATACGCTGCAGAACAAATTAATGCGCATAGCCACGGAAGCCCGCTGGTTCATGCGCAATGTCGATCTCCACAGAGATCTCGACCTCGCAGCGGTCAACAACTATTTTAAAACGCTCTCCGTAGACTACTTCAAGAGAGCCGTCAGTCACCCCAACCCTGTCATTAGACATACCGCCTCTTATGGGATTAGGCTAAACATCCCGCCTAGAAAGAGGCGGCCCAAACACGTCCTTGACGACCCAGACGACCAGATTACTATTGACAACGCCCCGTGCACTAACACACACACACAGCGTCTTCGCCGGCGAAGACGAGGTCCCCGCTATCTGACGCACCCCGGCAGCGGCCCCCAGTCGCGGACCCATGGACGTCAAGACTAAGCACCTGTCCGATTATCCTTTTCAGCAGCAGCAAACGTTGCTCTAAGCCTAGGTCCGAGCCTCGCAGGAGGCGCCTTTAGAGCAACGTTTCCCCCACGACGCAGCAGGGCCCTTCTACGGGCCCACCCCTCGGTAGAGCTTCTACACTCGCCTCAACAGCAACTACACACTTCGAAAAAAAAAACTGGGACACAGTTCGTTCGTGAATACAGTGCTAGTAACAGTGAAAATAGTAGTGCAAGTAAGCGTTAATAATAGTGCTAGTGCGACTTGATCAGGAGCTATCTTAAATTAAGTTGATTTGGGTAACCTTAATTAAACTAAATTATTTGTTTGATTATAAATTGTAATTATTCCTGTAGTATTATAATGTTCTGCGTAATCCCTTTTTTTATAAATTATTATAATTGTAATTTTAAAGACAAATTAAATTGATGTATTTGCTTCACCTGGTGTATTAGTTCATTACTCCGTTATTAAATATTAGAAATGAATTATTGGTTGACACGTAAGCAAAGTCTGGGCATCCATTTAGTTATTGTAGAGCAATAAAATTCAGCTTTGATGTTGGAATTTAACGAAGCCCAGACTTAATAGAGATCGTAGAGTTGAGAGTTTTTCAAAGATTTCCCTCTTTGTATGTTAATCAGACAAAGCTTTTCCTTATCAATTACACAGCGCCCCTTAATTCTTTAATTAGTTCAGACTAAAGTTCGCATTTTATCTTAATCATCTCTTCCGCCTTTAATTATATTACTTTTATTAAATCTCCTTCAAAGGATAATAAATCTTGAGAAAGAAGTCTTACTTTTTCGCTTTGGTTTGGGTTTATTTGAATTTAACGAAATACATAATTGATGAAAGGGGTTAAAAGTAAATTAAACAGTATTTTTTTATATAAGTATAATTGAAGAGATGGAAGGATCATTTTGAAAGTTTGTTTGAAAGAAATGAAGCAGAGGTAAATATGGCCTCTGCGGATAGCAATGAATGTAAGACAAGTGATAGCGAGATTAGTATGGATGACATCATGAAAGCGATAAAAGGTATGAAATCAGGTAAGGCTGCTGGGTATGACAGAGTGTCAGTCGAGATGCTGAAGGCTGGCCGCGGGATTGTGGTAGCTCAGCTGTACTGCCTTTTCAATATATGCTGGGAGAAAGGTCAAGTCCCAAGAGATTGGAGCAAGGCCGTAATTGTCCCTCTATATAAAGGAAAAGGGTCACAGCAGGAGTGCAAAAATTACCGCGGTATCAGCCTTCTTAGTGTCGTCGGCAAATTGTATGCAAAGATATTAATTGAAAGGGTGATTAATGAAACTGATGGGAAAATATGGGACGTGCAAGCGGGATTTAGAAGAGGAATGGGATGTACGGATCAGGTCTTTTCTTTACGGTGCATAACTGAAAAATGTTTGGCTAAACACCAAAAAGTTTATTGCGCGTTCGTAGATTTAGAAAAGGCCTATGATCGAGTGGTGAGGAATGAGCTGTGGTCAACGTTATCTACGTATGGGGTGAGCGGTTGTCTGATCCAAGCATTGAAGTCTCTCTATGAGGGTTCTAGTGCCTGTGTCAGAATAAACGGAGCGTACACGGAGTGGTTTCCTGTCGAAAGAGGTGTTCGACAGGGATGTGTTGCGTCACCATGGCTGTTCAACCTTTTCATGGATAAATGTTTGACAGATTTAAAAGAATGTATGTATGGGTTAAGAATGAATGAATTACTCATCAAATGTTTACTCTACGCTGATGATCAAGTAATACTTGCGTCATCCGCTAACGAGCTTCAGGAGATGCTAAATATTATGAATGAAGCTTTGAAAGGGAAAGGAATGAAAGTGAATGTAAACAAAACGAAAGTTATGCTTTTTGAACGAGATGAATCTATGATGAATGGCAATATTTTGATAGATGGGGAACAAGTGGAAGAGGTGAAAGAATTTGTATACTTGGGATCTAAATTTACAAAAGATGGAACATGTGAAAGTGATATCGAAAGGAGAGTGAATGCAGGGAATATGGTAAATGGTGCTCTGCATGCTTTTATGAATAGCCAGATGGTGTCTCAAAGGGCTAGACTGGCAGTGCATGCTGGAGTGTTGGTGCCAACACTTATGTATGGTAGTGAAAGTTGGGTATGGCAGAAGAATCACAAAAGTAAAATAAATGCGGTAGAGATGAGAGCGTTGAGAAGCATGAGTGGATTAAAACTGAGTGACAGAGTGAGAAATAGTGTGATAAGAGAACGTTGTGGTATAAAAGAAGACGTAGTGACTAAAATTGAGAAAGGTATGCTTAGATGGTTTGGGCATGTAGAGAGAATGAATGAAAGGAGACTGACAAAAAGGATTTATGAGTCAAGAGTGAATGCGAAAGTTGGAAGGGGAAGACCGAGGCGAACGTTCCTGGACCAAATCCAGGACATTTTAAATAACGGCCAGGTCAAGAGTACTCTAAACCGACGAACTTGTATGAAAGATTTAATGAGATTGAAAGAAGCGAAGGAGATATGCAAGGATCGTAGCAAGTGGAAGGATGTTGTCTCTGCCTACCCCTATGGGAATAAGGCGTGATGCTATGTATGTATGTATGTAAGTAGCAGCCCATTTACGTTCCACTGCTGGGCACAGGCCCCACATAATGTAAAACATTGGGAAAGTGGCTTTAATAATATAATGTTTTACAAGTAATGCAGCATTGTATTGCCACCACATATTACGTAATTTTATTAAAGGGTCGTTTGGTTTAAATTTAGACTATAGAAATTAACGCCTCAATGAATGCAAAATAGGTGACCCCGAAGCTAATCTCAGAACGTGGGCAGGTCATATTGCTAAAGTATTTTCATTAGTTCACTGTAATAGGACCATAAGGCGACATATCACTTAATGATTTAGATTATAGATATTGCAGCACACGTCTATACTAAAAATAATCTCATTGGTTCGAATTAAAAATACTTTTATTGTTGGATAGCCCATTTTTTGACGAAAATTATAGGCTTTATAACATCACATACCGATCAAAAAGAGTGCTGTATCAATTCCTCAAAAAAAAAACTGAAGTGAAACTTCATTAGGAGCATAATGATAAAATTTTAACGAACGAAACGCGTGATTAGTGTCACGATGATGTGCAGCGTTTTATATGCTAATTCGTTTGAAGTAAGTATTGCGGAAGGGAGCACCGAGCATAGCGCGTCGCTGGCGGCGACTAATTCTGATTGGTCAATCGCCGGCGACGGTCCTTTCTCTCCTACCTCATCACCCGCGATCGCCCTCTCTCCTGCTCGTCACCCAATATGTGCGTGCCGAGTAGGAAAGCTGTATAAAAGGCCTCTGCCAGAATTTGTGAGTTTTTGGGATTGAGAGAATTTGAGAGCCGAACGGAGTAAATCCCACTACTACGCGCAACTTATGAACATCAAGAACCCAAAACTCTGCCGAACCCGAAGACTGAAGCATTGAAACTGGAAGAGCCGGAGAGAAGACCCGAGGATCGAAGCCCCGAACCCCGTATAGTCCACTGAACCTGAATCTATAACATGTCGCATCTTAAGTTGCCACTCGTCATTTAATTATTTAATATACTATTTTTCATAAAATATAAACTAAATATAATTCATAAGTTCTTTTTTCTAAATTTAAATTTAAATTCAAATATTGACAAAAAACACGTAATATTTTTATTTAAAATTCGCCATCTGAGATTTCAATAAATTATTTGTATTAATTTTCGACACTTTTAATGTTTTTATGACAATTAAATTCCTAACATGTCTCTAAAGTTTTAGATTTGTATATATATAAACAAGACTTAAAAATTTGTTTGCCAAAGAAGTTTCACTTCTGACATGTGTACTTTGAACGCAGGCTTTTTTTACTTTTTTATTATAATACACCAACTCACATTAACTAACAATATTTATGCTCGTCCTAATTTAAATATACACAACTTGCACTATAATAAAAATTACTTCAATATTTGAATTAATTCAATTTAACACTATTCCTCTAAAAACAACCGCACAA
Source organism: Elymnias hypermnestra (assembly GCA_015832385.1). NCBI lineage: Eukaryota > Metazoa > Arthropoda > Insecta > Lepidoptera > Nymphalidae > Elymnias > Elymnias hypermnestra. Next base: position 2,184,821 of record JACTOM010000933.1, read on the forward strand.
GGGACTCCGCTCGTCAAAATGACATCGCATTGCATAACATTTTGTAATATTTCACATTTTTTTTAGTATTTATAAGTGTTGCCATTATGTAACTTAATAATTCACAATATTTTAGAGCTCTCAGGGCTGCCACGTAATTAGTTATAGCTTAACATTTTGTGTGCGCTGCGTAATTTCTTTGTGACGTAGACAAAGTTCGATTTAGCTAACATATTATGTAAATACGAGTATACCTATTTGTTATACTGAAATATATTTTATAAATCACTTTTTTGTCTATATAAGTACTAGCTGAACCCGCGATTTCGTCTGCGTGGAATGTTTTTTGGGTAGCATTTTCATTAATTTAGGCAAATTAGTCGAAACACCCCCGTAACCCGACTTGCGGGTGGCATTTCGTAAAATCCGTTCTTAGCTGACCTTTTGACCTTTACTCGGCAAAAGGAATATTCCTACCAAATTTCTATTCTCTACGCCTTATGGTTCCAGAGATATCGTGATGAGTCAATAGATACCTGGATATCTCTTTTATATATATATATATATATAGATATATAAATTTCCTGTCGAAATGCTTGAGACCGTGAAACCTAAAACTATCTAATCAATTTTAACGATTTCCTTTGATTGCAATTCAATTGACATAGGATAGATTTCAATTTAATTTATATGTATTTTGAATGATTATATTTTTTGCTAGTTCCATTTGTTTAATCTTATATTGTCCTATTTTTTAAGATTTCATCTTAGGCCTGCCCTGTGCCCATCGAAACGTACAAGAAAATCGAAGTACGCGTTCAAACGAAAAAGGATCATGCGCCAATAAACAGTTTCTGGTACTCACTTATTCCAATTCACTAGACCAAAATACAATGTGGTTCACACCGCGTTGAACTTTCATCATAGATTTATTTTTAAGAATACTTTTCTACATAATTTTTGTTACTTTAACAAAAGTAATAATTTATATAAAGTCCCTGACAAAATAAGACTTAATTCCGTGCTGCTGAAAATTTGATAAAATATTTCTTAACATTCCATCATTAAATTGTTATATCATTTTATTTTAAACATACTTTTATCAACTTCGCGTTTATGTATATATACAGCGGAGTCTGTGAACTCTATTTTTGAGCACTAATAAGAATAGAATAATTTAAAATATATATCCCAACAGCTTTAACAGGACTTGTGGGATTACCTCCGCCAGGAGTAGGTATTTTGCTGCCTTTTTTTGATATGATAAAAATATTATAACTAAAATTGATCGATAGCTTATATTAACAACTAAAATTTTGACTCTGAAGTCTATTTATAATTAAAACTATACTAGGAATAAGTAGCAGCCCATGAACGTCCACTGCTGGGCACAGGCCTCCTCACTCCGAGGAGCGAGGGTTTTTAGAGCATAGACCCACCACGCTGCTCCACTGCGGATTGGCAGGCATAGTACACAAGTGNATTGACCCGACCCGGGACTCGAACCCAGGACCTCCTGTCTGTAGTCGAACATACTAACCACTAGACCAATGAGGCAGCAACAAGTGTAATCCACTAAAAGTTTAAACGAGTGGATTAATAAAAGAAATTTTATAGAGATATATATGTATAGAATTTAAACTAACAGCAAGAATTTAATAATTCGTAATTAAAATACGATTTCAAATAACAATCTGCTTAGAAGGATACTAAAGGATAATATTTTCAACATCGTCGAACTTTCAAGTTGTTATCATTTCTTCAACATATCTTTTATCGTGTCACATGACGCTAATAACAAACATTAGAAATAACAACAATTATATTATAACCGCAACGTTACATTTCTGTTCTGTATACATCTTTCCCGATCATCCTAAATAATATCACTGCTTTTTTTAACATGAACACAAGAGCCGTTTAAATATTAAACAAACAGTATAAATTATTCAATGGTGGACATTTTGTGGTGCTGCATAAAAATGATCCTGTACATTTTTATGATTTGAACATGAGTTATTAAATTATTATCCTTATGAGTTATTAAATTATTATTATAAAGTTAATGACTTATTAAATTCTTGCCATAAGTTTAAATTCTATACATATATATCTCTATAAATATCTTTTATTAATCCACTCGTTTAAACTTTTAGTGCTTACCTACGGATCGGAAACGTGGCCGCTGACTATGGGCCTCATTCGGAAGCTCAGAGTCACTCAGCGTGCGATGGAGAGGGCTATGCTAGGAGTTTCTCTACGCGATCAAATCAGAAATGAGGAGATCCGTAGCAGAACCAAAGTCACCGACATAGCCCTACGAATCGCGAACCTGAAGTGGCAATGGGCGGGGCACATAGTCCGACGAACCGATGGACGTTGGGGCCGGAAGGTGCTGGAATGGCGACCCCGCACCGGACGACGCAGTGTAGGAAGACCCCCCACAAGGTGGACCGACGATATAAGGAGGGTCGCCGGTAGCCGCTGGAGCCAGGCGGCGCAAGATCGGGCATTGTGGGCATCATTTCGTGAGACCTATGTCCAGTAGTGGACGTCCATCGGTTGAAGCGACGACGAATATGAGTTTTTAACACAAGTAAATGTAGACTATTCTGGATTCTGCTGTTTCCTTAACAAAAATTTAGGATTATGTGATTCTTCAACCAAAGTAGCGATATGCGCATCAAATTTTGTAACTAAGATACTTTCAAATACATATGAAATCGATGATATTTACGCAAAGCACCTTTAAATACCCAAATTTAAGATCTGGATTAACCAATAACCTCAGGAATCGTGTCCCGGATCTCTGCTAACGAAATAATATTGCTGCAAATGACAATTATTACTCATATATTGCATAAAAATATCGCAACGTTCTTATCCGAAACGTATCGTTTCCAAATTCGTTTAATCTTTGATATAAATCGACCAATGTTTCGTCGGATTATCTAAGATTCTCTAGCAATCAAAAGAGGTATTATATTTAAGGCGTTCCTATTGTTATACGGATATTTTTACGCCTCGTTGAATATCGAAAGTCGAAAGTCCATGAAATATTCAGATTATTATGATTTTATCAGTGATCTTTGAATAATGCGCGTACACGTGGAAATATCATCGAATACCTTTTTGTTACGAAAATCGACGAAGCGTGTTTCAAATCTCGATTGAGATGGTGTGTACAGTTTGTACGTAATAATATATCTCTTTTAGGAATCGTCAAGCCTTGAAAAACTAATATATTATAGCAATGTTTTTATAAACTAGGCTCAAATTTTAGTATGTCGCAGCATCTACACAAATAATAAAAACTACAGAGTCTATTAGTCAAATTAAAGGCGTTTTACTTAATCCAAATGAAAGTTACTTTATTTTTTGTATATATATAGATTGCATTTTATGCCTTCGATTGTAGGTATAACTTTATTGATCCAATTAGTAAATTTTCTATCACCCAGATCAATGCTTCTATATCCGGGAAACGTTAATTGAATCAGAGACTACGTGACGCTTTGAGGAAAACTTTTACTAACTCACTATGGTACTATCTCTTCTGCATTACTGAAATTAGGTACATATACTGGACCAACAAACTTGTACAGGCTTTGCTTGTGTTAAGCTCAAGCAGAGCCTACGTTAATACGAACATGCTGATCTCATTGAACTTCGGGAAAGATGAGACATTAACTAGCCCTGATAAAAAACATCTATTTTTCTTTGAATTTATAAAATTTGGTAAAGATTGAAATAGGTATTTAGTTTATTTTATCAAATTATTTGTGAACATACTTTGTATTCATTTCAAGGTACCTTCTATTATAAAAACACGAACTCACATTAACTAACAACTTTTATTCTCTCCACTATTTAAATATACACAACTTGCACTATACTAATAATCACTTCACTATTTGAATTACAATTTAGCACTACTTCTCTTAAAACAACTACTCCAAAAATTGTTCCGTTCGTTAAAGTTATCTTGTAATGCATAGCAAGTCTTGCCACTATATTGTTCAATAACTCCTAACATTTCAGAGCTATCAGTTTTGTCACCCAACTATCTACAGTCTAACACTTCGTTCAGGATTAAATTTATATTTTTAATACAGAGAAATTTCGTCTACCTATCTTCGTAATACACTTTCAAACTGTCCTAAACCGATTTCATGATAAGAATAATAATCCAAATATGTTTTTAAACCACTAAACTTTGCCAAGTACAGATTCCCACTGGATCGAAAACCACTCGATAGTACTAAATACAATAAACTACAAAAATAATTATTGTATACTTAATACATAAAACACAAAACATAAACGACATACAAATACACATTTAGGAACACAATTGACGGCCTTATCGCTAAAATCTCTTTTAGGTGTTAGACTATAGACAATTGAGTGACAACACTGATAGCTCTTAAATGTTGGGAGTGATTGAGTAATATAGAGGCAACACTTAAAGATACCCAAAATTTTTGTGTAATATTACGAAATGTTATGCAATACGAAGTAATTTTAACAAGCAGCATAATTGTATAAGTTAGTCTTTCGAGCTGTGTTTCGTCAAGTAGTTATTTTAAGAAAATAGTGCTAAATTGTATAAATTCAAATAGTGAAGTAATTGTTAGTATAGTGCAAGTTGGGTATATTTAAATAGTGAAGAGATTAGAAATGTTTCTTTTATGTAACTTGGTGTTTTTATAATACACCAAACCAAACAAGTCATAAACCAAAACTGCTCCAAAGGATACATGAATAAGAAAACAAAGAGAAATTAACCACAATTTATACAATTTTTGTCTTTTTAAAGGTATTTTTAAATAAATTAAGTTTGTGCACATACTTTATACCTTTAGGCACTGAGTTGTAAAGGCGAGTTGCAGTATCTACATGTATACGTTATATGTCGTGAAACTATAATATGAATCAACGTTAACAAATTAATTAGAAGTACCTTGTGTCTGGAACGTTTCCAAACTGGCGCAGCGAAATGTATCAACAATTTATGGCTGCAATATTTTTATCGGGCAATCGGTTGACAATACATGCTGTGCGATCGGTTTTACTCGTTTTTATTCATTATATTAACTTCTTTAAATACAGTTGCGTTCTTTCTGCACAGTAAAAGTGTGTAAGCTGTCAAGCTGGAACCTATGACACTTAATCTTAGTTACACTAACCTTTAGACTATCACGAGTACCTAAGGTAGAAAAATTACAATTTGTGTATTCCAACATTGGCTGTATTCGTTTAAATAATGATTTTACAAAGCTAATTTATAAATCTATTCAATCATCTATTGAACCTAGACTTTTAGGTATATTTCTCCGATGTTTTATAGATATTCAGCAATTCAGGGTGGAGACAAATTCAAGAAATCATAGATTAAAATCAGTCCAGAGATTCTTGAGTCATAAATGGTTGGAATCAGAGACGAATGCGAAATTTGAACCCTTGGTGCTTCGATCATGGATGAAGAGGGTTCCGCTGGGTTATAGTGGGTCTTGCGAGGCCTTCTTGTTCGCCGAGTCCCACACTCCTAACATACGGTCGGGGCCAGTGCATAAAAACATTTTCCAGCGAAAAAAAAATTATATATGTCTGAGAATAAGAAAGAAAAGAGCATAAAGCATAGGGGCGTAAGTGGGTAATGTTTGTGCAATCAAACACTTTATTAAATAACTCGGTTGTTCAGTCACTTAATGTTCCCGATATCCATTTACACAAACTCATTAACAATAATAGCTAAGAACGCTATAGTTTCAATAGTTGACCGCTTTGGCGAACCGTCACCCGAGAACTAGCGAGTCCGTCGCCGGCTTATGACACGTGACTCTGTCCCACGCCGATAGATAGATGGCGTCAGCGTTCCACAGACTACTGCACTCCAACATATATATGTAGAGGATTCTCAAATATTTATACATATTCCGAATTATTAACAAAAACTTGTTATATATTTTAGGCATGGTATAGTTTTATACCTGTTTGTGGAGTGCGCAATAGTTAGCGAACTCTATTGACTTTGGGTTACCCTTGTCTTCGAGTGTTTACAGAAACTTGACTTTCGATATTGCACGATCTTCACAGTAAAGTTGGAAGTTAATTAAAGCTTAAATATTAATTGTTTACAATAAATATGTAACTGAGATTGCCTACATTTACTGACGTATGACTTTGATAAACCACCGTCTAAAACAATAGCTTAGAAGATAGTTTTTCTAGAGTAAGATTGAGAATAGTATTCTAGTAGAATTCCTAAACATCTGTCAAAAATAAATATAATTATGCATACGCATATATGTGAAGGTAAGACAGTTATTACATAAACATATCAGGATGCTTCAGGTAATAATAACTGTGCTAGAAAAGATAGCAAGCAAAAGAGAAGATATCAATAGGCAATAACCTTTTTTTTTTTTTTCACGGGGGGAAATCTTCTAAAGATACCCGGCCTCTTGGGGGAAAGGCTAGGTTATGTAGGATTATACCCACTAAAACCCCCTCGGTGGCCCTCCTCGGCACATGTAAGGTGGCTCCAGGATGTCCGTAGGAACCTTCGTCTGGTACCGCCACTGTGCGATGACATACACATCCCGTGGTCTGACTGCAATGTAGCTTAAGGCCACGTAAGCTACATTCCTCCCGGGGTTGTCTGCAACAGAACGGTGCGGGCCCCCACTCTCACCGTTCTCAACCCCGTTCGTTCAACGCTTCACCAAGAGAAGCGTTGAGCGACTGCTACGCAACCATTCTGCCCCTGCGTCTTCGTCTCCGTGATGGATCGGACCTCTCTCGCGCTCGCTCGGCGGTCTCCTTTTTAACCAAGACGGTTTCGCAAAAGCAGAGCACCGCCTTCCAAGCATCGGCATTCATCAACATGGCTGCAACTACAGTTAGTGGAGAGAGATCTTTGCCAATCTGGCTTGTCAAGATGCGCCGCTCGACATCCCATGCAGGGCACACCGCAAGCGCGTGCTGTGCATCGTCGCACTCGTGACCGCAGTGGTAACACCGCGTTGTCGCTTCGCGTCCTATCCTACACAGATACTGACTGAAACATCCATGTCCAGTCAGGACCTGTGTTAGTCTAAAGGTGACGTTCCCTGACGACCTCTCCATCCAGGCCTCGAAACACGGCAAGATCGCACCGACAACGCGTTGCCGTGCATTCCTCTCATCACTAAGGCGAAGTCGCCAATCTACATGCATCTGTAGTTTTAAAGACATTTTGATTCAATTATAGTATGACACTTCGCGTATATATACTAGCTTCTACCTGCGATTTTGTATTCCTTGTATTCACAGTTGAATCCAGATAAAAATAGCTACTTATGCCATGTATAGCGAATAACTTTGCTACTCCACCGCAGTAACAATAAACCATATAACCTTACAGTAAACGAAAGTGAAATCGTATTCAAAAGTTGTTATCAAGAAAACATTCACTTTCAAGGATAAAGGGGCACTTTTCTAGAAATATTTTGCAATATCATATCTTATTCTTTAGGGACTTATTGCAGAATATACAGGGCCCTTGTTATCAGGTCTAACAATAGAGTTATAAGCAGTACAAAGCGATACTGTGGAATAAAGTCCACAATAGCCACGCATTTATAAAATTTCACTTCTATAATGGAATTTCAAAGAAATTTGCTTTAAATTATTCAAACCGCAAAGATATGATATCTGTAATCTTCAAAGGGATTACAATCTTTTCAAGGAGCCTTCGATTCAGGATTTGACATTAAATACTTTCGTTATACTCTTTATTTGGCACCAGTTGGAGTTTATCTCAATCTTTATCTCAGACTTTATCTCAATCTGTTCATGGAATTAAAATGAAATAAATCAATGAGTTTTTGTTTCATGATGCACCTGGATTGTATTCTAGACTGAACAAACTCAGGAATTGTTCAGGACTTACAAGACTTTAACTAGGTCTAGTTACCATGGGCGGAAAAGAGAGCCGCTCTCGTGGCTTCTATTGGATGTGTTGGCCTCAAGTTGCCTGCTGTAGTTAAAGCTATGGTGGGCAGTGAAGATTGCTGGAGAGCGGTAGTTTCCTTCTGCAGACAGGCAGGTTTCTTCCTGCAGCAGGACGTAGCCTCTCCCGTCATTCCCAGGCGCAGGGTCGGACGCAGACGGGTGGCCCAGGACCGTCGTCTTCCCCCCTAGGGATAACCTCTGGGCAGCAGATACGGGGTCTGTTACCCGACAGAGAAGTCCCTAAGTTTGTGGACAGCATGCCGGTGCTCCAGACATGCCATCCTACTAAAGTAAGTTAATAAAATAAATAGGGCCCTCATATCAACGGGCATTGCCGTCGGGTCGCTGCGGTCGAGCATTGCCGTGCCCTTCCCGCGGCCTCGTCACAAGGCGACGCGGAGGACCGATACCGACAGGTTTTTATTCGGTAAAAGTCCGGCATAACCCAGTATATGCCCCCTTAATGCTCTGCGTATCCATGAGGATTTTCCTGTCGGGATAAAAAAAGTCTAGATACCATCCCACCAGCACTGACCTGCCACTAATCAAAAAGATATTGGGATTCGATACGATGCAATATTAGAATCAATAAATGGCAGTTTAGTGTATTAACATCTTGGGCCACCAGCTTTAAAAAGTTATTACATTTCAATAACTCAATTAGGACAGTGCGTTGGTTTCATACAAATTAGCATGAATAAGGGCGCAAGGGGCAAAGATCTGCAAAAACACCATACTTTTTAACTGGTCATTGGTCACGCAATGGTTATATATAAATCTTATAAAATATATATCAATTCACTTGGCATAAGGTAAATCTTGTTTACCAGTTTATTAAAAAAAATACATAAAACGTCTATATATGTACCTGTGTAATTAGAACAGCGCATATATTGATTTTCAACAACAACTTTCCATTACAGATTTAGTATCGATCTGAACAGGATTGCACAAAGGTTGTATTTTTAATTATTCATGTAATGGTAAAAGTGTCTGATAAACAAACACACACAATTAGATATATATTTAACATCTAAATTAAGTTCAAAATTCCTAAAATCGATTTAATGTCGACTGTAATGTGACACTTCAAGACACGGTTATACTCCAAGAGCATGGCAAGGTGTAGAACAAGAATTAAACACGCATGGACAATGACAAAGGTAAGGTAAGCAGCAGCCCATTACCGTCCCACTGCTGGGCACAGGCCTCCTCATTCCCATGAGAGAGGGTTTTAGAGCATAGACCCATCACGCTACTCCACTGCGGATTGGCAGGCATACAATGACAAAGATCCCTTTAAAATCTTAAAGAACTCGCTTGGTTGCCAAAATTTCTGATATAAATTTCTCCTTAACATGATGTCAAACATAAGACCTTGTTTTACAAACAATTGCCTCTTTCAGAATTTTCTGGCACTACTAATTTTTCTGACAAAGTTCTTGGATGTATTAGACAAAATTTTGTTTAATTATTATGTTATCTATATATAATTAGATGCTTCGCCATAACTAACTACCATCCTATCAACAAAAACGTGGTGCCTCCCAAAATTTGTGATCCTGTAAAAATATTTATATTTATCTGTAGTGAGGTTCAAAATACGTAATTTGGTATAAAGTACGTAATATCGTTTATATATCATGCAGACAATGGAGCAAACAAGTGGCCTAATCGCTACCTACCAATTTCTTCCTGGCGACTTGTAGGCGAAAAGAAATTATGTTATATATGTGTTCCAAACAGGGCACTTAAGAAGGAAAATAAACTTACTGAAACACTCATCATAGAAAACTATTCACGACTCTCTTGAAATAAATTGAAAAGAGAGTTCTAGCTCAGGGGTAGGCATTCACTAAAACGAATCTCATTATGTAGTGATATATAGTAGAGACTAGAACACATCATACAACTTTGTTGCAAGTACCCCATCAACACACAAAGGGTGTCCTTAATTCCATAATTCCAGTCTTTTACTAACTTACCAAAATAATTATTCACACCTTCACTTCTTTTACCTAACTAAAGAATCCATAAAAAAGGAGATTATCAAGGCTATATCAAAAACAAAAAGAAATAACTAAATAGTATGTGGGGGTATTACACCCACACATCCTAAACCACATAAACACATATCGCTCTTTTTAATAAAAGCCACACTAAATCTTACACTACTAAATTTTACCAACAAATACTAACTCACTTATTCTCGCATACGCATTCATAATTACTCCGCGTAAATTTTAGATTTTTCTCTTTATTTTTATCATTTCTAATTGCAGACTTCTTATTTATTTATTTTATTACGGGAAACAAACAGTTCAATTAGTGCTACTAAACTAAAAAGTAACAAAATCAATATATAGACCAGTGAAGTTTTCACTATGAATAACTACGTAAAGAGCAGGCTATAAGAATATAAAACAAAACTAACAATTAAAGTGAAAAAAAAGAAAAAAATATAGATTAAATAAAGTATGTATATAAAAAAATACAAATTAGCTAAAATTTCCTTCTTAAATTCTGAACAGGATGCAAATAGAACAATATCAGAAAATCTCGTATTGTATTGGCTACAAACTCTAAAGATAAATGTGTTTGTAGCATAATTCGTCTTGACATAGGCTGGGCTAACAAACATTTTTTTGGGTGACGTGTACGGAAATTTGGGCAACTAAATTTTATAAAACTCAAAAGGTTTGCAGCGTCAATGCTATTGTTAAATAACTTAGTCTCCGACGAACAACGAGTGGGACAATAACAGGTAACGTGTGAGCACCTTTACTTTTATATTTTAGATGCTTAATAAATTAATGTTGTATCTTGTCTATTGCATCGATGTATATTTTATATTTTGGGTTCCAAATTGTGGAACCATATATTAAAATTGGCCGCACTAAGGAATTGTACAATAATATGAAAGTGAAATTACATTTAAAGTCTTTAATTGTAATTCTTATAATATAATATAATTCTTGATCTCTGCTCTGTTATTTCTAATATTATATAGTAATTTGTGTAATTCATAATTGGCCTTGATATAAATAAGTTAAGTATTCTATATAATAACTTGTTAAAACGCTGTTAGATTATCAATAAATAAGCAAATGACTTATAGTATATTCCCACAGGAACAGGAACTACGAGGATGACATCTTGAATAGCTAATAATCTGATAAAATTGAAAAAGTAAGTAGCAGCCCATTAACGTCCCACTGCGGGGTACAGGCCTCCTCACTCCTAGGAGCGAGGGTTAGAGCATAGACCCACCACGCTGCTCCACTGCGGCTTGGCAGGCATAGTACACAAGTGCACTTTCTATTCCTTCACTCTCATAGTCCGATGTGACGGGAATCCGACACGGCCGGAGAGAGATCAGGCGCAGGACCGACGGCTTAACGTGCTCTCCGAGGCACGGGGGTGGATCACACCGCCAACTTCCCAACTTCGGGCAAATATTGAGAGAATCTGAATAGGCAACTCAATATTGATTTTTGAATTGGCCCGACCCGGGACTCGAACCCAGGACCTCATGTCGGTAGTCGAACATACCAGTCGAACATAAATGAAAAATGACATGTATTTTATTCAATATAAATTTAACAGCCGTCTCTTATTACATGTCATGAAGTAGGTTAGATAACTGAGGTTAACTCGCCCTGTCTACCAACTTCGTCGACTTTCGTTCACTTGTGTTTTCAAGTGTGTTTACCGTAAATATAGGATCCTTATTACGTTATCGACTTGCTTTAACTTTGAGCTATACATTTAATACAAATTTCAACCTTGATTGGTTGAGATTAAGTCGAAAATTCAACAATATCTAAATAACAAGGGTCAAGTAGATGTTTTTCTACTTATCTATTATTTATAAGATTTGGGGAGTCGAAGTTGGCGTTTGGGTGATAAGTAAGTGTCACTGTTTCATGCCATTAAGTTTTCGTAGGACATTTGATAGATGTCTGATAAACATTAAGCAGATATTCATTTGGCTAGTAATAACTCATTTTTCTGTCAAGTTTTGAAGACAGCTTTGTTATTTATTATACGTCATAAGAAAAAACATTTTCGACGAAAGTGAATTTAATATTTGTATATTTATATATTGCCTATTAAATATTAGAGATACGGGAAAATTTACTGTGTCTTTACTAATATACGCGTGTCGATTTAACACAGTAATGAGAAATAGCACAATAAGGCATTTCTACCCTTATTTTGTTTCGTTTTATACTATTCTATACTAATACTTTCTATTCCCTACGGTGTTACCCGCGAACTTTTTGATTTCGTTGTAATAACTCGTTATTAGTGCAAGTTTATACATATATATTCAGAACCCGTGGGAACATGGGGAATCTCGTTCTTAGTAAGATCGCGAGAGGATGATGTATGTCGAAATTCTAGTCAATCTGGTGAATATTTTTCGAGATCTCGCGGTAACTGCTTGTTTTTCGCTTATATATCTAGATCGCGTGGAAATATGGGCAAATTCGTTTTTAGCCAATCTCCACGCTGTCTACTTTAAAAATTATCAAATTTAATTTGTTTCAGTAGTTGTGAAAGCGTAATGGACAGACAGAGTTACATTCGCATTTATAATATTAGTAAGGATAAAAGTGCAAAATAACGGAGCGCGTCTCTCGGTAGTTCTTGGGTGACGGCCCGCCGGTGCGGTCGTCTTTTGAAACCGTCGCGTTCCTGTTATTGTTAATGAGTTTGTTTAAGTTGATATCGGGAACATAAAGTGATTGAACATTTTAATCCAAATTAATTAATAAAGTGTTTGATTGCACCAACATTACCCATCAACGCCCACAGAAATGGAAATTATGGATGCCATTAATGACGATGTCAGCGGAGAACCTTACGCACCTATGATTTATGCTTCCTTTCTCTCTTATTCTCCGACATATATATAGATATAGCCCTCGGCTCATTTTACTTCTGCCTTAAAACCGGTTTAAATTGTAAATAAAATATAATAATTTACGTTTAAAACTTCTGCTATCTTGATAAACAGAAAATTAAGTCAAAACATTAATTCAACGTGACATATTCTTCAATATCAAATACATATTTAAATGTAAGAATTGACCTTTATTTCTTGACTTAACTGACAAAATATAAATAGAGTTTACCATTTATAAAACAGACCTTCATTATAACTTAGAACGCATACACTTTGAGTAGCAATTTATTTAGTTTACCTCATACAAAGCTTTTGCTCTTATTGAAAACTTTTGGAGCGTGAAACTTCATGCTTGTCTATAACCGATGTCTTGCGTCCTACCAACTAATGTTATGTAAATTCAATACATCGTCTGTGTATGTACGTAAATGGAGCTTATATTTCACTCTATTCGGTAAATATTGTCGCAAATTATTATTCCTTTACTGGTTAGGTTGCACGGCTATATATCTTACAATCGCAAGTATATAACATTGACTTTATTTTTTGACCGGTCGACAAGGTCAATTTGAAGTAGATTGCCAGTGTCAACTTCTAGTTGACATGACACGGTAGTTTTGCAATCAGAAATATAAGCATGTCTTTCTTCTTAAGTTGTAATGTGCATGATCTTTTTCGTTTCTCGGTAATTGACGTAAAAAAATATTCGTAGAGATAACACCAGACAATAGAAAAAACAAGAAATAAACCAGTTACTGACGGTTGTTAAGATTTTTTGTGGTATTTTATAAAATATGAGTGTTTATAGGTGATTATTTGTGGTTTTGATTATATAAATGATGTGAATGACAATGAAAACCCGTGAGATAAGTTTTAATTTTTAAGATATAAGCCTATAAATACATGACTGACTTTTTACACTATCTCAAAGTTTAGCCCCAGATGACGCTACGCTATAGTCTTAATTTGATTAACAAAAGCTATCATTATATAATATAGTTTAATTATTAACAAATATAATAATCATAACAATTGTTAGTGTTTCATGAACATTTAAATCCCAAGAGCCACTTGAGCGTAACTCGACCCGTGGGGCAATCAACGCGAAAATATCCGTGCGGGGCGGGGCAGGCGATGGTTAAATCCGTTAATAAGCGTTGGCCAATTACGGGGGTTAATAAAACACGGCCGGGTACTCTAAGTGTTATGCACGCCGGATGATGTATAAATTCGGGAGAGTGGAACTCGCTATTTGAATTAATTAGAATACCCCCTAAAACCCAGCGCGACTCCATTCTTCCATGTGGTAATAGCCATGTCGAACTTAATGGTTCAAGGGGAGCAGACGAGCAAAATTGCTCCTTTTGGTAATTGGCCTCCCTCTCTTCAGGCAGGAGTAATCTCTTTCTCTCTCTAGTACCTCCTTCTGTAGGATAACAACTTTACAGAAGGAGACAATTGCCCTCCAACTTGATTCACCAACAGCATTGACTTAATATTAGGGACCTAAAAAGGATCCGTACTTTAACGTCTTGTTACGTGTAAATATAGGAGTTGTGAAGTTAAATGATTACTACATTTGAAAGCTGTAGCGAGTTGCACTGAATGTGGAGTATTTTATTTAAGATACTAAACAGATACAAACGTCAACCATCTTCATGTGTGTATAGAATTCTAGTCTCTATGTACATGTAATTAGAATGATTATCGTGTGAATTGTAAAAATAAATCATATGTTGTGATTGTCTGTTGGTTGGTTGACATAAATAACTTGAAGAGGACAGAGGAAGGCGGAATTAGGTGACTGGGGTCGGATGGTAATTTGAATTTGCAGATTAAGCCGAGAGCGCGGGATTAAAGGGTATATTTCCTTTATTTGTTCTTTAATTATTTAGTCTTTGAGTTCTTAATTTAAATTGTTTATTTATCTGGACTTCAGTATTTTTACAACTGTTGTCACCAAATCGAGACATCTTTATTTGTTATATCTATATAATTATACTTGGCGAAAATATTATTGACAATTAATTGCCAAGGGCGTCATGAACTCCAGATACTAAATCCTGATGCTGTATCTGTCACCTAACAGGATCGCTTTATCGTCATAATCAATGAGTGCAGTCTCATTATCGTCGTACTCAGTGAGGCCAATATCTCTATTGTCATAGACACAATGAGGGAGAACCCTTTATAGTGTTTCGAGCGTCATATTTAGACAGCGAACACATTATCGCATTGCAACCCGTCACACTTGGTGGGCGAACCTTTTATCGCGTCGCAACGTGTCACACTTGGAGGGCGAACCCTTTATCGGGTCGCAACGCGTCATACTTGGAGGGCGAACCCTTTATCGCATAGCAACGTGTCACACTTGGAGGGCGAACCCTTTATCGTGTCGCAACGTGTCACACTTGGACACCGAACCCTTTATCGTGTCGCAACGTGTCACAATTAGAGGGCGAACCCTTTATCGTGTCGCAACGCGTCACACTTGGAGAGCGAACCCTTTATCGCATCGCAACGTATCGCACTTGGAAGGCGAACCCTTTATCGCGTCGCAACGCGTCACACTTGGAGGGTGAACCTCTTATCACTTCGCAACGCATCACACTTGGAGGTTGAACCTTTTATCGCGTCGCAACGCGTCACACACACAAACACTGAGCAATTGCCGCACTAATTTACTGAAGGACATATTTTGTGACTACCTCAGTGGTTAGGTTATTCGGCTGCAGACATGAGGTCCTGGGTTCGAGTTCTCTGTTAACAATTTCTTGGTATTTGACCAAAGTAGTGAAGTTAACGGTGCCCCCCCCCTCTCCGTGCCTCGCAGAGCACGTTTAGCCGTCGGATTGTATTCCCATCAGACTGTGAGAGTGAATATATACAGAGTCCACTTGTGTACCATGCCTATAAACCCGCAGTGGAGCAGCATGATGAGTCAATGCTCTTAAAGCCCTGTTTCCTATGAATGACAAGGCCTGTGCCCAACCGTGGGATGTTAATTAACTGCTACTTACCTTTTATATTTTGTGGTAAATAAAATAATATTTTATTTTGTCATTAATTAAGGGGCTGCAAATGTTATGAGGCTTTTTCATCTAATAAACACAAATTTTTAGCTTTTTTTTAACCTATTATTCTGTATCATTTTTTAACTGTCGTTCTGTATGAGATAGATACTGTTATAAGGAGTAACTTAAGCTGCTTTTATTTTACAAAATAAAATGAGGGTTTCTAGTTCGTTTTTGTGGAAAACGAAGGTAATTTTTTAAATATAATTATTCAACTTATAACACGGCACGTATCTTCCTTTAGCAATGTAGATTCTCACTAAGAACTGATTTCCCGAATTGCGAAATACGAGGGTAACTGGATATAAAAGTGTCAATATAATATGTATCTCGTAAACTTGTCCGATACAATCACGCCCCAATCAGTGGTTTACTGCGGTAGTTAAATTTTAACTTGTTAATTCCGAAAACCAAATCGAACTTGTCAGCGTGAAATTTCCACATTGACATGAGATAATTTTGTAACATTTAACCATAATACAATTGCTTTAACACTTTTATATGTACTAGCTGTTCCCAGTGGTGTTACCCGTAGCTCTTTATTCCGTTATCCCGTTATTAGTGCAAGTTTACGTCGCGAGAGTGTTATAAATGTCACATCAAAGGGTAAATAGTAAAGAAGTCTCTCAATAAGTTTCGCTTATATCCGCATCCGGTGGATTTATGGGGCTACATGAGTCTACGTCGCGAGTTGATAATGTGAGCCAAATTTCAAGTAAATCCGGTAAATATTTTTGGAGATCTCGTAATAAGTGAAAGTGGGGAAACTCGATCTTAGATAACTTCTACGTTGTCTAAATGAATAAAAAGCCTGTTTCCCTTTTTAATCTCTGATTACCAAATTTCATTTAAATCTGTTTGTATAAATTGGCGTGTAAGCGCGACAGACAGAGTCACTTTCGCTATTAGTAAGGATACATATAACGACCTACGGTTCTTAAACTTGATTGCTGGCTTCATGCGGAAGCTCAGAGTCATTCAGCGTGCGATGGAGAAGGCTATGCTCAGATTTTCTCTACGTGATCGAATCGGAAATGAACAGATCCGTAGTAGAACCAAATTCACAGACATAGTCCTACGAATCGCGAACCTGAAGTGGCAATGGGCGGGGCACATAGTCTTAAGAACCGATGGATATTGGGGGCCGAAGGTGATGGAGTGGTGAGCACCGGACGGCACAGTGTAGGCAGACCCCCCACAAGGTGGACCGATGATATAAAGAGGGTCGCCGGTAGCCTCTGGAGCCAGGCGGCGCAAGATCGGGTCTTTTGGAGATCATCACGTGAGACCTATGTCCAGCAGTGGACGTCCATCGGTTGAAGCGATGACGACGAAATATACATATAGTTTTTCTAAGGTAGTTCAACTTGCACTGGAAAGTCTTTAAACTTGCATTGGATATAATTTAATCTAAATACAGTTACTTCATGGAAATACTAATTTCTTAATTAAATACAAGTCATATATGCGAGAAGTTGCACAGCGCTATAAAATGAAAACAAAATAAAAAGTTTAAAAGATTTTCTTCTATTTTCGAAGTGAAACTTCTTTAGGCGCATCAGGGTAATTTTTTTTTTATTTTTGTATTTTAAGATGTGCAGAGTTTTGTATGCTAATTCGTTTGAAGGTTAGGTAAGTTTTAATATTTCCAAATAACGTGTGGTATTTTCATTTTCCACTCGTCATTTAATAATATGATATACTATTTCTCATAAAATATAAAATAAAAGTGTTTCGTAAATTATCTTTTCTAAATTTTAAACTCAAACAAATTTTATTTAATAATTTCTAATATCGACAAAAAACACTCAAGAGATTTCCATACATTTCTAACATATCTCCCTTTGTCCCTATAAGTCTCGGAAACCTAAGGTTTTAGATGTGTATAAATATAAAAAAGATTTAAAATTTAGTTTTTCAAAGAAATTTCACTTCTGACGTGTACTTTGTATGCACGCACTTTTTTATTGATGACAGGTTAGCGCTTACAGTCCTCACACCTGATTGTGAGTGATGATACAGTCTTTGATACAAGCGCGCTAATCTGATAAGAGGCAATTTACCTCTTATATATTTATTGTTATTGTCTTAGCTGTAATAATGAATTCCCTGTGGTTTTATGTTAATTTGTTTCATTGTTAGTTTTTTTTATTTTTATTTAGTCCTAATTAATTTGTCATTAATTTATGTTACTTTTTTTTATACCGTGATGTCACCAAAAGGCTGCAGCTGAAAATCAGCGCCAGTTGTCTTACTGACAAATGGCATAGCCAGAGCTGTTGGCCTATTCGTCGTAGCGTAAGGTTTACTACTGTTAGTATATATATAGTATTAGTAAGCCACATTCCTACATTACGACGAATAAATGAGTTTTATTTCTTTCTTCTTTCTTTCTTATGGTTTCCAAACAGTATCTTACTGGAACACAAATCTTTTGCTTAGCGGTATGTCTTTGCTGGTAGGGTAGTAATTGATAACGGCCGAAGCCTTCCACCAGTCCAGATTCAGAATAATTAGAAGATTCAATTTCCTAAATTCCTACCGGGTATAGAACCCGGGACTTCTGCTGTCTAACTGGACATAAAACGTACGATATTTATACATAAATATTAAGTCAAAAGTGTGAAGTAATGACTCGTATATGAATCATAAAAGGTAAAGGTAAGTAGCAGCCTATTAACGTCCCACTGCTGTGCACAGGCCTCCTCGCTTATATGAGAGAGGGTTTTTACTGCATAGACCCACCACGCTACTCCACTGCGGATTGGCAGGCATAACACACAAGTGTACTCTCATAGTCCGACGTGATGGCAATCTGACACGACCAGAGAGAGAGATCAGGCGCAGGACCGACGACTTAACTTCTTCTCCGAGTCACGGTGGTGGATCACACCGCCAAGTGTTTCCCAACTTTGGGCAAATATTGAGAAAATCTTAATGGGAAACTCAATATCGATTTTCGAACTCCTCGAACGGCCTCGAACCCAGGACCTCATATCTGTAGTCGAACATGCTAACCACTAGACCAATGAGGCAGTGTGACTCGTATCTTACGTAAATTCTAATATAGAATAATATGGTTTAACGACCTCGCTAGCGCAGTACTTGCTTTGATAGCAGAAGCCCTAGGTTCGAGGCATTAAAAGAGGTGAATTTTCCCTTACCAGATTATCGCGCATTCATCTTAGACTGTATCATTACATACCATTAGGTGTAATCACAGTCAAGGGCTAAACAGTGAGCCATAAAGATAACGTCACTTTGAACTAAATTCTTTCAGTGTGGGGGGATTGTAATATTTATAATCGGAAAAATTATGTAAGACAGATAAAATATCCTATCAATAAAATATTCTCCGTATTGCAATAAATTCCCGAACAGAATGACTGCGGTAGACATGTTCGAATTGGTTTTGGAAAATATTAGTCAAAATTTTCAATTTTACTATCCGTAGTTAACCGCTGATTGGGGCGTGATTGTATCCGAGCCGCAGCCGGGTGCACGCCACATATTTATTCCGTGGTGAATGATTTAAATGCAACGTGTTCTTTTTTCGTGTTTGTGACCTTAAACACATAGAAAAACATCGATTTCAACTTGATTTTTCACAGCACAAGCTTTTTAAACTCAAAACATTTAAGGACCTCGCTGGCACAGAATCTCGAATCTCGGGAAATCGAATTATTTAAAATTTTTGAGTCTGAATTGGTGGCAGGCTTCGGCTGTGACTAATTACCACCCTACCAGCAATGATGTACGCCAAGCAAATACTGCGTAGAAACCATAAGAAGTAAATTACATCTTAGCAGATTACCGCACATCCATCTTAGACTGTATTTTCACTTACTATCAGGTGTGATCACAGTGAAGGGCTAGCCTGTCAGCAATAAAAAAAAGAAGAAAACCTTTAACCTCTTACGTGAGCTTACAATAGATAGTTCTGTGCCAATGTACAGAATGCCAGATAATTCCCGCAAGTATGATTTTTATTTAATTAAATTTAATGAATAAATAAGTATTTTAATATTTTACATAATATTTGCCCGAATTTGCGTTAAGCCGTCGGTCTTGCACCTGATGTCTCTCAGGTACTGTTGAATGCCGGTCCATCGGACTATAAGAGTGAAGGAATAGAGAGTGCACTTGTATACTATGCACTATATATATCTATCGGAATATATAAAACAAGCACTCCGACTAGTCGGGAGTGTGGGACTCACTGTCTAGCAGAATACCCACTAAAACCCAGCGGGCCCTCGTCATCCTAAAGTGGGACACCAGCGGCTCGCTTGCGCAATCCAGTATGGTGTCCCGGATGAAGCCGAATCGTGGTTCAAGTCAGAAGAAGGAGGAGGCGCGCGTAGTCGCGCCTTTTGCCCCCAAGCCTTCTGCAACGGATAGCAGGGGCGTCAAGACCCAACTCCCACTCCCTTTCACGAGCCTCCTTTAGCGAGATGAAAGTCTCGCAAAAGGAGGCTACGGCTCTCCACCCCGCTTCGCTGGCAACCATCGCACTTACTATACGGGCCAGCGAGAGGTCAACTCCAATCAGTGGCACCAGAAGATGTCGCTGAGGGCTCCAGATTGGGCACTCCCCCACGGTATGATGTGCCGTATCCACGGGAGCACCACACTCATGGCAAATAGGCGATTCCTCTCGGCCAGCAATCTGATGCAAGTACTTCCCGAAACAGCCGTGTCCGGTGAGCACCTGCAACAGTCTGTATGACAGCGCTCCATGCTCTAAATACCCTGTCTCATATAAGTGAGGCGGCCTGTGCCCGACACTGGAACGTTAATGGGCTGCTACTATCCTAACCCAACCTTACAATGAGTCTCACAGTCTTAACTGAACACTGTCCTATCCTATTGAAAGAGGAACAGGACTAGCAACTTTCCAAGTCACAGGGATTGTACTCAAGACTTCATAAAGGTAAGTATATTGGTCTAACGTGACAATTTTCGTAGTGGCATAAATATTCTCGAAACAATATGAGGCAATAGAATTTGTTACGATATTTTTGTTAAAATGTTATATTCATCGTACAAAGAGAATAGCTACCCTGTTTTTTTATGGAAGGTCACAAAGCGACCCACCTGAATATTAACAAAGTTTTTTATATGCGCTACAAACTTTTCCGGCACAAAAGAAATGCAAATATGCTTTTTATTTATTACCATTCGTTTATGTCGGGTCGTTCGTGTTGAGGTAATTTTTACAGCACAATAATTTTGTTAATTATTGTTGTAAACATTAAAGAGCTACATTTTCTTCCGGTATGATACTTAATTCAAAAATTATTTATATAAGTAGGCTTTTACAGCACTTACGATCGTCAAATATCGTATAGCATCAATGACTTTTATAAATTACTTCCGATATTAATAAGCCACAATAAATCTAAAATTGCGAAGGTTATTTTACGCTCTATTTTGATTCTTATCAAAATAGAGCGTAAAATACACAACAAACTTAGCCGAATATATTTTTTTATCTATGCAAAATAAGTAAGAGATAAAACTAAATAAAATAACAGGCAGGTACTTCTTACGCTCATTATGTAGACATAATCTATACACGTAAGCCTTCAATCGAAAGCACTGTAGAAATTATTGCAAATTTAATTTTATTAGTGAAATAATAATTGAAATAACTGTATGTCATCCATAAATAAAAATTTAACA
Organism: Elymnias hypermnestra; assembly: GCA_015832385.1. Lineage (NCBI taxonomy): Eukaryota > Metazoa > Arthropoda > Insecta > Lepidoptera > Nymphalidae > Elymnias > Elymnias hypermnestra. The sequence continues at coordinate 2,206,469 of JACTOM010000933.1, forward strand.
AAAAAGAACCGCCTCCAAAACCAACTCTTACAAATATATATACCGACTCCAAATATAGGAATAACTTTTTAGAGCATATTATTATATTTGTAAGAGTTGGTTTTGAAGGCGATTCTTTTTTGTTAAACTTTTTATTTATTTTGTGATTTTTAGTGAATCTGAAGTAAATAAAAAAATTGTCTGAATGGGAACGCCTTAAAAACGTGTTGCTCTTATGAGACCTTTTAAATGAAACAACTTTACAAAGTGAAATTTACATTGGTAACGCCATACCCGAGATGGAACCCGCAACCTTAAATCTTACAAGTCGGTTATTTAGCCTCCCCGCTATCACTAGTCTAATGGTCTTTATATGGTAATCGGGCACATCACTTATACGCAAAAGTTTACCTCCCCCTCCCCCCCCCCAAATCGGATACCACCGCCTTACACATAATACACCTTATAAATATTGCAATGCAGCAACAAACGTAAGTTCGTTGCCATTGGATAACAGACAGTTTCATATTCTGCCACAGCCCGCACCTTTACTGTAAGCCGTTGAGGAGTTCCATTGATCATGATATTTAACTACAAAAATCAGTTGTCCATACCAATGCTACGGAAGATGACTCAAATATTTGGATAGCCTATAAACGATTCTGTCGAGTATCGTTAATTTGCTACTAAGAATTGAATTTGTCAGGGAGCCCATGATGGAAACCTAACCAAACCAAAAATCATTGAAATAGGTTGGCGTGACTTTGAGTTATTCGTCCATTTGTCGAGCACATGCTTAATGCAAATTCAAGACTTATCCGATTATCTCATAGATGCCATCATCTGAACTGGATTAGAAAAAAATGAAACCCTACAACAAGCACCAACTTTCATATAAAAAAAGAATCATCAAGATCGTTTCACCCAGTAGAAAATTATGAAGTAACAAACAAAAAAAATCCAGACGAATTAATAACCTCCTTCTTTTTTTAAAGTCGATAAAAACTTTTATAAAATAGGTAGAATGGATGAATGAGGAAGTATTTAATTAGCGATTGAAAGTCTGATAGAGAGTGTGAAATAATAATAGAAATTGGGTAAAAAAAAACAATTTTATAATCATGATACCTTTTTTTTTCGCTGGGAAATGATTTGGCGCACCCCGGAAGAATAAGAATTCTTTCAACCGGGAGTGTGGGACTCGCTGAAACCAGAATACCCACTAAAACCCAGCGCATCCCTCGTCATCCTTGGATGAGATCACTAGAGGGTCCCATTTCGCATTCCACTCTAGTAACCTGGATGATGCCGACTATGCCAGTCTACAATTTACTGAGGGGAATAGTGGAGTGGGAATAGCGCATACCTGCGCCTATTGCCACTTCCTTCGTCTGAGAGGAAGGGCATTAGCAGCATCCTCCTTTTGCTTCTCATTAGCCTCCTTTAGCGGTCTCGCAAAAGAAGGCAACCACCCTCCATCCAAACTCGCTGGTGAGCAATTATGCACATCAATTATGCTCTCCAAAGAGAGGTCTCCTCGGACCAGCGACAACAAGTATTTTAAAACGTCCAACCTCTCTTCCTCCTAGCGGCGTAATGAAAATTTACACTACCGCCATTCGCGTTTCTCAATATGTGTTATCTCGTACTACCTCCATATCCATGCACTACTTTACAGTGTCTTTATTGTATTGCATCTATAGGGAGGTAGTATGATAACAAAATCGGGGGATACAGTTGGGTGTTGTAGCTACATATCTATCACCTACATCCAAAATTCAACTACACCACTGGGCAGCTAAAGGACCGAAAAATTTATAACTCCGTAAGTTCTAAGTAAGGACTGTAACGCATCGTGTGCGACAGAGGAAGCCCCGCCATTTTGAGCGTATTCACGTACAACAAACAGCCGTATCCATAATTGCTACACTCCATTATTTTGCGACTATTCAATTTAAAAATATCTTTATTCGAGTAGGCCTATTACAGCACTTTTGAATAGTCAAATATATTTTCTTTTCCGTACACTAATTCTAATATACGACTGATGATGGCATCAAATAACGACTTAATATCTAAAGTTACGAGGGATCCTACGCGCCCTGTCCCGAGAAGAATCCACAACAAACTCAGACGCGTATTTTGTATTTTTTTTACCATCATCATTACAATCGTCGTCGTCGTCGCTTCAAGCGATGGACGTCCGCTGCTGGACAAAGGTCTCACGTAATGACGTCCACAAGGCCCGATCTTGCGCCGCCTGGCTCCAGCGGCTACCGGCGACCCTCTTTATGTTGTCGGTCCACCGTGTGGGGGGGTCTTCCTACACTGCGCCGCCCGGTGCGGGGTCGCCCCTGCAGCACCATCGGCTCCCAACATCCATCGGTCGTTCGGACATTACAATATTATATTTTAAATTAAATTAGAGCAGTTCATTTACTTTCATGTGCTTCTATCGTCTAAGTAATTTTGCTAATTATAGTAATATTTTAACAACAATTTCTTTTAACAACTTCGAATCAACTTTGAATTTATTAAGCGACATTTCTAGAACTTCTTCTGGGTGTTTATTGTAGAAAGTTATACAGTTACCCTTGATTATTTTGTTAACCATACTTTTAACACGTATCTATGTTATAAATATTCCCTGGTACAGTGTTTGACGGGGATGAATTCCGAAACTACAAAACTATTCTTGCGATTCTTTCGTTTTTATTCCAACTTAGGAAATAGGTTAGATTAAAAAATAGCCCTGTTATTATTGCAAACCTTAATTAACCGATATTTAATTTTGACTGCATCTCTAATGGTTAGCATATTCAGCTACAGACATGGTTAGAGTCTCAGGATGGGCCAATTCAAAAGATTTTGTCAGTATTTTCCTGAAGTTGGGAAATAGACGGTGAACTCCAGCCCTGTGCCTCGAAGAAAACATTAAGCAGTCAGTACTGCACCTGATCTCTCTCCGTGAGTGTCGGATTTCCATCACATCGGACTATGAGAGTGAGGCAATAGAGAGTGCACTTGTGTACTATACCTGCAAACCCGCAGTGGAGTAGCGTGGTGGATCTATGCTCTAACGACCCTCACTCCTATGAGTGAGGAAGCCTGTACCCAGTAGTGGGACGTTAGTGGGCTGCTAGTTGCTATGTAAATTTTTCTGTCAACTAAGTTACATAAGCATCAAATAGTTAGCGCAGTACTTTTAGTGTTAGCCACGGTTAGTTAATATCTATTAGCCGTTTATAGACTTTTTCTTTTATTAAATTAAGTACCTACATGCTTTAGTCTTCACATGGGTGTTGAATTAAATAAAAAAAGTTATAACAACAAAACACGCGAGCATTACTCAAAATGAAGTCATAAATTAATTTGTCGCGGTTGACGACTCGGCGTTTCATGTTGTAATTTTATTTGCTTTCATTTCCCTTGCGGTATTAAAATGCAAATAAATGTTTTTAACGTTTTTTTTCACTAGTGTTACTACGTTATGTTTCCTCGTGCATGTCATTTGATATTGTTTCAGAAATATACTCCGAGAGGCGTAGCGAAATACAGCTGTTACTGCGTTATTTTCTTTTGTTTTCGTTTATCCTGTCTTCTTTTGTTTCAAAAAAACTTATTTGCATCATGATAAGTTTCCATTACATACCACAAATAAAATGATATTTGTACCAATTAAGAGTTTAATATCAATTGTACGTGAACGCCTTGTTGTTTATCAAAAAAGAATGTATCATATATTAAATACTTCTTTGTATATGTTACCGGAAATGTATGAAATCAAGGAATTGTATACAAATCCTAGGAAATGTGTATATCGGATTCTGGTCTTCCATCGTTTAAATAAAGACAATCACAGTCAATTCTCACAGAGATTATTTATTACTTTAAACAAAATTATTAATTATTTTTTTGAATTAAATGACAATAACCAATAATTTATCGGTGCAAGGTGTGCACCGGACACAACTTCGAGTAAGAATGCCCGCCATTTTTTTTTATTCGAAGTGTGTAGTTGCTGTTAGCCCTACTGGCTTTTACAGCGTAACCGAGAGGGGTGGCGAGCGCAGAAGCTCTGCCGAGGGGTTGGCCCGTAGAAGGGCCCTGCTGCGTCGGGGGAAAACGTTGCTCTAAGGGCGCCTCCTGCGAGGCTCCGACCTAGGCTTAGAGCAACGTTTGCTGCTGCTGAAAAGGACAATCGCAAAGGTGCTTAATCTTGACGCCCATGGGTCAGCGTCTGGGAGCCGCGGCCGGGGTGCGTCAGATAGCTGGGACCTCGTCTTCGCCGGCGAAGACGCTGTGTGTGTGTGAAAGTGTAATGGGCGTTGCCAATGGTAGTCTGGTCGTCTGGGTCGTCAAGGACGTGTTTGGGCTGCCTCTTCCTAGGCAAATGCCCGCCAGTCTAACCCTTTTATACTAGTTTCTGCGAGTGGGGGTACTTCGAATGTTGGTAGACGTTTATTGCTAGCTCGCTGCACACCTTGTTACCAACATTAAAAAACGTTTGCCGCCGTCATGTACAATACATTTTATAACAATAAATATAAGTTGATTTTGTGATACGTGAAAAGTTAATAGATAGTTGATTTTGGAAGTTTTAATTAATAAGATAATATGAACATATTATTATTATTTTACGGTATGACTGTTACCCGATTGTCTTATTAAGTGTTATATTGAAAAAATATTATTAACAACGTGTTTTATTACAGAAAGCATTTACTTTATACATTTCCTAATACGATATTGAAATTATTTAGAACATATATAAATTAAATAGTCTTTCAAACAATTTTTCAAACAATATTTTATACATTTTCTAAATAGTATCAGAATTGTACAAAACTCGAAAGAGATTTTCCTGTAGTTTTTATCAAAGGATGGGGTGTTTATTAGAAAATTTTAGATTTACAATTTTTTGTAATTTATTGTAAAATAGCTGAAATATGAAGCCGATTTGTCAAGACGTTGGAAAGTTTTCGTTGACTCTATGTATGTGACTTTAACGATATATTTTTAATTATTTTTATAAAATAGGATTTTCAAGAATCTGAAATCATAAAAATGGCTTAAGAATTCAATGATAAGTTGGGTGTTTTGAATTAAAATTTATTAATGTCGAGCTGGAAGAAGCCATGAGCAAGTTACACTGGAATATTGTGGGATTATCCGAAGTCCGTAGACAGGGATATATGACACGATAATTCTCAAATCCGGTAACTTGCTATGCTACCGGGAGGGTGAACACCAATACCAAGGTGGTGTCGGGTTTCTCGTCCACAAATCTCTCGTTAACAATATTGTCCAAGTAAACAGTGTGTCCAGTAGGGTAGCGTACCTTATACTCAGAATTACCAAACGGTATTCGTTGAAGGTCATACAGGTTTACGCACCCACATCATCGTATCCCGATGATGATGTAGAGGTTATGTATGAGGATATATCAAGAGCCATACATACCTCTAGGACACACTACAATATTGTAATGGGAGATTTCAACGCAAAACTCGGCGAACGAAGTGGGGCAGAGTTGAGAGTGGGGCAATTTGGATACGGGCAACGGAACCAGAGAGGTCAAATGCTGGCCGATTTCATGGAAAGGGAGGGCCTCTACATGATGAACTCCTTTTTCAGGAAACGGCCACATCGAAAGTGGACTTGGCTTAGTCCCGATGGTTCCACGAGAAACGAGATTGACTTCATCATGTCTACGAAGCGAAATATATTCAATGATGTCTCTGTGATCAATAGAGTGAAAACTGGGAGCGATCACCGTATGGTAAGAGGCACATTGAATATTGACGTTGTCCGTGAACGGAACAGACTGGTGAAGTCAACGCTCCGACCCACTCGCGCTCATATCCAAGACCCCGAGAGCTTCCAACTGGAGCTGCAAAACCGCTTCGCTTGCCTCGAGAATTGCGAATCCGTGGACGAGCTAAACAATAGGCTAGTGGAAACTGTCCATACGGTTGGGATGAAATTCTATAAACCCCGTAGAAAGAAAACCAAGAGATTCTCAGACCATACTCTTAATCTCATGGAACAGAGACATGCAATGAGCTTGCAGTCTGCAGCAGACGCGTCCGCATACCGGCAGATCAATAGACAGATCTCTAAATCGCAAAAGCGTGATGTGCGACACTTTAATGCCGAGCGTATACGAGATACCATCGAACGCAACAAAGGCACTAAAGTGTTCGCAAAAGATCTGTCTATCGGTCAGAGCCAGTTGACGCGGCTGAGGACTCATAACGGCGAACTCATTGCATCTGGACCTGAGATTCGGAGGGAGGTTGAGAGTTTCTATGGGCAGTTATACACATCGACCTGCAAGCCTATTGATAGTTTGGCTAAAGATCCTCGTGCCAAACTTACTCGACATTATACCGAAGATATCCCGGACGTCAGCTTGTACGAGATTAGTATGGCCCTTAAACAGATGAAGAACAGCAAGGCACCTGGTGATGACGGAATCACAGCGGAACTCCTGAAGGCGGGTGGAAAACCCATTCTAAAAGTCCTTCAGCGAATGTTCAATTCCGTCATCCTGGAAGGTACGGTGCCAAAGGCGTGGCATAGGAGCGTGGTAGTTCTGTTCTTCAAGAAAGGTGACAACACCTTATTGAAGAACTATAGACCTATTGCGCTGCTAAGTCATGTCTATAAGCTGTTCTCGAGGGTCATTACGAATCGTCTCGCTCGCAAGTTTGACGACTTCCAGCCCCCCGAACAAGCCGGATTCCGAAAAGGCTTTAGTACCATAGACCACATCTTTACGCTGCGGCAGATTATACAGAAGACCGAGGAGTATAATCGGCCACTTTGCTTGGCGTTCGTGGACTATGAGAAAGCCTTCGATTCGGTGGAAACATGGGCCGTGTTGAGATCTTTGCAGAGATGCCGAATTGACCACCGGTACATACACGTGTTGAAGTGTTTGTACGAAAACGCCACCATGTCAGTCCGTATACAGGACCAAAGCACAGCGTCTATCCAACTGCAGCGTGGAGTGCGACAGGGAGATGTTATCTCCCCGAAGCTCTTTACTGCGGCGTTGGAGGACCTGTTTAAGCTTATGGAGTGGAACGGACTGGGCATCAACATCAACGGCGAGTACATCACTCATCTACGGTTTGCCGACGACGTGGTCATTATGGCAGAGACTCTGGAAGATCTCAATGCAATGCTCGATGACCTCAGCAGAGCTTCTCGACAGGTGGGCCTAAAAATGAACATGGATAAGACGAAAGTTATGTCCAATATCCATGTTCCGCTCCACCCAGTCATCGTTGAGAACTCTACACTCGAAATTGTTGACGAGTATACATACCTGGGACACATAGTCCAGCTAGGTAGGTCCAATTTCGAGAAAGAGGTCAACCGCCGAATCCAACTCGGTTGGGCAGCGTTCGGGAAGTTCCGGAAGACTTTTTCGTCCAATATCCCTCAGTGCCTGAAGACCAAAGTCTTCGAACAGTGCGTGTTGCCAGTGATGACCTACGGTTCTGAGACGTGGTCGCTGACTATGGGCCTCATGCGGAAGCTCAGAGTCACTCAGCGTGCGATGGAGAGGGCTATGCTCGGAGTTTCTCTACGCGATCAAATCAGAAATGAGGAGATCCGTAGCAGAACCAAAGTCACCGACATAGCTCTACGAATCGCGAACCTGAAGTGGCAATGGGCGGGGCACATAGTCCGACGAACCGATGGACGTTGGGGTCGGAAAGTGCTGGAATGGCGACCCCGCACTGGACGACGCAGTGTAGGAAGACCCCCCACAAGGTGGACCGACGATATAAGGAGGATCGCCGGTAGCTGCTGGAGCCAGGCGGCACAAGATCGAGCCTTGTGGGCATCATTTCGTGAGACCTATGTCCAGCCGTGGACTTCCATCGGTTGAAGCGACGACGACGACGAATGTGAGAGTAATGGTTATGCGTTAGTTATGGTTCGTTATTAAGACGTAAAATTCCGTTTTATGAAAATTATAGAAATCAAAATGACCTGATTCCTATTAACTTATTATGTTGTGTTTCAGTTGTATTATATAACATAAGATATTCTGACGTTGTATTTATTTTATGACAGAATATCAACGAGGAATTTTTTTATTTAGATTTCTATTACTTTCATTACATTTTAATAAAACCCGTTAAAATAGTATTCACATAAATGTCAAACAAAAATATCCATGTGAGTAAAATTTCATTGTTTTATTAAACCAATAGGAATTTGCTGTCGTAACAACAGTTTCATTTTCAATATGTAAAATCAATACGTTAATACAATTTACACAATATAATATCAGTTTGTGGCATCGCGCCAATATATATTCGGGATTCTTCACCAAATATCCGGCCCAATTCGGATCTCTGAAACAAACAATATGAAATTATACAAAGAATATATGGATGAAATCTGTAATAATATTAGGTAAAAAAAAAGGTAAGTAGCAGCCCATTACGGTCATTAACGTCCCACTGTTGGGCACAAGCCTCCTCAGTCAGGCATAATACACAAGTGCACTCTCTATTCCTTCACTCTCATAGTCCGACGTGAAGGCAATCCGGCTTAATGTAGTCTCTGAGACACGGGGGTAGATCACACCGCTAAATTTTTCCCAACTTCGGGCAAATATTGAGAAAATCTTAATAGAAAACTCAATATCGATTTCGAATTAGCCTGACCCGAGACTCGAACCCAGGACCTCACGTCTGTAGTCGAACATGCTAACAACTAGACCAATGTGGCAATACAGCAATATTAGGTACTTACGTATTAAGACTACCACAGCTACAGATATAAAGATTTTTAAGGTTAGTTTATTTTTGTTAAGCCCTTTTGTCGCTGGTAAAACGCCACCGCATTAAAACAAAAACTAACCTTACCTAATTTAATTTACTCTTAAAAACGTCACCTGTCAAGGTTTGTTAGATCAGATTTTTTAGTTTTTTTGTCGCGGAGACACAAAAAAGCTTTTTCGCTGGGAAATGCTTTTGCGCACGTCAGACGAAGTTATCCTCCATTGGATAGAGGACACTGTGAGACTCGCTGGCTGCACCAGAATACCCACTAAAACCCAGTGGAACCCTCTTTATCCGTATGCTGGGGACCAGATATTGGCTGTCGCATTCAGCTCTGGCACTCCGGATGAATCCGACTCAATGGTTCAAGGAATTGGAACCAAACGGGCAAAACTGCGCCTTCTGGCACGCCTTTTCCCGGCGGCTAAGAGGAGCACCGACCACAATCTCCCTTTCCCTCTCTAATGCCTCCTTCTGCAAGATGACAGACTCACAAAAGGAGGACGTAGCTATCCAACGTAACTCCCCACCGAACATAGCACCAACTACGCTCGACAAAGAAAGATCACTTCCAATCAGGGATACCATGAGATGGAGCTGTGGTCCCGAAGCCGGGCATTCCGCTAGAGTGTGGTGTGCCGAGTCAACAGCCGCTCCGCACACTCGGCAAGCAGGAGACTCCACAGAGTTCACAACAGCAAAAAGCTAACGACAACAATAAAATTGACATTTTTTAAGGTTATGTCAGGTTACTTTTTTGAAGCTGGGAAACTCCACCTCAGCAAAAATAAACTAACCTAAATTAGTATTTTTAGCTTTTATTGTCACTGGGAAACGCCAATGCAACAAACAAACTAACCTTAATTGTCATGTCTGTAGCTGCGGTGGCGTTAACACGTAAATACCTAATATTATAAACCTGGATAGTTGGTTTATTGTAACTGTTAATATCAGGAACTATTAGTTTCAAAGGAAAACCGATTTTAGTGTCTTACTACGGGGAAAATTTATTGTTTTATGTATATCGGAACTATTCCCCTTAAAAATACAATGAAAAGGTCAACTACAGCATTTGCCTATTTTATGTCGCTGGATGCTTTTACGTACGCCGAGTAAAATAAAGATCCATTCACGAATGTGGGATTCGCTGGACAACCAGCTTTACTAAAACTCAGCGGAATTCTCTCCTTCTAGCGCCTTCAACTCAGTTCTGTTTTAAGCTGGAGCAGGTGGGGCAGCCTACAATTCTCTCTCCCTCGAGATAGCCTCTTTGTGCAAGATGATAGTCACATAACGGGTTATAAGTCCTCATTGCCTATCTCAAGACCCTGTCAGAAAGGGCGCTGATTTTTTGCCTATCTACGACATAATTAAAGCTCCGAGAACAGTAACAGCCTTTATGCAAAATTAAGAAGAAAATCAAGAGCAGGGACATTTTATTGCCAATAAATATTAGGAAAGATATTTTACTCAATTTACATGGTATGTCTTTAATACGGTTTTCATTTATAAAAATGGTTTAAAAAAAGTTCTCAGAAGGCTCTGTTATCAATAGGCGTAACAACAATTTATAATATTTTTTTGGTTAGACTAAATTTACGCTCGCGGCTACAATTTCATTATCAAAGCACCTTGACAAATAAAAAAATATTCTCTGTATAGATACTATTATCGATATATATCTGTTTTTTTGTTTCATATAAGTGTACGCAGACGAATATAAGATTTTTTATTTATATTCTATGTTATATAACCCTGTATCACATAAGCAAAATATATACTGACTTCATACGTTTTATATAATTCTAGGAATGTCACTTTATTAAATTCGAATTCTTTATTAAAAGACAGTTAATTGGAAAGTCAAATTTGAAGTATTACTTTAACTATTAAAGGCATGGCAGTGAATTTAGCGAATTGCTTTAATCAAAATAAAACAAATTAATATAAAATTGTGATCATGGGGGCAGATACATGCCATCCGAATGATTTTTTTATGAGTTTTTCTCGGCATATTCATAGCTCTGGATATTAAGGTTTTCTTTACTATTAATATCACACACACTCTCATACAAATAAACTTACACACACTCGCACAGTCTTATTATAAATAAATCTTTCCTATGTTATCTTTTTACTTTGTCTTTCGCATTTTACACACGAAATATAATTCGCAAGTTATAATGTAACCAGTAAAAGCGGTGTTTTCTGGTACAACTATAGACTAACTGTACTTAAAGAAGTTGTTTTTTTTTAGTTTTTGATATAAATTAATTATGAGTTTGACTGATTATAATTTATTAATTGATTATAAATATATACCTAAACCACATATACTCTGTAGCATACGGTAAACTGAACATATAGCACTGGCCTTTGAAGGTAAACCTTGCTCAAACAGTTGAAGAATAGTTTTAATTGCGCAAATGGATGTCGCAATGGACGCTTTTAACGTCATAGAGAAATGTAATTCAAAGATTCCAGTCTGCTACATTATCTCCTATTCTTAGCAGGTACTTTAAAAACTAAATGGAAGTATAAAAGTATATACGAGAATGTTCAATAGCGTTTAATGTTCTGGTTGATATATATTAACTCTAAGGAAATTCAAAAATACTTATTTGTTTAATTGAGTGCTGTTTTTCAGAAAGTACTAGGTTGAATTGAAAAATTATTTTAGTCATTAAAAGGAAGGTAACAAGCTATATAACCTATGCTCTACCGCCCTCTCTGATGTGGTTGAGGAGACCTTTGCTCAGCAGTGGAACGTAAATAGACTGCCACTTACCGTTACTTTTATGCTATATAACATCGCGTTATGACTAATATCAGCGGAGTTTCAACAGAAAATATTGGAAAATCTGGGAAAACTTTGAGAGCTGTCGTTACATGCGCGATGTAAAAGGTTAAAGTCGCGTAAAAAAGAGTTAATGTGCATAATGTGTTATTTTTGTTTCAGTGCTGACAGGTTAGACCCAAAAAGTCTTTGCTGAACGACTTCTAATTTAGCTTGTAGACTTAATTCAGTATTTCCAAAAAATATTAAAATAACGTGACTTTTATGCTCAGATAGCTGATAAAATTGAGTAATGTAGGTTACATTATTTTTATTACTAAGTGATGGGAGCTATAAGTTTCAAGCATTGAAAGTCAAATATGTTTCAGGAAAGGTTAACTTGAAATAGAAATTGAAAACAAGCCTTATGTGAGCAAAAATAACTAAAATCACAGAACTCTTTCAAAATATTAATATATACACAGCAAGAGAACAAGTAGAAGATGTGAAAGAGTTTGTATACTCCGGATTTAAATTTACAAAAGATGGAACATGTGAAAGTTATATTGAAAGGAAAGTGAATGCAGGGAAAATGGTAAATGGTGCTCTGCACGCCTTTGTGAATAGACAGTTGGTGTCTCAAAAGGCCAGACTAACTGTGCATCCAGGAGTGTTGGTGGCAACACTTATTTATGGCAGTGAATGTTGGGAATGGCAGAAGAAGTATAAGAAAGAAAGAAATCTCATTTATTCATCGTAATGTATGAATGTGGCTTAGTAAACCTTACGCTACGACGAATAGGCCAACAGCTCAGGCTATGCCATTTGTCAGTAAGACAGCTGGCGCTGATTTTCAGCTGCAGTCTTTTGGTTATCACGGTATAAAAAATATTTTTGGTATAAAAGTAAAATAAATGTGGTAGAGATGCGAGCGTTGAGAAATATGAGTGGATTGAAACAGAGTGACAAAGTAATAAATAGTGTGATAAGAGAATATTGTGATATAAAAGATATAGTGACTAAAATTGAGAAAGGTATGCTAACATGGTTTGGGCACGTAGAGAGAATGAATAAAAGGAGACTGATAGGAATGATTTATGAGTCAAGGGTGAATGAGAAAGTTGAAAGGGCCAAGACGAACATTCCTGGACCAAATCCAGGACATTTTAAACAAGGGCCAGGTCAAGATTACTCTAAACCGACGAACTTATACGAAAGGTTGGTTTAATGAGAATTAAAGAAGCGAAAGAAATATGCAAGGATCGTGGCAAGTGGAAGGACGTGGTTCCTGCCTATTCCTATGGGAATAACGCGTGTTGCTATGTATGTATGTTTATACACACATTCATATATACCTCTACACATGTACATAAAATGTAATCTTTTTCTACCTATACCAGTTGACACGCCGTTTTTGTAGTTGTATACATGGTACAGATATGTATGTAAAGATACATACTTATTGAACAAGTGACACAAAAGTTACATTTACAACTTATAACTACTAACTTAAGCACTTTGTCACGAATTGAAAGATATATTAGTGTTGCCTGAGTTCTCTATTCTATGCGAAGGCAAACATAGTAGTTTTAAACTAATATGAAGCATTGAATAGAACAGTTATAACACTATTGAGTTGCAAAAGTTCACTTGATAGATCCGGCAACATTAGGGGAACGAGATCGGCCACTAACAGTGGCCGGCGCTTAGTTTCCGAGTACTCATGAATATGCATCACTTTAACTTCAATTTGAAGGCTCAACGGAACTGATATTTGATCAATAAACACAGTCTTAGTGAAATATATAACAGGATTTGTTGATTTGTTCAACAGTACAGTAATATTGAGCCCCATCATGCCTCATATGTTATGCTGGAATTGTTGACTAAAATACTTCTATTTTTCAGAAAGCCTTCCTACATAGTCAAGCACTTATGTTACTGTTAATTGCTTCAAAATTCTTTGTTATCCTCACGGAATTGCCCGTAATCTCCGATAAACAACTCGTTAATGCTTATATACGAGTATGTACCATAAAGCTGACAAAAGTAAACAGCGTATCGAGTAAGCGTATACAGCTGTTCTCTCTTGTTTACATATCCATATTTTCTATCTAATATATAAAATTCTCGTGTCATGGAGTTGAACTCCTCCGAAACAGCTCGACTCATTTTCGTGAATCTTAGCGTGCATATCGGCAAGGATGGAGAATCGAACCACATCTTTTATCATCCACGTGTTAATTTGAAGTTGGTAGTAGAGCGGTGGCCTTCTTTTGCCAGACAATCATATCGCTAAAGGAGGCAAATGAGAGGCTAAAGGAGCAAGCGGCTGAAGCCCTCCGTCGCCGTCAGAGGAGGCTGGTGGCAGAAGTTTCACGTATGTGCTTCCTGCTAAACCCTATTGAGTGGTAGGTCCTCTTAGTCGGTGTCTTCCGGGTCACTAGAGTGGAATGCGGTTAGGGAACCTCTAGTAATCTCACTCATGGATGAGGAGGGATATGCTGGAGTTTAATGGGTATTCTGTTTTCTGTGAGTCCCACACTCCGGATATGGCAAAACAACGTTTGCTGAGTCAGCTAGTTTTTATATATGTTAAAATCTGACAATGCTTTTAAAGTGAAGCTTATATTTACTTTTAAGTTTCTTTTGTTTTGTTTTTATTAATATCTTTAATAAATTATCTGATTTTACAATTCACTTTGCATAAGTTTTTACACCAACGACTTTTTAAAACAAAAAGGTTGGCTGATAATTTAAGCTCGCCGTTTGAAACTTGTGCAATAAAGCTTTTAAATAAATTATTAATTATGTTTTAACCTGTGATATTATACTGCAAATCTACAAACTGGTAATGTCGCAAACACCTCTTTCTTTCTTACATATTATAAGACAACGTCCGCCAGTGCGTCTTTCAGTCGGTTCGCTAAAACTCAGAAACTGCAAAACAAATTATCATGTTTTCATCCGTAGATAAACTAATTCATGAGAAAGGTTTTGGTAGACAACTTGCTCTGATTTTCTGTAAATTGGTTGAATTTTAACTATAATTTATAATTTCAAAAAAATATATTAAGAAATTACAACAAGTGTAGACATTATATTACATGTAAATCTAATCCAAATGTTCAACTTATCAAACTGATACGATCCTGTGTCAGAAAAATCACGTAATCATAATAGTCTACTATTAGTGCAAAGCCGTGTTGGATATATACATACTTTCAAACATACAAAGCATCACGCCTAATTCCCATAGGGGTAGGCAGAGACCACGTCCTTCCACCTGCCACGATCCTTGCATATCTTCTTTGCTTCTTTTATTCTCATTAAACCTTTCATACAAGTTCGTTGTTTTAGAGAACTCTACACCTGGCCTTTATTTAAAATGTCCTGGATTTGGTCCTGAGACGTTCGCCTTGGTCTTCCTCTTCCAACTTTCCCATTAACTCTTGACTCATCAATCCTTTATGTCAGTCTCCTTTCATTCATTCTCTCTATGTGCCCAAGCCATCTCAGTATACCTTTCTCAATTTAAGTCACAATTATCTTTTATACCACAATCTTCTCTTATGACTCTCTTACCACAATTTTCTCTTCTGTTTCTCGCTTGAATGATTCGAATTGCTAGTAAAATGTGAATTTAAATAAATAAGAACAATTTTCAATCTTCCAAATTTGAGCTATAGTAAACCATATAATGAAATTAATATATTTTACCAATTATCGTCTATCCACTACACAAATTTTAGCTAAATTCAGCGGCTTGGATATAAAAGTTTGCTATTCGTTGATTTGTGACTTTATAACGAACTGAAAAACTTTTTAATGAGAGGCAACCTAATTTATTTGTATGAGTCTGAGTTTATTGGTAAATGTGCTTCAGAAATAAAAGGTACGAGAGTTATTCGACACATTTCTGTAGAAAAAGTGGCATCGTGAGTATTTTGCAGTTCCGCACCTTTAACTTTACTCCTTCTACAAACATGCAATGCAACATACGACAGATGGCTTGGCTTGATCCTGGCTTGTATTTATATCACAACAAAGCTATCCACCTCCTATGGACGCGTATTCCGATATTTTGGTCCAGAATAACCAGATAACCTGGAGAAACTGGTTGTGTAAGGAAGAGTCAAAGGAAAAAGACCAAGGGATCGCTCACCTACTGTTCGTCCGACCAAATAAAGAGTATAACGAATAAAGAATATAAAATTCGTACTTCCAACAACCTTAAAAGAAACTGAAGATAGTGAGAAATGAAAGCAACTACTCCATGCAGGCACTAACGCATATCAGAGCAGGCACTACCTTGAAATGATAATGAAAGAAGTATTTATATATAAATCAGTTTCCATCACGCATTGGAGTGAAAAATTTGAAATTGTAAGTTGCCGACATAGTAACTTTTTTTATTGCCGATAACTTAGCACTTAGATTCTGATCGTAAGTGATGGTAAATGATGATTCAGAAGATCTAAGGGGACTAAACTGGTTAGAGGCAATTTACTTCTCATGGTTTTTGACACAGCATCGTACCGGAACACAAATCTCTTTGCTTGGGGGTATGTTTTTGATGGAAGGGTGGTTGATAGAGAGGTAACTAGCTACGGCTAAAGCCAGTCCAAAATCCAAAATGTCCAAAATCAGACAAATTAGAAAATGTCATAAATTCGCCCTACCAGCGATCGGACACACCACTGCGCCAGTGAGTCCATCAAAATATAACCTTGTTAAGTAAAGCGCTTTGGACGACATAAAGACTTTTAATGTAAACTTAAATAAATAATTAACATATTAGAACTGTTACAAAAAAATATGTTGTCAAATAAATCGCAAAAGTCGCTAAATGTTTATGACACATTGCCTGTGTCCTTCTCAGTTGTGTTATTATGATTAGATTAGGATAAAAATACAATTACGTTTTTGAATCATTATTTTTTATTCTTTATACCAATTCTAATTTAATTTTTATAGCTAAAACAGAACAAAAGATCTTTAGCATCGTGTATGACTGATGCATGCCGTGGCAAAACGTCGCCACGTTGCCTCTCTGCATTATAGTGTGACAAATAGGTTTTAAATGACACAGGATAGTCTTACTTCATCATATACAATAATTTTAAATATCCTCCACGATTCAATCTATACAGTAGCCAAAATTCGTGGCAATTTACTCAAATGACGATATGTATATACATAAAATAGGTTGTTCCGGTGCTTCCAATAAAATGATATATTCCAGAAGGAAATGTGGAATGGACGAAGCCATCGCATTAAAAATGTATGATGTGGGAAACTCTCCGTCCGAAAATAACCAATGTTTGTACTTCGCTGTTTACAAATTGGAGACGTTAATACTCTACTGTATCAAATAAGCGCTTAAAATGTGCTTTTGAACGGTAAAATGGTACGAGGTGAATTTGTTACGTTTGTACGTATATTTACTTCCATTTTATGTTTTGGCTTACCGCCTGTACCCGGAAATGGAACGATAATAATGTTATCCTTTTTCATAGAGTCGTTGCGGCAATGGAGCGTAGTATTGACTTCGGTAAAAAAGATCCTAGGCTCGAATCATGGCTAGTTATCCCCCTAACAGCAAACACTTGAAAAATATCAGACAGGGGAATGCTGCATTTTTTTCACTGGAAAATGCTTTTGCGCACTCCTGCCATGAGGCAAGGAATGTGAAACTCGCCGGCAAGGTGATAACACCCACTAAAACTCAACGACACCCTCTTCACCCTAAATTGGGAGTGTCAGAGGCTCTCTTGCGCATTCGCCCGGACACTCCTGGATAAAAAAATCCAGCATCCTCCTCCGGAGCGACATATGCTGCAGCTTCCCCTTCTCGCTCCATTGCCTTCGTCAACGAAATGACGGCATTGCTGAAAGAGGCAACTCCTGTGGTCCCCAAGCCTGACATTTTACCACAGTATAGGCCGCTGTATCGACAGGTGCACCACACAGATGGCAAATGGGAGACTCTTCACATCGTGCTATCTGATGCAAGTACTTACCGAAACATCCAGGTCTGATCAGTAGCTACACCAGTCTAAGGAAAAGCTATCCGAGCCGCTGGCCATTGTTCGATGCGAGGACGAATCGCCTCCACGGTGGCCACACCCGCGCTTGGAGACACGAGATCTTCCTTCCAAACTTAGATCTTGATCCTGTCAGCAAGGGCCCTGACTCTGGTGGAATGGTCCTGCAACAGTAGACGGTGATTTAGCTGTTTTTCTTCGTTTATTACATACCTTTTCTTTACAATAAATAAATAAAATACAAATTTTACGCTCATTCAAAATCCCAGTCCACTAAACCTCATTCTATAAGGGTCATATATATATATATACGTGTGTCGGTCTCCGTGTGCGTGTACCTTTAATTTACGTAAGTAGCTGTCGATACACATTATTTAAATATCCTCGTAAATCTTTTACTAAAAAAAACCGACATTAGTGCTTCAATGTCACCGTTTCGCGTAGTAAAATGAATAAAAATTCTTTATACTATTTTATAGGAATAAACCATTAAACTGAATGAAACTTGTCCGCAAACACTTAACCTGTACGGACAGAAGTACTTTAATATTTGTCATGTGAATGTCACGCTTGTATACATATTTAATTCGTCAGTATATATGCGGTACACAACGAACGAAATAAAATATAATCCCCGGAGTAAAGTTAATCCTTTCTGTTTTAAAAATTCATACCCTTGCTTGCGCGCTATATCGAGGCTCGTATTGAAACAGAAACGCGCAATTTTATGTCAACAGCTTTTTACGTCAATATATATGAAGAAATGTATGACTGGGTGGTTTTAGAACCATTATCTATTATAGGTTCTTCTCAGGAGAGAGCGTGAAGGAACCCAAACATGTAAGGGTATTGTAAGTGCAGCCCATTAACGTCCTACAACTGGACGCAGGCCTCCTCACTCGTAGAATAGAGGGTTTTAAGATCATAAGCCCACCACACTGCTCCATTGTGGGTTGGTAGGAATAGAATACAAGTGCAGTCTCTATTCCTTCACTCTCATAGTTCGATGTGACGGGATTCCGATACGATCGGAAAGAGATCAGCAGCAGGACCGACGTTTTAAAGTGCTCTCCGAGGCACGGGCCTGGAGCTCACAGTCAACTTCCCAGCTTCGGGCATATCTTGAGAAAATCTTAATAGAAAACTGCATATCCATTTTTGAATTCGTCTAACTCGGGCCTCGAATCCAAGAGCTTATTTCTGTTGGCAAACAGGCTAACCACTTATTTTTCGTTGAGATATGCATTTATGTACGAAATGTGGGACTCGCTTCAAGTATACCCACTAAAACCCAGCGGAGCCTTCTGCTCCTGAAAGAGGGGACCAGGAGATCGCAAAAGTATTCGACTCCGATGGCACCCAAGATATACCTACAAAAGGCTCATTCAAGTAAGGAAGAGCAGGCGGACAAACTTACGTCTTCTGCTCTCTACCATCCTGTGATTGGGACGAGGGGAATTACCCGCGGCGTTGCGTTCCCCTCCCCAGCACCTCTTTCTGCAAGATGACAGTCTCACAGAAATAAGCAACTGCCTTCCACCCCGCTTCGCTGCCGATCATTGTGGTGATTATCTTCGGCAGCGAAAGGTCATTTCCAGCTTTGGACATCAAGGGATACCGCTGTGGCCCCCAAGCTGGATACTCCGCCACCGTATGGTGCGACAAGAGCTCTACATTCAAGACAGGCAAGTGAATCCTCGCGCCCCGCAATCAGGTGCAGGCATTCCCCGAAGCATCCGTGGCCGGTAAGCACCTGAACAAATCTCAAGGATAGCAATTGGTCATCAGAACAGAAAAACTTGAAATAAACTTGATTATAAACTAAAGATGTAATTTTTGGATACCAAGTTTATATTTTGTTTGTACACAGTTATTTAGCTACATTATCTGATCACACCTGATAATACAGTCTGAGATGGAAGCGCGCTAATCTGTTAAGAGGCAATATTACCTCGTATGGTTTCTACATAGCCTCGTATTGGAACATTAATCTCTTCGTTTAACGGTACATCTATGCTGGTTGGTAACTAACCATGGCCGAAGCCTTCCACCAATCCAAACTCAGACACATTAGAAATGCAATATCTAATACATATTTTGCGGGTAACGTACATCAAAAGCAAGTCCTGAAATTAAAAACAATCTTGCGCGAGGTTTCCAAGTTACCCTCCAAATGCTAATCGTGAAAAGTTTTGTTTGTCAATTTTTCATAAAACCCCTAATAGGTTTCCTTTTCGCTGAAATGGCCGATACTTTCCTTTATCTTCTTAATTAATTTTACTCAATTAATTTCAACTTCTAGTTAATTGATCCTATTACGACTTTGATAAAAAACAAATAAAACGAAAATTGTAATAAGAAAATTCCTTTATAGTAAACTTAAAAGGACGAAATTGATATTAATTTTTTGATATAAAGAGGATGAGATTGTAATCCAGGATTCTGACATTAAATTTTAATTGCTTATGTTGATTTAATACAAACAGAAAAAAAGCAAAATTTATAGAAATATCATTTTATATATTGTTTGTTTAGTTATCTTTTATTGACGCCACAAATAGTCACTTAAGTTATATATTTATTTATTAAAGTACCTATTTAAAATTGTTAAATATAAGGCGAGGATTTTAGTTCAAAAAACAGCCATTGCCCTTTTTAATTCTATAAAACTTCGTCACATATTAAAAACTAGATTTCTGCTTATAATCATCGAACATTGAATATACAACCGTAACATAACATTTATTTAATCAAAATATGATATACAAGTTATACGAGGTGTGTTCAAAAAGTATCGCGAATTTTGAATTTTCGCGGGTTACGTATATTCGAATATCGAATTTTTTGTGGCGTTATGTTGGTACTCATGTCTCTCACTTATGCCGACAAGCTCGGCCATTTTGAATGTTCATTTAATTGTTGACAGCTGCTTTGCTTGCACGTGTTTTGGATCGTCTTCGATTTTTACCTATTCAAAAAAATGGATCAAAGAACCTGTATCAAATTTTGTGTGAAAAACGAAATTAAGTGCGCGGATGCATTCCGAATGTTGACTGTGGCATACGGAGAAGCTACCTTGGACCGAAGCAACGTTTATCGGTGGTACAAAATGTTCTCAGAAGGCCGAGAAGATGTGAACGACGAAGAGCGTGCCGGACGCCCGAGCACTTCAACAACAGACGAAAAAATTAATGAAGTGGAGAAAATGGTATTGGCCAATCGTCGAATCACCGTTAGAGAAGTTGCTGAGGACCTAAACATATCGATTGGCTCGTGCCATTCGATTTTTATCAATGATTTGGGCATGAGACGGGTCGCCGCGAAATTCGTACCAAAATTGCTCAATTGTGACCAAAAACAGCATCGCATGAACATTGCTAATGAGATGTTAAACTCTGTCCGCGACGACCCAAATTTGCTCCAGAGGGTCATAACTGGTGCCGAATCGTGGGTTTATGGTTATGACGTGGAAACCAAAGCTCAATCATCTCAATGGAAGCTGCCGCACGAACCAAGACCGAAAAAAGCGCGCCAAGTTCGATCGAATGTGAAAGTTTTGCTGACAGTTTTCTTTGATTGCAGGGGCGTGGTGCATCATGAGTTCTTGCCACAGGGAAGAACGGTCAATAAGGAATATTACCTGCAAGTTATGCGCAATTTGCGCGAAGCAATCCGCCAGAAACGCCCGGATTTGTGGAAGAACAAAAATTGGCTTTTGCACCACGATAACGCCCCTGCTCACACATCGTTGCTTGTGCGCGACTTTTTGGCCAAAAACAACACACTAATGATGCCGCAGCCACCGTATTCCCCAGATCTGGCCCCCTGTGACTTTTTCTTGTTCCCTAAACTGAAGAGGCCCATGAAAGGACGACGTTACTCTTCTCTTGACGAGATAAAGACGGCATCGAAGGAGGAGCTGAACAAGATAAAAAAAAAAATGATTTTTTGAAGTGCTTCGAAGATTGGAAAAACCGTTGGCACAAGTGTATAATATCTCATGGGGATTACTTTGAAGGGGACAAAATAGATATTCATTAATAAATAAATAATTTTTGAAAAAACACAAAATTCGCGATACTTTTTGAACACACAGCATATATTAAAAACTAAATATTTTGTGAAAAACATTAATTGTTGCTAAACGAGGTGAGTCTTACGAGTATATTTTAAGCGAAAGCACTCTTCTTCTCATGAGACAGAATATAATAATATACAAATTATTACCAATAATCTATTGTCAATAATTTTATATTGAATTACCCTTTGATTGCTCGGCCGCGTTTTATTTGCTAGCACTAGTAATTTGCTAGCGCTTTTTGCTTGCGCTTTTTACTCGCGCAAGGACGTTTTTGCGTCAACTGTCCCTCAGGTCAAATGACGCTTAAGTAGCTCTTGGAACTTAAATATTCATGAAAGACTAACAAATGTTGTGATTTTTATGTTTCCTATTAGTCAAACTATACAATGTTATATTTTGTTAATTAAATTAAGGCTATGGTGTAGCGTAAGGTTTGAGGTAGTGAAAAAAGTCAAACTTGTATTGAAAGGCTCATATCTTAAAAATTAAAACTTACCTTAAGGGTTGTTATTGTTATTTAAATAATAAACAGTCACAGTTAATAAAATAACATAAAAAAACTTAACGACCTTCAACGCGACATACGCTAGTAACGGTCACTTTGTAACTGATTTATTTTTGTTTTTATATTATCTGTTTCTATCTCTACGCACATTTTGTTATGACAGTTACCGAGAAGCAAAATAGGTAATACATATTATGACTTAAAAAGAAAGAGATACTTATATTTCTGATTGAACAAGTTGAGATAGAACTATCGTATCATGTCAACCAGTAGTTGCTACGGGCAATCGAAGGTATAATTAATTAAATCCACGCAGTAACGTATTGACTGACGCTCATTTAGTCGACAAAAGGATATTTTACTACATCGCGCTTTACATAGCCAATACACACAAAAAGTGCACAACGATAAAGTTTTTACATCAAAAACCATACAGCTCTAAAAGCTTTAAAGAAACACGTAAACACGTTATCTGAATATGAAAACCAAAATCTTTTTATTTATTAAAGTAGTACCAACTCAGGGTATTATTGTTATATTTTTTACATGTTACAATAACAAGCTTTATGCCTAATATATTTCACACGTAGAAAAACTCTTCGTAAACTGTTTTTATACTGAAATAAAACACCTTACAGATAAAGTTTCATCGAGAAAGTTAGACCAGTAAGATACTACACTCCTCACTCGCTTTTCTGACTAGTTTAAGCAACTTTGAAGATATTTCAACCAATTGACGTTTGAGCAGTACATATTCATGAACGTTGGGAAATTCGATACATTCATCTCGAATATATGTTATTGCCTTTTCAATGGTTGCTTTCATAGTTTATAACGGACATAGATAGAAAGTAGCTGAACACGCGACTTCATCTTCGTGGAGTGTTTTTTGAGTAGCATTTTCAGTTATTTATGCAAATTGTTTTACAAATAAGAAACATATGTATAAATACTTCAATGAGTTATTTGCTACAAAGAGCTTATAGTATTTTTTCTGCCTCTAGATTATCGGTGTACCAAATTTCACTTATATTTCTTAAGTAGTTATGGAGTGAAAGCGCAACAGAGTTGCCTTCGCATTTATAATATTATACTTATCAATAGGTGTTGTTACTTTACACAATACTTATTATTGCACTACCATCATAAGAACTTTCCTCAGAGATGGTCGTGTTCATGAGCTAGCGGCATTTAAAGAATTGCTAAGCGACTCATATGGAATGATCAGGCACGAAATGCAAACCTCAAAACAATATGTTTCTCAATTTTCGTGACTACATCTTCTATTTCTTACTACCACAACGTTCTATTTCTTACTTTATCACTCAGTTTCAATCCACTCATACTTCTCAACGTACATACATAGCATCACGCCTAATTCCCATAGGGGTATGCAGAGACCACGTCCTTCCACTTGCCACGATCCTTGCCGATCTACTTCGATTCTTTCATTCTCATTAAACCTTTCATACAAGTTCGTCGGTTTAGAGTACTCTTGACCTGGCCCTTATTTAAAATGTCCTGTATTTGGTCCAGGAACGTTCGCCTTGGTCTTTCCTTTCCAACTTCCGCATTCACTCTTGACTCATAAATCCTTTTTGTCAGTCTCCTATCATTCATTCTCTCTACGTGCCCAAACCATCTAAACATAATAAAACTAAATTGTTTTAAATATATATTCTGCAGTAATGCCAGTCTTTTAAAATTTACCTCTATTTTCTTTGTCTTAAGTATTGTGTTAGTTGTAAAAATATAATTAAAAACACAGATAGAAGCGAACGGTATCAATATTTCCAGTTACATTATCTGTTTAGCAAATAAATGCAAATTTTTCATTATTAGGTAAGGTAAATAGTAGCCTATTAACGTCCCACTGCTGAGCACATGCCTTCTCGTTCATAGGAACGATAGTTTATAGAGCATATACCAACCACGCTGCTCCAAGTTTAACTATGCTGTGTAGAAATATTGTAATTAATATGCCGAACATTTAAAAATAATTAAATTTTGAAGTACTATGTTTCACAGATATACTTTTCTACTAGCTAGACTTAGATAGTTAGAAAATTTATCTGCAAATCTAAAAGGTTGAAATATTCAGAATTTAGGACATCGCTTCAATTTCTAGCAAATTAGTAACGATTTTCAGTAATCGCCTCAACATTTCGTGTTATTATTTTTCCTCAATTCTTATTTGACAATTTAATTAAATATTCAGTGTAATTATCGTTTTGAAACAACATTAGAGCCGATCCATTTGGGATTTTAATTTAATAATTNATCTGCCTATTCATAAAGGCGTGCAGAGCATTTACCATATTCCCTGCATTCACTCTCCTTTCAGTATCACTTTCACATATACCATCTTTTGTAAATTTAGATCCCAAGTATACAAATTCTTTAACATCTTCCACTTGTTCCATCATAGTTGTATATACATGATATTATTTGATAAACACTTATACAGATAGGTGAAACTTTTTTTGCATTGTACGTGGAACGATCCATAATTTTACAATCTAAACAAAATGAATATTTGCGTATGGAACTAAAAATCCGCAGCTCCATATCCAAATCGCCGCAGGTTGCTGACCCCTGATTTAGGATGATACATGGGGGGATATAATCATCAATATTACATATTTACTTTTTATACATAGGGGAACTTTGGTTTATTTCTTCGTTACAGAGAAAGCAAAATATACATTAGCTTTAGGGACATTATTACCAAACATTCAACATTTGCCCGTCTGTAGTCACGTAATTACTTTCTATGTGCATTTCATGCTATCTCGTCTAAACATGTACATAGAACCATAAGGAAATAAATGACACATATACACACACACTATATTCCGCTGTATATCATTAGAATAGAGTCGTAAATCCCATATATCAGTACAGCATGTTTCATACGTGGGTTGTATTTCTTTCGGTGTACTTAATATAGTAATATATATACTTTGGAACTGGATTTCATTGAGTCTCTGAATAGAACAAGTTGAGATTACTTTTCTATGGACCTCTATCGTCCGATATTATAATTTGAAGGATAAAAAAGCTTGGGACTGATTAAATTTCTCCAACTTAGACAAAATAAATTTGAATACTGATAATAAAAAATAAATAAAAGTTTTTCTTTTCTGAACAGGATTTAAAAAAATTAATTGGCAAGTAGTAGCCCATTAACGTCCCACTGTTGGACTGGAGAGATGATTTTAGATTAAAAACCCACCACACTGGCCCACGTATCTTAGGCAGGTTACACATACCAAAGCCCTAGGATATACCGGTTTTCTCACGATGTTTTCTTTTCGCTAGGTTGTCATGGCTTTTATTGGATTATATATTTAAAAATTATGACAAAATTACTATATTTGACGCTTTAAAATTTCCCTTTTTATTTGATTTGATTTATGTTGTCCCCTCATTTAATTAATGCTTGTGTGCAAGATTAAACCTCCCAAACAAAAGTTCGGGGTTCAATTCCCTTCAAACAATCATAGACTTTTAGTGATAGTAATTTCTCAGCAATAAAAAAACTGAGTGTTCTTTCCGCTACACGACTAAAGTAAGACAAAAGCTATTTTTGTAAATATTTTGAAACAAAGTTAAATATTAACGAATAAAATACATGGATAATACAGATAACAAATCAATAATAAATACGAAACGTAACACTCTCTGTCTGTATTTTCACTAAATTATATATCTGTCTCAACTCACAGTCACACTTTTCGTAACGCTCTCGTTAAGCTTCAAGTCAATCGTAAGGAAGTTTTACTTCAAAAGATACTTTATTTATATATTATTTCCGTGAATTCTGGAAAGGTGAAAGAGCGCTCTGTAAATCTCCTCCTCATATACAACCCTCAACATTGCACAAAATAATTATTTCGCTCAAATCTTCACGATTTAAGTAAATTGCTAACATCGCAAATGTCCATTGCGGTTTTGTTTTTGTTAAATGAGCCGTGATTTTATCCGCAACTGTGTAACGGAGCGTTTTCCTTAATGAAGTTTTTGTTTGTTTTATTATTCAGGTAAACTCGCTTTTTATAAAAAAAACGATGTTACTTTTATCTCTAGCCGCCACGAAATATGATACGATCAAATATAATCTAGATTAAACTTATTCTTCCCGGAATAAATTAGTAGCACTATATATTTTAAATTATATTATAAAGAAGGTAAATTATTGAACTCCATTAACGTCCCACTGGGCACAGGGCATTGGCTTCTAGGGATCCTAGAGCATAGACCCACCATGCTGCTCCATTGCGAGTTGGGAGGCTAGACATAAGCCTGAATTGCCCCGAGATATGTAGCGTTCCTCACCATGATGGTTTAGAAAGAAAAATCAAGCACGTAAGTTTCTTTTTAGATATAGAAACTTAGTCAGCCCAGTATTCGAACCTGCGACGTCTCTAACCCTTCGTTTGTCCGAAAAGAAACATTTATTTTTGCTTTTTTTCCAACTAACATGTCTCAAAATAGGAAATAGTAATGAATAATCTATCCGACGTAATTCGAGTTAAATAAAGTCGCACGCTGATTTATTTTTTGGTTTTCCTATTGTATTATTTATAAGCTCATAACTTCAAAATTAAAACTCACCTCAAAGGTTTTCATTGTTATTATCATCACTTATATGATCAAAAACACAAATAATCACTAATAAACTAACTCACAGTTTATAAAATATCACAAAAAATTTAATGATCTTCGACGCGACACATGCACCGTTAGTGACGGTCACTTCGTGACTGATTTTTTGTTTTTTCTATTGCCTAGTGTTATCTCTACGCATATTTTGTTACGATAGTTACCAAGAAGCGAAATAGTTAATACACATTATGACTTAAAAAGAAAGAGAGAAAGAGATTTCTGATTGCCCGAGATTTGCCCGGGTAGAGATAGAACTATCGTATCATGTCAACTAGTAACTTGACACGGGCAATTTAAGGGCTAAACGAAATCCACATATCTAACTAGAGACTATAATGGCTTCATCATGGAATTGTTTTTGATATCCCTAAATTTTTATCAGCATTGTAGAAGGAATAAAAAGACAGTTATATTCTACAACGCATTAGGGCACTGTAATATCTGTTATCCATGTCGCTAAGATTGGGCGCTTCTATCGCAATTTGGTCAAGAAAGTTTTTATTAACTGTACAATTATTTAAAGAAACTTTGTCACTTGAAGTACAACTTGTACTTTATTGGGTAGCCCTAACAAATTTAGCGGAAAACTAAAAAATTATTCCGACGCCCTCGTTTCCCTTTATAAGGTCAGAATTTCGATTCTTAACATTCCGAATGAGTGTAGATGCGAGAAAATACTAGTGAAAATATAAATCATTCTGTGGTACAAGTTACAACCAATTGGTGATAACGAACTAACTTGGAAAGAGTTGATGTCAATTTATGTATCAGGTTTTACTTAGTATTTAAAATAACTCTCCATGTTTCTTTAAAGAGACTGTCCTTTTCAGTTTGCTATAGATATAATTTTTGATTATGATATTAGAGGTACATAAATATTATATTCGCGCGACAATCAAATCACATCTCCAAATTACAGTGTGCACACAGGCAGTAATTTTGTACAAATAATGAAGGACGTGTCACTTGACAAAATTAATACGTAAAATAAGATCATTAAAAGAAGACTAAAAAATACATAAAAGAAAAGTTACAATAATTTACACTAAAAACCTACTTGATGTTTGAAAACCTATTGTAACAACGAATGGACTTGACAGAAGTAGGGGGATTTTATTTAAAAATGTCAAGATTTGTCGTAGAGGTTAATTTATCATAATAAAAATGTATTATATACTACACAAGCAACAAGTAAGATAAGTAATCATTGTGCGGTTTTATGTAATCATGATGCAAATGAAACAGCTGATGCGAGGCATGGGCCCCGCCATATTAGCCGTGGCTGCACTACCAAGCACGTTTCAATATACTCGCACCCCGAGGCCGGTTGTAATGGGATAGAACACACTTCATAAAGAAAAACACTTTAATAAAATCAACTCCTACGCCATATTGCATAAACTTCTTTAATTCATATAAAAATAAACGATTTTTAAGTAAGATTAATTAATGAATTAACTTTCGAAAAAAGTATAATTAGTGTACATGTATGACAGAATAGATTAACAAGAAAGTATTTATTAATGATTGAATATTTGAACAGTGTATGAGCTACTAGAAGAAATCGAGTTAAATAAATTGTGAAGATCATGGTAGCTATTCAATTAATCGCTATCACTCATCGTTTTCCCCAACAACGAAACATTCTAGAGGCGTCAAAGAAAAATCGTAACAATTTATTTGACGCGGCCGGCCCTTAAATGAATGGAGTGAAATTCGCTGTCCCGCTATTAATGTCTGTTTTCATTATGTATAGTAGCAATCCGCCTATTAGGGCCCAGTTGTATAGTATTTTTCAGAAAAGACTTTTAAGCTAACAAAATAAACGTTTGATAATCCATAAACGTATTACTACATTTGACGGGATTAATAGTATTTGCTTTGATGGCAGAGGTCTCGGACTCGACCCCGCTTGGGCGAATTTAAGAGTCTGGACTGATGGGAGGATTTTTATTTTGCTTGCTGGTACACCCTTGCCGATGGGTGTACCAGCAAGCAAAATATTTGTGCTCCAAGTACATTGCTGTGTCGAACCCATAACCCATTGACTGCCCGTGTCAAATACATAATACGATAGTTCTGTCAAAACTTGGGCAATCAGAAATATAAGCACCTCTTTCGTTTTAAGTCATAATGTGTATTATCTCCTTCGCTTTTCGATAACTGTCGTAACGAAATATGCTTAAAGATACCACCAAACAATAGAAAAACCAAAAAATAAATCAGTCATAAAGTGACCGTTACTAACGGTACATGTGTCGCGTCGAAGGTCGTTAAATTTTTTGTGGTATTTTATTTATAAACTGTGAGTGTATATTAGTGATTATTTATGTTTTTGATTATATTAGTGATGTAAATAAGAATGAAAACCCTTGACGTAAGTTTTAATTTTTAAAATATGAACCTAGAAATACAAGTCGGACTTTTTTGACTATCACAAAGTTTAACAGAAGATGACGCTACCACAGAGACTTAATTTAATAAACAAAAGATAACATTGTACAGTTTATCTATTAGCAAATATAATCTTTTACGAATATTTAAGACCGTAGAGCCACTTTAGCGTCATTCGACTCCAAAAAATACATGATTTTAAAAAATCTAGATATATAAAATACTTTGGTCTAATCTATTTCACATGCGTATGTTATCTACGTCTTTATCTAATGACTTTGCTTAGTTTACGATAATATCTATAGTTTCACTCTGTCCAAGAGTTCTTGCATATAAATATCACTACCCTATATTGCACTTTTACTAAATCAAAAGCTTTCGTTCTTTTAGTCTCCTCTTTATCTCGACATCCAGAAGTTTAGCAGCTTCAGGATTCATGTGATGGTGAAGTCCTTGGTGATTAGTTTTGACAATCATTTCGAAGTAACTATTTGCGAGCTCTACATTCTTTTATGATGTATTGTAATAACCATAAGAGATATCATGCAAAATATAGTGTTACTTCATAGTACATGAGGGTAAAAGGGCCAGTACCTATTATTTTTTTGCGTATTGTTGACAAGCCATGCGTTTGAATACGATCTCAACTGATGATAAGTGTTGAGGTAATGTGAGAATATCAGCGCTCAATTAATTTACCTTATAATGATTTACGTACAGCATCGTGCCCGAACGTATTTTTGTTTTATGGCATATATTTGCTGTTATATTGGCAATATGCCACAGTCGAAGCCTTTTCCTATTTAATAGCCCAGGAATTATTTTCAATTTGATCCAATAAATAAGAGATCTCCATATATTTCGAATCCTATACAGACACTGTTAAGTTTCTCTTTATAAAAATGAAATTATCGTTGTTTTCAATCTATCATCGTGCTCGTTGGTGAAGTAAAACAACTTGAGGAAAGTATGCAGCTTTCCTCTTCTCAGAAATAATAAACTAAATCTTTAGTATGAGTAAGGAGGCGTGGGCCCAGCAGTGGGGCAGTATTAGGCTGCTACTTATCTAACCTTAGGTAGAATGTGGGTAAAATCACTGAACTAAAACTAGCCCATGATCAAAATTTGCACATTCTATTTCAGAAATTCCTCAACGTTTAAATCGCAGAGTTGCCACTAAAAATCAATGAGCCAAGTTCTAGCTAAAGAAGCTAAAAATAGTTCTCTTAAGAATATTTTCGCAATAAGTTGCCATGACCTCGGTTCTCGGCAGCAAACGGTAGAAATATGTATAATACAATTTTACATCTGTTTCCCTTATTACTGAAATGTTTCCAAGTTTGCTTCGAGTGTTTAGATTAAAAGCCTACGGCGCATTTCATTTTCCTTTTATATCTCACAAAAAAATAAAAGCTTATTTTTATATCAATTCTCGTTTTTCACTCACTATACTTACTCTTCATTACTTTATTACAAAAAAACGCCACCTAATATTTAGTTCATAGATTGTTATAGTATCTTTACAGATATGAAACCGATATTTTTTCTACATAGCCTTTGAAACAATAGCCCGAAAGTGGTTTCATTTTAACTGGAAGGGTAGTAATATAGTTGAAAGAAACCGGTTTAGGAAAAACCTTATAAACCTTGAAACCATGCAAACGATGAGGCTTTAATCTGTTTCATTAAAAGGGCAACAATGTAAAAAAGATTAGAATATTTATAAATATCAAAGAGTGAATAAGCAACATGGAATACGGTCAGTACCGATGTTGATGAGCGTCTATATCACAAAATGAGTCACTTTGTAATTTTGAAAGTTGGGTAAATAAATTTTAATAGTAGGAATTTGAAACAGACATCTGTGATAGTAATAGTAAAACTTAATACAAATAATGATGATTTTAACAACTTCAGATAAAGGAATGATCGTTTTTAGTATGTATCTCTGTCTCTCTCTCTGTGCGTGCGTGTGTCCGTGTGTGTTATGTTGAGTATATATACACAACTACACAACATAACATATTTATAAGTATATATATATATATATATATATATATATATTCCTTACAAAAGCCTACTTCTCCTGAGGGATAGGCAGAGACCACGTCCGTCTACTTGCCACGATCCTTACATATCTCCATCGCTTCTTTCATTCTTATTAAACGTTTCATACAAGTTCGTAGGTATAGAGTACTCTTGACCTGGCCCTTATTTAAAATGTCCTGGATTTGATCCAGGAATCTTCGCCTTGGTCTTCCCCTTCCGATTTCCTCATTTACTTTTGACTCGTAAATTTTAGTCAATCTTCTTTCAATCATTCTCTCTACCTGCCCAAACCATCTAAGCATACCTTTCTCAATTTCAGTCACTATATCTTCTTTTATACCACAACGTTCTTTTAACATACTATTTCTGACTTTGTCACTCATATTCANTATATTTTTATACTCTTTTTATAATATGTATGAAAGTATGAAAAATCAATAAATATAATTATTTATGTACGGACAAGTCCGTTACACACTCAGTTTCAATCCACTCATACTTCTCAACGCTCTCATCTCTACCGCATTAATTTAACTTTATACTTCTTCTGCCATACCCAACTTTCACTATTATACAGAAGTATTGGCACCAACACTCCTCCACGCACAGCCAATCTGGCTCTTTTAGACACCATCTTGCTATTCATAAAGGCCTGCAGAGCACCATTTACCATTTTTCCTGCATTTACTCTCCTTTCAATATTACTTTCACATGTTCCATTTTTTTGTAATTTTAGACCCCAAGTACACAAATTCTTTCACATCTTCCACTTGTTTTTACAGCTCTTTATTCGTAAAAATATGAATAATTATACAGTTTAAGACTAATTTGTCGCAGAAACTAAGTAAACGAAAATTTGGCCTACTCCTTAATTTACGAAATTGTTAAAGTAAAAAAAATACGAAATAAAATACATAGGTTAATTATCGTATAAAAGTTGGTGTAGATATGACAGGGAAATAATGATAGTCTGTAAAAATACGTGATATTCAATTGTCGGATAATAAACTCTGATCACTAGCTTGATTGCGTCTCGAACAGACGTTCAAGCTATTTTCCTCAATAAAGTTCGCTTTTGTCTTTTCTACAAAAATTCCTCTTTTGTTAAGTTTTCTGTAGAATTCAACACAATTTTTCTTCCATTATATGTCATTCCAACAATGGGAAGTAAAACTGTTTTAAACTAAAATTTCTCTAAACATGAACCATTGAAAAATTTTACTATAAAATCAACATATGTTCATTTGTATACAAAACAAAAATTGTCATACTATTTTGTAATACAAACCCAGTTTTTTACTCCTGAATGGTCAGCGTTTGATTGGAATCTCATTTGATGGTAAGTGACAATACCAGGACGTTACCAGGAAGAGGGCTAACCTGATAATATGTAATTAACCTAATGCTCTCAATACAGCATCGTTCCGAAATGCAATATATTTGCTTGGTGGCACGTTTTTGTTTAGTGGGTTATAACTATCCACGGCCGAAGCCACATATCAGACCATACATTAAAAAAATACAATTTTGGATGAATCCAGAACCCTTGCTAATCGAGTACTTCCACAATTGCGCCTTCGAGGCCGCCTATAGTTCACCAATTATGACGCCGCCTTTTACTTAGATTTTCGCGGAAAATTTAAAGCTTCTGAAGTGAAAGCGTACAATTTACGTTCACATCCATCACAGAATAAAGAACAGAGACAAATCCAGGGTCAGTAAGCTTCTTAACTAATTAGTGGAACACAAATAAGGCCCATCTGTCCCCGGCCGCTAGGATTCCTGTCGCACCCATCTCAACATTGTCCTACATAATATGAATGACTATAAATAACTTTCACAAATAGCTACATCCGACGTAACTCTGACTTCGTTCGGTTGTCTAATATTTCCCGTTCCCGTGAAAATTTCAGTGTAAAAAGGCCATCTGTTGAAAACCAATGAGCTTCTGTAGCATCCCTCTCAACAGGACATTTTTCTACAATATAGAATCTCGTCGCTTCAACCAATGGACGTCCACTGCTGGACTTAGGTCTCACGTAATGATAACCATAAGACCCGATCTTGCGCCGCCTGGCTCCAGCGGCTACCAGCGACCCTCTTTATGGCGGCGGTCCACCTTGTGCAGGGTCTCCCTACACTGCGCCGCCCGGTGCGGGGTCGCCACTCCAGCACCTTCGCGCCCCAACGTCCATCAGTCCGTCGGATTATGTGCCCCGCCCATTGCCACTTCAGGTTCGCGATTCGTAGGGCTATGTCGGTGACTTTGGTTCTGCTACGGACTTCCTCATTTCTGATTTGATCACGTAGAGAAACTCCGAGCATAGCCCTCTCCATCGCGCGCTGAGCGACTCTGAGCTTTTGTATGAGGCCCATAGTCAGCGACCACGTTTCGGAGTCGTAGGTCATCACTGGAAAGACGCCCTGTTCGAAGAGCTTTGTCAAGCACTGGGGAGTATCGGACGAAAATATTTGGCGTAGTTTCCCGAACGCTGCCCAACCGAGTTTGTTCCCGTTTTCGTAACAAAAATGCGATAAAAAGCCATACAGGGCTTCTGTTACACACATCTCATCAGAAAATAGTCCTTTGAATATGTATGTCTATAAACAACTTACATTTATTAGATACTAGCTACTTCTGACTTTAAGCGAATCTGATTTTGCTTTAACTAAATCTGTTATTACTTACACATTTATAATTTTTCGTTTTAGCAAAATTTTAGCCTACATATTTAAAGCCAATGAGCTTCTTTCGTATCCCACTCTATCATTGTGCTATACTATACTTATATCTTTAAACATTATGATTAATTCATAGATGTATGCGACATAAAACTGACTTCGTTTTCTTTTTAGGATTTTCCCGTTCCCGTAAAAAATTTGGGGTTAAAGATCATCTGTCACCAGTAACAAGGCTTCTGTCACAACTGAAAATTAGCCTACAAATATGCCTCTATAAACAATTGTCATTTATTAATTGACACTAGCTACATTTAATATAACCCAAATCTGACTTTTCTTTGACTAAACCTGATATTGATTTATACACCTGACATCTTCCGTTGCCGTGTAAAGTTTGTTCTGTCGGAATGATCTCTTAATATTTATTTACAACTTTTACAAATCAAATCAAATCAAAAATATCTTTATTCAAATAGGCATATTACAGCACTTTTGAATCGTCAAATTATATTTTTTTTCCACACTTTGATTCTAATATACGTCTGATGATGGTACTCAAGATCGGCTTAAAATGTAAAGTTACGAGGGTTCCTTCGCCCCTGATCCGAGAAGAACCCACAACAAACTCAGTCGGACTTTGAATTTATTAATTGACATCTTTAGAGCGTCTTGTGGGAGTTTATTATAGAAACCTATACAGTTACCCTTAAATGAGTTGTTATTCTCATGCAGCCTACTAGAACTTATAACAACAATAATTGACATAGCTCAGACTGATATTACTTAGACATCTGAATGTTTCTGTTTACGTGAAAAATTCTAGATAATACGGACGTTATATATTCGTGATTAAGTATATAACCAAATAAATACTTAACATTTTGTTGTTATTATATAATATATATAATCAGCTATCTATTAGTGAAAGTTCTGTCGAAATCGTTTTAGCCGTATCGAATTATAATGGACATACCGACCGAATATGTAATTAAAGTTAAACTGACTAATTTTATAATCAATATACATGTAAATAAAATAATTAAAATTAATTCTTACGCCAACTAGAATGAACTTCTGAAACTACATAAAAACTTTAAACTTTTTGAGTGAACTATCAATCAATTATCGGTGAAATAAACTTAATGGAAATCAAAATGTTGTTTATTCAAGTAGGTTCAAGAACACTTTTCAATGGTCAATAGTCTGTCCATTGACAATAATAATCTACCACCGGTTTGGAAAGATGGCTCCACTGAGAAGAAATCTGCAAGAAACTCAGCGGTTACTCATTTAAATATAGTTATGTAGGTTAATATTTTGCTTCTGTGTGCAACTGAATCAAGTCCAAACATTTTAACTTAAATAATCTTCAACATTATAATATGCCTTTTGTAAAAGGATATTTTGACATACTTCTTAAACTTATGAGGCAAATCAAAAACTGATTGCGGTATCTTATTAAAAATGCGTATGTTCCATCCGACAAATGATTTCAGAACCTTCTTGACTCAAAAATATTAGGTCTGAAAATTTTTACGTATAGTTAACGAATTAAAATTTAAAAACAACTGTATTAATATCAAGCGTCATCCACTACTTGTTTTAAAAAGTGTTTCTGAACATGTGTGCATGAATTAAGAATTTGTGTATTTTATTCACATTATATTATTTTGTGAACTCATTGAAAAACCTGTATGCAATTTAAATTTTAATAACTCAATAAAAAATACGAAAGATCTAGCTAAAGAATAGAACTGCCACTCAGTTTAATTAAAAAATCTAGGTTTCAGCGGCCTCAGCTGTATTATGGCATACGAATCTTTGTTTTTATTAAGAATTCTAAATCTGTAAATAAAATAATAATGATTTCGATTCTCTCGTGGATTTTTTGCTTTATATACTATAAAAACATGTGTGATTTTTGTAACATATCTCATACACTAAAAATTACGTGAAGTATATTAACTTTTGTAAATACATTAAAATAATTTATTAAAATGAAAACTGCCTTTTCTATTTCTGACGTCATTTAAATGTTAATACTAAAGTACAAAACTACATAGGGCTTTGTAAATTATAGATTGCGAAATAGCGACAGGCTTTAAATTTTATTTCAAAGCGTTAGAATTTTACTTTTTATAGTTGAAAGAGTTGCCAATAGCTACTTAAGATAATTGTAAAACAACGTTACTTAACATTTAAAATTTGCAGTATACAATTGTTATATACTTAAGTATGTAATTATTATACTCTTTATGTATTAACTTTATTACTTTTTAGGTGTAAGCATTGCCTCATTGGTCTAGTGGTTAGCATGTTCGACTACAGACATGAGATCCTGGTTGCGAGTCCTGGGTCGGTTCAATTCAAAAATCTATATTGAGTTTTCCGATAAGATTTTCTCAATATTTGCCCGAAGTTGGGAAGTTGGCGGTGTGATCCACCCCCGTGCCTCGGAGAGCACGTTAAGCCCTCGGTCCTGCGCCTGATCTCTCTCCGGTCGTGCCGCTTTTCCATCACATCAGACTATGAGAGTGAAGGAATAGAGAGTGCACTTGTGTATTATGCCTGCCAACCCGCAGTGCAGTGTGCAGGAGCAGCGTGGTGGGTCTATGCTCTTAAAACCCTCGCTCCTCGGAGTGAGGAGGCCTGTGCCCTGCAGTGGGACGTTAATGGACTTCTACTTACTTTTTTAGGTATAAGCACAATTTGTGCTTACACCTACACAATTTGTACCTTTTGTTTTCGGAGATAGAATAAAAAAGACCACACGAGAGAAGTGAAAACTTTATATATATAGTTAATATTACAACGTAACACATTAATTAATTATAAATTGTATTGTCACTAATGTTGTATTACAATAAATAATAATAAATTTATTCTCAGACTGCAAAAGAGAGTCCATTTTCGTTAATAAATGATGTGTTATGTGATATGATAAGTAAAAACTATGCCAGTCATTTGTTAGGAGGAAATCACTTGAGTCTACGATAGTTGATATATTGCCCATGTCTACTACCGGTGACATGATACGATAGTTCTGTCTCAACTCGAGCAATCAGAAATATAAGCATCAATTTCTTTTTAAGTTTAACTGATTTAGTTACAAAGTGACCTTTACTAACGGTACATGTGTCGCGTCGAAGGTCGTTAAGTTTTTTTTGTGGTATTTTATAAACCATATTCATTAGT
The DNA here is from genome assembly GCA_015832385.1 of Elymnias hypermnestra. Classification (NCBI taxonomy): domain Eukaryota; kingdom Metazoa; phylum Arthropoda; class Insecta; order Lepidoptera; family Nymphalidae; genus Elymnias; species Elymnias hypermnestra. The sequence continues at coordinate 2,243,655 of JACTOM010000933.1, forward strand.
GATTATTTGTGTTTTTGATTATATAAGTGATGTAAAAACCAATAAAAGCCCTAGATGTAAGTTTTAATTTTTATGATATGAGCCTATAAATACAAGACGTACTTTTTTCACTGTTACAAAGTTTAGCGCAACATGACGCTAATTCAGAGTCTTAATTTAAATATAAACCAAAATATATATAAAACAAAAAATAACATTGTACAGTTTCACTATTAACAACTATAGTAATCATAATTTTTGCTAGTCTTTCATGAACATTTAGGTCCCAAGAGCCACTTTAGCGTCCTACAACCCGCGGGGCAATCGATTCAAAAACGTGCGTGCAGGGCGGGGCAATCGTCGGCTATTTCCGTTTGAAAACCGCGGCTGGATAATGTAAGGGTAAATTAAAATAACAAACAAAGACTACTTACGAATTAAGGCTGATAAGGCTGAACAAGTGTGCCTTATACACATCCTATCTGTCGCCAAAATCCTCAGAATAATATTGGTGCTGCTCTCAACTCTGTATTTGATGGGGGCGATCCTTTACCTTATCATTGCGAAGAAATCGATTAAATTAATGAATTAAAATATAGCACTAACGCGTTAACTAAAACTCCCTCCTCCCTTACTCGACGAAAGCAGTCTTGACTCAAACGGGCGTTACGTATCCGAATGCGACGGCTGAGTCTCATTTAATACTCACAAAATAAAGTGTACAGTAAGCCTAAAAAGGCTTTTAGTTCAAAAACAAACGTTTACCCCGAACATCGACTAATAAATTAAGTGGATACAAGCCCCATTTGTTCAAAGCTCTGGGGCGACTGTTGAAACTGTACAATCGAATGCGCCAATAACTTATGGCGACATATAATACGATTGGATTCTTATAGCGACATATACTGGTACAATACCAGAATTTAGAGGCACATTTAAAGTACGATCAATTTATAATAGTAGATATATTAAACAAACGGTATTTGTTATTAATACGTCCATTTAAAGTCTAATTAAGATATGCTTCATGAGTTTTTAGAGTCAGAGACCCTGGTTTGCATTACAGGTAGGGCTTTAATTTGCTTTTGCAGGAAACTAATTAAGTAGTAAAGTAATGTTAGTAAGTAGCAGCCCATTAACGTGCTACTGCTGGGCACAGGCCTCCTCACTCCGAGGAGCAAGGGCTTTTAGAGCATAGACCCACCACGCTGCTCCACTGCGGTTTGGCAGGCATAGTACACAAGTGCATTCTCTATTCCTTCACTCTCATAGTCCGATGTGACGGGAATCCGACACGACCGGAGTGGCATCAGGCGCAGGACCGACGGCTTAATGTGCTCTCCGAGGCACGGGGGTGGATCAGACCGCCAACTTCCCAACTTCGAGCAAATATTGAGAAATTCTATACAGAAAACTCAATATCGATTTCGAACTGGCCCGACCCGGGACTCGCACCCAGGACATCACGTCTGTAGTCGAACATGCTGACCACTAGACCAATGAGGCAAAAAATTAATTTCTTCTTCTTTATTAAAGTAATTACCCTACTTTTTGTTTTACAGATACAAATACACGTTCTTTTGAATCATCAAGTCTGTCCGTTCGTGGTCTTTGGTGTAGTTTACAATATGGCTACAAGAGAGTGGCTAAGAGTGAAAATTCAGAGCAGTTAACATAATGACAGTTCACTGCGTATACATATTAGAAAACTTCTTGTACGTCCACAAAAATATTGACTCTTTTAAAAAAGAGTGAAACCTCATATAACTTAAGAAATAGAAAAAAACTTGTTATAAATTGGAAGTGCATGCAGGAGTGTTGGTACCAACACCTATGTATGGTAATGAAAGTTGGGTACGGCAGAAGAATTACATAAGTAAAATAAATGCGGTAGATGAGAGCGTTAAGGTCCAGGTCAAGAGTTAATANAGTGGATTAAAACTGAGTGACAGAGTAAGAAATACTGTGATAAGAGAACGTTGTGATATTAAAGAAGACGAAGTGACTAAAATTGAGAAAGGGATGTTTAGATGGTTTGGGCACGTAGAGAGAATGAATGAAAGGAGACAAGAGTGAATGCAAATATTGGAAGGGGAAGACCAAAGCGAACGTTCCTGGACCAAATCCAGGACATTTTAAATAAGGTCCAGGTCAAGAGTACTCAAAACCTACGAACTTGTATGAAAGGTTTAATAAGAATGAAAGAAGAGAAGGAGATATGCAGAAATCGTGACAAGTGGAAGGACGTTGTCTCTACCTACCCCTATGGGAATGAAGCGTGATGCTATGTATGTGTATGTATGATAATGGTAAAAGTAGCACAAAATACCCAACTGACTTCGTTGACTCTTCTCAGGACAGGGAGTGAAGGAACCCTCGTAATCGTATATTAGAATTAGTGTGAGAAAATTTGAATATATAACACTTATTGCACTATACATCACTAAATTAATATGGATATATCAGTAACCTATTACTGATGTAATAAAGGCCGTAAAGGAAACAAATGAAACATTCAACCAATAAAGTCGTGCTCCATTTTCGAATATAAAACGAGGCAGATATTTATGGAACTCAGTTATTTACTTAAATGACTGGGATTCGCGCAAATTACGCTTTTCGCCAACAATGGAAATACTACGGCTTCAGAATTAACGGATTGAGAAATTAATGGCTCCCGGAATAATAATGACGATCTCTATATGTGATGTATTCGTTCATACTTATGTACTTATTGCAATCGAACTTGTATACTGAAATAATGTGACGCAATCCCTTTTCCTCGAAAGACTCAATATTTTTATGGACGTACCAGTTTTGAAATATGTAAACGCAGTGAACTGTCATTGTTTTAACTGTCTTGTAGGAATAAAATCGTCTCCGGGAAGACGGCAGATTGATATGGTCTTAATCTGTCATGGCAAGACCTATTGCCAGCAAGAGGAATGGCTTCATAATGGAAGCCTTCTTAAAAATTTGTTGCATCCGAATTTTTACAGCCTTGGGTTCAATGCCGAAATACAGAAATTCCATTTCCTATTTTGTCTCAGTGCGTACTGGAGGCTTCGATCGTGGCCTAGTTACCACCATACCAAAGGTACCCGTCAAGAAAAGAGAATTGTGTTCCGGTACCATACCTAGAAACCTTAAGAGGTAAATTGCCTCTTAACAGATTAACGCGCTTCCATCTTAGAGTTTTATCATCACTGACGTTAATTAAAAAGCCTAAGAAGCAAGAAAATGATTCGAGAGGTTCTCTGGTGATGGCGAGGCTCTCCGTTATATTTAGAAGAAAGCAACATAAGTTTTAGTGGAAAAATCCCACATAACCCGATCTTTTTTCCCTCGAAAATATCTGGTAAGGTAAGCAGCAGCCTATTAACGTCCCACTGCTGGACACAGATCTCCTCGCTTATAACACAGAGGATTACATAATAAACCGACTACAAAATTGCACACTCTATTCCTTCACACTTATGATCTGACGGCAATCCGACACGACCGGAGAGAGATGGGGCGTAATACCGACTGCTTAACGTGCTAACCGAGGTACGGGGGTGGATCACACCATCTGTGAGCCCCTTCGGCAGCTCACTCTTGCGAAGATTTGCCGGTTCAGGATAAATGAAAATGCCACCAGATTCTTCACTCCAACGCTCCGCCGTATACTTGTCACCAGATAAGGATTTATGTATCGCGATTCAAACTGTTGTTCAGCCAGGAAAATCTTTACCAAATTGACCTATTAATCTTTGGTGTTTACAACTGGCAAACGTCCACTATTGTGACAAGCAAACGACGGTGGTTGATACTTTATTTTGTAAAAAGAACATCCTATGATTGTCGTTTTATTTCCTACCAATCGCAGGGATTACTTTAATTGCGCAAACAACTTTTTCTAGGAAATGACAATCATACAAATATAAACATGCTATAGGTCAACAAAACATCAAATCTATAAACGTATATAGGGACTCTAAGTTAAACAAAAATATAATATACGAAAACGAACGATTTTAACAATAATATTGACTTTAAATTAAAAGTAATATATTGTTTTCTACTTTAAAGGGTAAATCCGCGAACACAATCAATTTCCCAACTTCAGGAAAATACTTTTTTTATAGCCCTGGTAGGCAGACGAGCTTGCAGGTCGTCTGATATAAAGTGATCTCCGCCGCCCGTGGACACCTACAGCACCATAGGGACCACCGATGTGTTGTCGACCTAATAAAAAGGAGTTTAATCGCCTCTTAAACGTCTCCAAGCCATAACCCTGCAGAAACTCCCTTACTGGAAGTTCGTTCCATATCTTACACGTACGCGGATAGATATACTGACAAAATCTTAATAGAAATCTCAATATCGATTTATGAAATCGCCCGACCCTGGACTCGAACCAAGGATCACATGTATGTGGGCAATGCGGCAGTAACGTTCGGGTATCTCATAAAATTCCCCCCTTGGTCAAAAAGGCTTAATATTGCCTAAGTATGAAACCGGGCCGGTAAATTGCAGGTTTACATATTAATAGCGAAATTTCTAATGTTAGGAAATCTGCAACAATTTCCAGGCAAGTATTCGTAGAGTTTGTTGTGCAAACATCTTAAGCGTTTATTGTTTTAGCGAAACGCTCGCGGAACGTTTCTGCGGTGACTCTTAGTTGCCGGTAACGAGACATGGCGTAATTCTTGTACTCGGCTGACATAAGTTTATCCGTCTAATGACTTGCATGGCACGGAATGTTGGCTCTACTATGTAATTAAGCTATTGTGAAGATTTGTAACCGTATTTTACGTGTAAATTGCAACTAGATTAGGCTTTGATTGATATTTATGAGAATGCGATGATGTGGGTGCGTACCCGGTATAATATTCACCGAATATCACACTATCTAAGTAAACACACACTCTCTGATGATCAGAGAGGCTAATTCTTTTAATGTTTTTAAAAACCTCGTCAAGGTTCACTACCTCTTCCCGTGCACGTAGACGACGACTATACTATATATTATATATTAGTTTATTATAATATGTATTTTTGGGTTTGTATGTACATATTATTAATTAGTATGTATTTTTGTATGTATCTGTTTATGTATTCATGTATGTTTTGTATGTACCTATGTAATACACCTTTTATACACCACCTACCCATTTCCGTAATAAATCTATCTAACCCTAAGGTTGCCTGGCAGAAATCACTACTTAGCGATCAGGCCGCCTTTTTGTACCCTATGATTAAGTTATGGTAGCTATTGTAAGTATTGTTTATGGTGTACAATAAAGTGTATTCTCTCTCTCTCTCTCTCTATGTAAGGTACACTGGTTCCTACTGGACTAAACTGTTCATTTGCACAATGTTGTTAACGAAAGATTCGTGGGCGTGGAACTTGATACCAGATTAACATTGTGAAGTGTTCATCCCCGGGTAGTAAAAAAGGTTACGGATTTGAGGATTATCCTGTCCTCCTCCTCTCTACTTCGGATAATGCCACAATATTTCAGTGTAACTTGTTTACAGTACCTTCCAGCTCAAATTTCTATTCATAGGTCCTCAAAGTACGTGCGTCTTATGTTGCCAGGTCAAATCATCTGGAATGGCGGTCGTTATACTTATTCTATTAAGTGTTAGACTATGGATAGTTGGGTGGCGGCACGGATGGCTCTGGAATGTTGGGAGTTATTGAGTGGTACAGTAGCAACACTTAAAATACCAGGGATATTTTGCAATAATACGAAATGTTATGCAATACGAAGTAACATTAACGAACGGACAATTTCGTTAAGTGAGCTTTTAGAGCTGTGTCTCGTGAAGTAGTTGTTTTAAGAGGAGCAATGCTAAATTGTATATATTCAAATAGTGAAGTAATTATTAGTACAGTGCAAGTTGTGTATATTTAAATAGTGGAAGGAATAAAAGTTGTTAGTTAATGTGAGTTGGTGTGTTACTCTAATATAAGTAAAATTGGTACTCACTTTGACATAACTTCCGATAAGATATTTTTAGTCAAAGAATTCTTTATTCATTCAAAATGACTTACCTATGTACTTACTTTTGAATGACAATTATCCACGAATGGTATAAATCGTCCCTCGAAATTTGAAATAGATGCTTTGTTGTTTATACTGCTTCTTGTTTGTTATAAGTGTGAAAAAAAGTTGTAAAGTTATTAGTGATAGTCTTCTTCTTCTTAGTCGCATCACTCTTGTGAGAGTGGTCGTGATTATCATGTGCCAGCTTGTTCGGTAGTAGACAGTACCCGCTACACGACTTCCCGCCATATTTGCCTGCTGGTCGTTCAGGCACATTCATGTACTGGAAAGCCCACCGCAGTCTTTACTTGACCCGTCCATAGCATTGGGGATCTCCCTCACGGTCTTGTGCCTTCTACTTTCCCCTGTACAACAAGACGTTCTATAGAGTGCTTTCCACGCCGATTAACATGCCCAAAGAATTTCAGTATCCGACTGCGCACTTGGTTGGATAGGAGCTCTTTGAAGAATGGAGGCATTTGTTCGGAACTCAGTCCATGAGATTCCGAGTATCTTCCAGCATCACATATCCAGAGCGCCAATCTTGTCGGTTTTTCGGAGGGCCCATGTTTCCGCGGCGTACAGGAATATGGGAAATATCAACGATTTTATTTTTATCAGCTTAATCTTTGTAGCTTTTGTGATATTGCTGTTTCTCCATATTCTTTTAAGGCGGTCCTTTAATTAGCTTGTCTTTTAATTAGTGACAGCATGATGATTAAAAGTTATTTAATTTATACTAGTATTTGAGTTTTCCTACTACGATGTTTCAAGTCGTAAAATAGATAGATATCGCTGCTTTCGATGAATAGAAATGTATACTTTGTTTCTATTCAAAAGTTTAGCTTATGACACTATTATATTATGTTAAAAACTTGTGTGACGCTGTGTCACCAATGACGTTGTTATCATTGGTTGATTCATCCATTTTAATTTTCAAAAGGCTGTTCTGTAAAATTTGTTTATTTGAACTATTTCACTATTCTTCCAATTCAGCGATGACTTTATTGTGATTTGTATTATTTTATAAATTAATTTTGATTTTGTATTTTTACCCATTTATTTAATAATTATATTTATATAGTTTATAGATTAAAATATTGTTTTAGATATATTTTTTATGAATCTATCAAATTCCAACATTTAGACTTGTACTGGGTGAAACTTGATTGATTTGTTTTTTTTTTAATTAACGTTAAAGATTTAAAGCCTTCTTTCTTTCTTTGTAATGAGTTTAAGAAATTCATGCTAGATAATGTTGAAATTGATATTAATCTTTTATAATGTTACATAGATTTGTAAATATTAGAAAATAAAACGTATATTTTTTATTTTGAAATATGTTAACTTACATTTCTTACTGTCTATTAACGAAATGTATTGCAATATTTACAGTAAAGTGGATGAGCTATTAAAATATGTATACATTTTAAGATAAGAAATGTGTTCTACATTTTAGTGTAAAAGCCACGACTCTTTATTACAAACAAAAATGAAAGTAAAGTTAAACTAAGGTATAATAGTTTAAAATTACAACTATGTTTCTCCCAGACGTCGCAATGGAGTACTGTAGGAGCAATTTAATAAAATGAAACGTTTTATACAACACGTAAAGGCTAGATCCATATCTCAGACAGTGTTGCTTGGGATCCATCTACAAATAACGTTTTCTGAGGCGCTACGATGATAATAATTGTTATGTTATCCAAGGTCCTGGATCCTAACATAAGAAATTTTTAAATTTTTTGAGTCTGGACTAACTTTAACTAGACTTTTTTTTTATTGCTGACAGATTAGCGCTTGACTGTGATCTCACCTCATGGTAAGTGATGATACAGTCTAAGATGGAAGCGCGCTAATCTGTTAAGAGGCGATATACCCCTTACGGTTTCTACACAGCATCGTACCGGAACACAAATCTCTTTGTTTGGCGGTACGTTTTTGCTGGTAGGGTGGTAACTAGCCACGGCCGAAGCCTCCCACCAGTCCAGACTCAGACAAATTAGAAAATACAATTTCCTAAATTCGTCCTACCGGGAATCGAACCCGGGACCAACAAACAAAATATCAAGAATATCATCATGAATTGAGCATTTGTACTCAATCTCAGCTTGTTTGCGGGGCTAACATTAAACCCTCACGCTCCGTAGTTTACCGCCGGTCTAAAGTTTTGGGAACATTTATGTCATTACGCATTTATCGCTTTTTTAAACTTTTGCTTGGTTTTGAGCCGTTCGTCTAAAACATGGGTCGGCAATCTTTTCTTATAGATGATACAAAAATACAATATACAATCTTGAATGATCTTCATGTTCCTACATCAAGTTCATTCAAGATTGTGTAATACTACCCCACACTAGGTAATCCTGTATCATGGGATCCTATCGAAGACCAGTTTAACATCACGAATTGGTCTTTAAGAGAACAAGAGAAATATGTTGCCTGACATCATCTTTCTATTCTCGCATCTACCATAAGTAAAGACTTATGACAGATGCGAGAAAAGTGTCACATAATCTAACGAAGTGATCCAAGAGAAGATTTTTGTTCGAGCTTCTTTTTAAGAGCAGTGTGCCATGCTACAAATCAGGACTAATTTGTTATATAGAGTCGCTAAGAAACAAATTCAAGGCAGTTAACATAATGACAGTTCACTGCGTTTATATATTAGAAAGCTTGTTGTATGTACATAAAAACATTGACTCTTTTAATAAAAAGAGTGAATGTACATTATATAACTTACGAAACCAAAACAAACTTGTTATAAATTCTAGTAGGCTGCATAAGATTAACAACTCATTTAAGGGTAACTGTATACGTTTCTATAATAAACTCCCACAAGACGTTCTAAAGATGTCAATTAATAAATTCAAAGTCTTTGTTAAAAGAAAGTTGATAGAAAAATCGTATTATAATTTGCAAGAGTACTTAGACGATAGAAACGCCTGGGAGTGAACGAATTGCTCTAATTTTAATAAAAATATAGTAACCTAATATAATATTGTAATGATGATGGTAACAAAAACAAAAAACCCGACTGAGTTTGTTGTGGGTCCTTCTCGGATCAGGGCGCGAAGGAACCCTCGTAACTTTAGATTTTAAGCCGTTCTTGAGTAACAACATCAGACGTATATTAGAATCAGAGTGTGGAAAAAAATATAATTTGACGATTCAAAAGTGCTGTAATATGCCTACTTGAATAAAGATATTTTGATTTGATTTATATGAAGCGGTCTATGTATGGACTGAAACGTCGTGCAAAACTGGAATTTATTTTGGGGTATGGTATTTTCAAGACTCTTTTCTGGGAAGACTCGACAAACATGCTGATTTATGTACCTTGAGAGTTAGTCTGAGAATATACAATTGACGCACTGTAAGAACCCTAAATTCCTGATACAATTTTTTTGTCGAATATTTGAAGGGTTTCTTTAGTATAGTTTTTATATAATTATTGATTTACATATATCATTACTTGTATTTATATGCCTTCACGTCGCACCGAAGAGGCTGATAGACAGCAGTCAGGTCTAATAAACAACAATCCATTCTGTGAGGTAAGTGGTACTTTAGCACAGGGGTCGTCGTTGAAATCGAAGGTCAAAATTTAAATCGCGAACTTGTTAGTTTTGGTTTAGACCAGTTATTTTAATAAGACCCTGTCAGCTTACAATGTGTGACATTGTAATGCTTTGGTAACGGGCAAAGTATAACGCTACGCTTGCAGAGAGCCTGGGTCCGATTTCCAATAGAGCAGATTTAAGAAAAGTATTTTCTAATTTGTCTGAGTCTGGATTGTCTTCGACCGTGCCTAGTTACTGCCATGCAACAAAAACGTGACGTCAAGTAAAAAAATTCTATACGATTTTATCAGGTATTATTTTATCGCTTCCCTCTAAGACTGTATCATCACTATCTATTAGGTACGATATGAATTAAAAATATGTCTAGATTGCTCTTGTCAACTATTGATTGACATGATACGATAGTTCTATCTGCACTCGGGCCATCAGAAATATAAGCATCGCCTTTTTTGACATAATATTTATTATCCATTGTGCTTCTCGATAATTGTCGTAACAAAGATAACACCAGACAATAGAATAACAAAAAATAAATCAGTTACATAGTAACTATTACTAACAGTGCGTGTGTGGTATCGAAGGTCATTAACTCTTTTGGTGGTAATTTATAAACTGTGAGTGCTTATTAATGATTATTTTTGTTTTTCATTATACAAGTGATGTGAATAACAATGAATTTTTTAAAGATATAAGCCTATAAATACAAGACATATTTGTTTCACTATCTCAAAGTTTAGCGCAACATAAATCTACACCAGAGTCTTAATTTAATAAACAAACGATAACATTGTATAGCTTAACTATTGGTTCAAAATAAAAATCATAACATTTGGTAGTCTTTCATAAACATTTAAAATCCAAGGGCCACTTTAGCGTCATTCGACGCATGGGACAATCGACGCAGAAACGTCCGTACGGGGAGTGGCAGGCGACGGTTATTTCCGTTAAAAGAGCGGGCAAATTACGGAGGCCAATAAAACGCGGCCGGATAGTGTAAGAGTTATATATAAAGCACATTCAACTAACCACATCTTGGCTAATTCATACATACATACATAGCATCACGCCTCACCATAGGGTTAGGCAGAGACCACGTTCTTCCACTTGCCACGATCCTTACATATCTCCTTCGCTTCTTTCATTCTCATAAAACCTTTCCTACAAGTGCGTCGGTTTAGAGTACTCTTGACCTGGCCCTTATTTAAAATGTCCTGCATTTGGTCCATGAACGTTTGCCTTGGTCTTCCCTTCCGACTTTCGTATTCACTCTTGACTTATAAATCCTTTTTGTCAGTCCCCTTTCACTCATTCTCTCCACATGTCCAAACCATCTAAGCATACCTTTCTCGATTTTAGTCACTACGTCTTCTTATTTTTGATTAATTCAGCTCGTAAACTATAAGATATAACAGCACTAAATAAAAATAATACGAAAGCTTCATATGTAAACTAAATACGGGTTTATTTCATTTAAAAATCACTACAACATTTAGTTGTGAGACTCCCTGCTTCCTGTACAATTACCTTATCTAAGCGTACTTGCAAAGTTTCATTCCGTCTCATTACTAGGAACAAACATTTACCACATTACGCGTACGCAATTTAAGTGATACAATAATACTACAACTGTTTACTTAGAAACGTTTAGTAACAGGATATGTTTAGTTTACATTATTGTCCACATTATACATAGATGTGCTTTATTGAAAAATGTGAAAGAAAAATACATTAAGTAATTTTTAAAAAGAAAGTAGTTATTTTGAGTGCACTACAGCATATTATTGGTTGCACTAAAGGGCATCAAGTTGCGTCTGTAGCATACTCTATACTGGAAATAATTCATCAGTACCAAGATAAAGGATTTGATTTAAAATTTAAATGGATCCCATCCCATATTGGTTTGAGGGGTAATGTAACAAGCTGATAAGTTACCGAATTTGGCTCATAAGAATGGTGTGTTTTTGAATGTCAAACCGCATTATACGGAAATTTCGTCTGAATTTCAAATTATGATCGAGTGAGGAATGAGCTGTGGTCAATCTGGCTGTGGTTATCTACGCATGGGGTGAGCGGTAGTCTGTTTCAAGCATTGAAGTCTCTCTATGAGGGTTCTAGTGCTTGTGTCAGAATAAACGGGGCCTGCACGGGGTGGTTTCCCATCGAAAGAGGTGTTCGACAGGGATTTGTTGCGTCACCGTGTCTGTTCAACCTATTCATGTATAACTGATGAAAGTGAATGCAAACAAACGAATGTTATGCTTTTTGGAAGAGATGAATCTATGATGAATGGCAATATTTTGATAGAAGGGGAACAAGTGGAAGAGGTGAAAGAATTTGTATGCTTGGGATCTAAATTTACAAAAGATGAAACATGTGAAAGTGATATTGAAAGGAGAGTGAATGCTGGGAATATGGTAAATGGTGCCCTGCACTACTTTATGAATAGCCAGATGGTATATGTATATGGTTTGGGCATGTAGAAAGAATGAATGAAAGGAGACTGGCAAAAAGGAATTATGTGTCAAGAGTGAATGTGAAAGTTGGATGGGGAAGACCAAGGCGAACGTTCCTGGACCAAATCCAGGACATTTTAAGTAAGGGTCAGGTCAAGAGTACTCTAAACCGACGAACTTGTATGAAATGTTTAATGAGAATGAAAGAAACGAAGGAGATATATAAGGATCGTGGCAAGTGGAAGGACCTTGTCTCCGGCTACCCCTATGGGAATGAGGCGTGATGCTATGTATGTATGTATGTGTAAAATTAAAATTTCAAAAGATTGGCGGGAATATTCTAATAACCCTCTCATTAAAGTTATCTAAATTATTTATCTAAAGAGATATGGTAGAATACAATGGAGACTGAGCCTCCCCGTATACCGCGGTTTGTACATTCAAAAATTAATAGAAGTAAGTTAGTAGTAGCATTTAGAATAAGGTCTTGACACATGCCTTTGGGTAAGTTCAAGTATCTTATTAGGAAGAGTTCTGCCTCTAATTTTGCAATTTGTAGAGTAACTGAAGATTTTGAACACTTTCCAATGCCATGTGTTCGGAATCAAAGTTTGAGAGAAACATTAACGCATGAAATAAATTTTAATTTTAGATATATTGGTGTTTTTAATTTAATCTTAAGTGAACCTTTAAGTTATTTGGCTTTTAAGTTATATAAATTTATTAATGATTCTCTCAAAGAATGTTAGTTTTTATTGTTTGTAATTATATGTTAAATTTTGTGTGTTAGTTTATAAGTTTACTGTGAGACTGGCGTGTATTATTAAAAATACAAAAGCCCCTTAAAGTAATTTACAAAAAAAAGTAATTTTAGTGTGCAATTGAATGCGGTTTTATTGCTATTCAACGATCTTTATGAGACACCTCTTCGATTGCGAATATTTAAAGAAATCTAAAACTTTAAACATCCGAGACTTAGAGGGAGGGTAAACCGTTGTTAGGAATTCAATAAATTTAATTGTCATTAAAATATTCAAAGTATCGAGAGTTAATACAAATAATTTATTTAAATCTCAAATGACGAATTGTATATAAAAATGCCACTGGGTTTTTGTCAATATTAAAAATTATTTACTAAATTTTATTTTTGAATTCTAAATTTGTATTTTATGAGAAATAGTATATTACATTATTAAATGACGAATGGCAAATTAATATGCAACATGCTATTTGAAAACATTAAAACGCTGCATATCTTCGTGACGATGATCACGAGTTTCATGCGTCAAAATTTTACCCTTATGCGTTCTAATAAATCATTATGGATTTGCGAATTGAGAATTTATTTTCCAGCATCGATGTGTAAGTTTTGCCGGCTTATTTTATATAAATGAAAATTACTTTAAAAATAGGTATTTACAATATAATTGAATATAAACATCACAGAAGCAATAACGTAGGAAATCTTATAACATTCAAATTACTTAGCCGAGGGAGTGGAATTGCGCAGCTCAGCAAATGAAATAAACAAATCCGCTTGCATTTAAATTGTCTGAATGCAACCGCGAGCGAGTTATTCCGACTATGTGCTGCACGCTTTGTACAATCACATGCTAAAATCGGTCAAACTGTTTTACTGCTTTAGAACGTTTGTATATAATTTTTAAATTACTTTGTCTTAAAGTAACGATTATATCTGTCTCTATAGGCCTCATGCGGAAGCTCAGAGTCACTCAGCGTGCGATGGAGAGGACTGTGCTCGGAGTTTCTCTGCGTGATCGAATCAGAAATGAAGAAATCCGTAGTAGAAACAGAGTCACCGACATATTCCTACGAATCGCGAACCTGAAGTGGCAATGGGCGGTGCACATAGTCCGTAGGACCGATGGACATTGGGAGCCAAAGGTTCTGGATTGGCGACCCCTCACAAGGTGGACCGATGATATAAAGAGGGTCGCCGGTAGTCGCTGGAGCCAGGCGGCCCTTTTTATATCGGGTCTTGTGGACTTCATTACGTGAGACCTATGTCCAGCTGTGGACGTCGTTTACGTCGACGTAACGTAACGGTTATATACCCCGGACGGAGGGGAATAGGAAACAGGAGATGGAGGTTTATCCAACTCCTCCCCCTGTAGCGCATTTTTGAGTCGGCTTCATTTGGAAGGGCCAGAGTGGAATGCCACAACGAACCACTGGTCCTTCCATTCTCAAATGACGAGGGCTACGCTGGGTTTTAGTGGGTATTCTGGTACTACCGGTGAGTCCCACACTCCCGTCTGTCTCACAGCCAGGGTGCGTAAATGCATTTCCCAGCAACAAAAAACAAACGGTTATATAATATACTATCTTAAAAGAACATTACCTGTCCATATCATAATAAAACGCTTGCTTTGTATAATTATATTTATATATGTATTTGTGCATGTATATGTATTATACATTTGTTGTTTAGTTTATGTATTTGTTTGTATTTATACTATAAATGATAAATGTTAATTTTAGTTTATTTTATTTTTGCACTACCTGTATATCTCCTTACTAGTTTTTAATTTCGACAGGGGTTGCCTGGCAGAGATTGCTTAAAGCAATAAGGCCGCCCTTGCACATAGGTTAATCTTTTTGTTGTATAAGCTTTAACATATAAGTTTTTGTATTTTGAAATTTCTATGTGCAATAAAGTTTTTCTATCTATCTATCTATCTATCTATCTATCTATCTAAATCGGCAAACTAGGTACCGCCTCAGAATCAAAAAATTAATAGTGCATGGGTAGAAAGTACACATGTCAGAAGTGAAACTTCTTTGTTAAACTAATTTTTAAGTCTTGTTTATATTTATTTAAATCTAAATCTTTAGTTTTCCGAGACTTAGAGGAAGCGAAAATTGAAGATATGTTAAGAATTTGTAAATAAAAATGCCACGTGTGTTTTGCCAATTGTAAAAAATTATTAATTAAATTTTGATTTTGTATTTAAAATTTAGATAAGAGAATTTATAATATATTTTATGAAAAATAGTATATTAAATTATTTAATGCCACGTGTTATTTGTAAATATTAAAATAATTTAACTTTCTAAAGAATTAGCATCAAAAAAACGTTTCACATCTTCGTGACGCTAAGCACGCGTTGCATCAGTAAAAATCTTACCCTCATGCGCAGTTTCACTACAATTAATAAGAAATCCGAATGACAATTGCAGATTGTTTCAACTATAGTAAAATAAATTGTCAAAACTTAAACGAAACAAAAAGAACTCGTGATCAAAAATATCGATTTTTACGTCAGATTTCCGCCAAAGTTCGTAAAATATTGTAGTTGCGATCAAAAACAGAAAAAAAGTTGGTTGGCAATGTCAAATCCTTTTTTAAAAGTATTTCTTTAAATTTAATTTTATTTCGAAACGGCCTTTAAATTTCTTTGATTTCTAAACGACGAGATGAATATCATTTGTTTGAGTGTCTTTAGCTGTTAACCCTACTGGCTTTTACAGCGTAACTGGATGGAAGGATAAGCTCTTAGGGATCCTCGTCATTTTTCGAGTGAAGGCCCTTAAAAGAAATCTCTTATGGAAATGGTGTTCCATGGGTGTCTTCTGCGAGACCGATCTTCGGCATGGAGCGGCGTTGACATTAAATACATATCGGACAATGTGGAGAAATTTGATCAGCATTTGATCCGATCAAATGTTTGACTGAAAGGAATAATCTCTAAGGGAAAGCGAAATTGATTTTTTTTAAAGTATTCCGAGCAACTTTATTCCAAACAATTTCATATTTACTCACCTTTTGAACTTTCCCTGGAGTTGCACAAATAATTCAAAACTAGAATTAGCCAAATCAGTTCAGTCCTTATCGAGTTTTGGCGAGACTAACCAATTGATTTAAATATATATATTTTTTTTTCACGATGGGGAAATCTTCAAAAGATACCCGGCCTTTTCGGGGGAAAGGCCAGGTTATGTAGGATTATACCCACTAAAACCCCCTCCGTGGTCCTCCTCTGCACATGTAAGGCGACACCAAGCTCTCCTGGGAACTTACGCATCCCATGACCATTTTTACTACAATGAAGCCTAAGGCCACGTTAAGCTACATTTTTCTCGGGGGGTTAAAGAACGGTGGGAGTGCCCTCTGTCACCGCTCGCAACCCCTCAGACTGAATGCTCGAGCATTTCTCGACTGCAAGGCGCCTGTGTCACCCCTGCGTCTCTGTCTCTGCGGTGGATCAGCTCAGTCTCGTGCTCGCTCGGCGGTCTACTTTTTAATCAAGACCGGTTCGCAAAAGGAGACCATCGCCCTCCAAGTATCGTATTTTGTTAGCATGGCCGCAATTACTGTTGGTGGTGAGAAGTCTTCGCCCATCCAGTCTATTGAGGCACCCCGCTTAACACCGCAAATGTGGATCCTCTAGCTTTTTAAATCTCGGATCACTAATACATCGATTTAATGAAATACTGTTAAGGGTTCATTTAATCCATATTATGCATACGACGTATGTAATATTACTTTACTGTTTAATATAGATTGGAAAATAACACATATTTTTTATAATATGTACAGGATAAAAATGGTTACTGTGGATTTTTCTTTATATTTAAATTAATAGTTAAAAAGGTCTAAAATGACAAACAGCGGAATCGATTTCATTTTATAATATGCCATATTACTGTTTATACAATAGACAAATTAATCCGTTCATTTTACGTAAAAAAGCCCTTAAATTATATCAACTCAATTTTACACTCTTAGGTATTGATAAGGAATATAAAAGAGCACCATGTATCAGATTTTTTGAACAATACGGCTTAGGCGCAGCAAATAGTACTGGCATTGTTTTGTTACATACATATTTTGGGTAAAATGAAACACAATGTAATTGTGGTCAAAATTCATGAAACTGCAATTCTTTTCTATTACTTTTTATATTTTAGTTATAAAAATACAATGCCATAGTAACTAAGTTACTTTTTGTCCTAAATTTGGTGCAGCCCTTTTTATATTCTTACGAGCTGACCCAGTAAACGTTGTTTTGCCATATAATTACTTTTATCGCTATTAAATAATAGGGGTTGGTGATAGAGAGGTCAAAATTAAGGGATGTATGTATTTTTGTATCACAAAAAAAAAATTAAAAATAATAGCTTCGTCCCAAAATTAAAAAAAAATTGAAGGGTCAACAAGCCTTATCAATTAGGGGTATGAAAAATAAATAGTAGCCGATTCTCAGGCTTCCTGAATACGCATAACAAAATTCATAGGTTTCGGAGGAGTACGGTAACTAACATTGTGACAGGGAAATTTTATATATTAGATTAAATTAATGCCCTTAGAAGGTGATACTTATTAGAAAATTTAATGCTAAATATTAATTCATTTAGTAAATAATTATACAAATATTTTACACACCTCTTACTTGTCTACATCGTAAGAAGAAACTGCTGTACAAAATTTCATATTTTCTGTAGTATCGGCTTTGCGGATGAGGCTGTCAACGGGCTTACATATATATAGATTATAATATTATTTTTACTTCATTAGTATTTGTAGTTTTTTCATTTTTAGAAACTGTTTAAAAAGAAAATCCGATAGAAGGGAAATGCATTGCCCTTAAAGTATATGAATTCCAATTTGGAGCATGACATGTCCTTATTTCAGCCAAATAAAGATTATTATAAGTATTTATCACAATAATATTCTTATCCAGAAGAAACTTGAAGTACATCATAAATTCTTGCATATAAACACTGAATGTGTTAGAATGCAAGTTTCAGGTAAGACGCATCTCTTTTGCCTGCGGATTAAAAGCTCCCCAAAGAGCCATTGTATAGGATACATACCTTTGGTGTCGAGAATGTTAACTAATGACTTTCTAAGTAATCTTATGGCATAAATTTATATAAACCACGTTGCAACTTAAACTTTTAAATTAGAACAAGATATATGAGGATATAGATGGAACATGGACAACTGGCGCAAGCTATGGGCGCCGCTTTACCTCCAGTCCATGGCCATATCAAGTAGATGACGAAAACAATTTGAGGCGATTTAAAAAGCTTACTTTCACAAAAAAAAAACTTTAATATAAAAAAATCGATTCCTACTCAACATCAAATATCATCCACTACAGGTTTACAAAATTGTGTTTGCACTTGATTTGATACATAAAAAAATAGTCTGTTTACTAGTCAAAATCTGTACGAGGAGAGTGTGAAATAATAGTAGGAATTATATAAGATTTAATAGATTTGTCTTGTACATATTGTTAGTTTTGATGAGGGTAAATTTTTTACGGATGAAACACGTGATTTTATGCTAATTCGTTTGAAGGTTAGGTAGTTTTAATATTTACAAAGAACATGTGGTATTTTAATTTGCCACT
This sequence comes from Elymnias hypermnestra, assembly GCA_015832385.1. Lineage (NCBI taxonomy): Eukaryota > Metazoa > Arthropoda > Insecta > Lepidoptera > Nymphalidae > Elymnias > Elymnias hypermnestra. Next base: position 2,262,086 of record JACTOM010000933.1, read on the forward strand.
CGTCATTTGATAATTTAATGTATTATTTTTCATGAAATATACCATAAATTCTTTATTTAATATTTTAAATTCAAAAACAAAATTTTGGCCAAAACACTTGGCATTTTTATTTACAATTCATCATTTTAGATTTCAATAAATTATTTCAAAAAATTTCTAGCATATCTTTCTTTTTCCCTCTGTCTTAATCTCGGAAATCTAATGTTTAGATTTATATAAATATAAACAAGACTTAAAAATTAGTTTGCCAAAGAAGTTTCTCTTCTGACTTTGTACGCACACACTTTTATTTTACTAATCTTAAAATAAAAATTCTTCTGTACTTTCAGGGTTCTATAGGTTTTTTAAAATGGAAGCTTCATGAGGCATGCTTTATTTGGTAGGTATTGAATGAGGCTTAGTTGAGACAGTTGACTATTTAACGCTCTAACAATTGCCGACTAAAAGAATGAGAATAACAGTCAACGTCACTGTTATATTTGAATTCACTATTTAATATAACATTACTAACAATGGGCGTCATACGAAAGCTCAGAGTTACTCAGCGTGCGATGAAAAGGGCTATGCTCGGAGTTTTTCTACGTGATCAAATCAAAAATGAGGAGAGCTGTAGCATAACCAAAGTCACCGACATAGCCCAACGAATCGCGAACCTGAAGTGGCAATGGGCGGGGCACATAGTCTGAAGGACTGATGGAGGTTAGGGCCCGAAGGTGCTGGAGTGGCGACCCCGCACAATAGGGAGACCCACCACAAGGTGGACCGACGAAACCAAGAGGGTCGCCGGTAGCCTCTGGAGCCAGGCGGCGCAAGGTCGGGCCTTGTGGACATCATTACGTGAGACCTATGTCCAGCAGTTGAAGTCCATCGGTTGAAGCGACGACTAACAATACATAAGACGATAATTTATAGTCAATTATAATTATATTGTACTTATCTCACTACGGGAGGAAAAGTTTGCTTTAAAACAATTTCCGCTGGCGAGAATGCCCTATTTTTCTCCCTAGATGAATTAGTATTAAATAGAGAGATACTATTAAATATTAACCTGAAGTTTTAGTGTTTTATCGAAACATTTTAAAATGTATTATTATATAAATTATCGCTATAAGAGAAATTATTGTAATAAAGTTATCCTCGACTAAATGATTTTTTCCAATATTCCTTTTTTTTGTGAAGTTATTGAGTTGTTAAACAAATTTATCTGGACCTTTCTAAATAGGTTTTTAACCTAACCTGTTGATATTTTTCTATATACCAACTCATTCGTAGTATTAATAAAATGACAAGAAACGATCGATAATTAGTTTAATTAACAAACGACCGTCTATAGCAGGCCTTATAACAGAATCTTAATTTATTACACGCTTTTGTTTATGATTGTATACATGTATTACGCACAAGAGAGTTAATAAAGTGTATTCTGAGCTTGCTATTATCTCAGAAAACAATGTCGATTATTTAACGTAGCGTATATGAGACTCGTAATTACAGTAATTATATAACAATACTTATACTGGAGTGTAAAGCTAGTTTGAGAGCGTAAGATGGGCCTAAACAAAATTTTTAAAAAGGTGTTACGCCTGTTGAACCTTTTTGAAACTCCTTTTCAGTTCAGACACTCTTTTTCTCTACTTTCTATCTTTAATAAAAAGCACGCTGAAAGCTTTTACCTCCTTCCTATGTAATGAGTTTGAGAAGTATGTGCTAAGTGACGAAGAAATTGACCTAAATTATTTAATACAAAATATTAGGAAATCGCTTCCGAAAACAAAGACAGACGATAGTACTAATAACACCTGATGGCACGAAAAAAAATAGATCTTGATTAAAAAAATATATTTTTAAAATGTTTTATTTGCATTATTTACGCTCCAACATGTTAGTACAGCTAAATAAAACGATACTGTTATGGGGCAGGGCGGCAGACATTGAAACTGCTTATTTTACAAAAGGACCACATATCAATTAGGATCTCTTGTTTCTCTGAGAGATAAATTTAAAGAAACATCAATTCTCACAGTACCGTCACAATATATGTTTAATAATATCTTATATATCCGTGATAATACACATTTATTAAACATCTCATTAAACCTTTTATAGAAGGTCGTCGGTTTAGAGTACTTTTGACTTGGCCGTTATTTAAAATGTCTTGAATTTAGTCCAAAACGTTCGCCTTCGCGTTTATCTCCTTTCATTCTCTACGTGCCCAAACCATCTAAGCGTACCTTTCTCAATTTTAGTCACTACATCTTATTTTATACCACAACGTTCTCTTAACACACTCTTTCTTACTTATACTAACAATTTTATTAAAAAGCATGAAAATCCTCGCCATTTAATACTGTAATATAATATTTGTGTAGTCAAAGCTGAAACATATGACGCCTTCAGGAATGCTTTCTCAAACATGTGAATGTCGCTGCGGTAACGATCAATTCTTGTTAGGAACCACGCGCGAATATTTCGCCTTTAAAACATGCAACTACGAGATTGTTTATTAAAATAAATTGATTTTGGATTTACAAACACAATATATTGAACCATATTTTGCAGTTATGGATTCTATACAATAATAATTTAATTCGTTAAACAGGTCGAAAACTATGTTAAATATTATATACTACAATTTACCACTATTGTACACCAAAAAACACGCCGGCCCCAGAAAGTCAATAAACGCTCCAATTACTTTTAGAATCTCAATTATTATATTAAAGTAACTTTCTCAATATTCACTATTAGATAATATCAACAATTTACCTAAAACACCGTTACAGTCATATATTAGTATAGTGCAAGTTGTGTTTATTTAAATAATGAAGAGCTAATAATTACTTCACTAATTTATACAATTCAGCACTACTTCTCCTAAAACAACTACTCCACGAAACACAGTTAGCAAGACTTGCACAAAATTTCGTTACACCATAAGTAAAAAAAGTAAGTAGCAGCCCATTAACGTCCCACTGCTGGGCACAGGCCTCCTCACTCATATGAGAGAGGGTTTTTAGAGCATAGACCCACCACGCTACTCCAGTGCGGATTGGCAGGCATAGTATACAAAATGCACTCTCTATTCCTTCACTTTTATAGTCCGATGTGACGGATGTCCGACACGACCGGAGAGAAATCAGGCGCAGGACCGACGGCTTAACGTGCTCTCCGAGGCACGGGGGTGGAGTACACCGCCAACTTCCCAACTTCGGATAATATAGAGAAAATCTTAATAAAAAACTCAATATCGATTTTGAATTGGCTCGACCCGGGACTCGAATCCAGGACATCATGTCTGTAGTCAAACATTCTAACCACTAGACCAATAAGGCAGTCTTTATTTATTATATTACACCGTGATTTTTAATATTAAGTGTCGCCTCTATGTTACTCAATAACTCTATATTAAAAATCTATATCACTTAGATTATTGAATATTTCAGAAGAACGTATACAGGAGGTAAGGCTTTTTCTTTATTCTAATGCATATCTAATTTTCAGCAAGTTGGTTAACAAATATAGTTTTATATAGATTTAAGCCCGCCTTTGTGATTTGTGCAATAACGTTATGAACTCACTCGTAGTAGTCAAGTTCTAAGTTTCAATACACGCTGCAACATCAAATTAACATTGCAAAGTGTATTGCAAGGGTTCACGCGGGATTTCTAAAGAGAACTGTTACTTGCCTTAGTTACTTATCTATTTTGCTTGAACCATTAGATGTATGTCGTTTAATTATTGCGATATAATTTCAAGAGAGAGAATACACTTTCTTGTACACCATAAACAATACTTACAATAGAGACCATAACTTAATCATAGGGTACAAAAAGGCGGCCTTAACGCTAAGTAGCGATTTCTGCCAGGCAACCTTAGACAGATTTATTACGGAAATGGGTAGGTGGTGTATAAAAGGTGTAGGATATAGTTACATACAAAACATACATGAATACATAAACAGATACATACAAAAATACATACTAATAAATAATATGTACATACAAACCCAAAAATACACATTATAATAAACTAATATATATAAGTATAGTCGTCGTCTAAGTGCACAGGGAGAGGTAGTGAACCTTGACGAGGTTTTTAAAAACATTAAAAGAATTAGCCTCTCTGATCGTCAGAGGTAGCTCATTCCATAATTCAATCCCCAGTACAGCAAAGGATTGCCCATAGAACATAGTTTTATGGGGAATAATATTTAGTTTAAGGCTCCGGGATGGCCTTAAACATCTTCTGTCCAAATCATTAAAACTAAAATGTTCCTTAAGACACGCTGGAGCACCAGGATTAAATAACACAGTACAATAGGGAAACAATAGGCAAATTCCAGCGAAAACGTATAGGCAACCACTTGAGCTTCGCCCGAAATTCTCATACATGGTCATTTTTGCGTAATCAAAATATGAATCGAATAGAGAGATTTTGTAATCGCTCAAGCTTGTTCAATTGGTCCTTGGTTAGATTAGGATAGCTTACATCAGCGTAATCCAGAACGGAAAGAAGTAGTGACTGTGCAAGCGTAATTTTGGTAGGAACGGAAAGCAATGAGCGCAAGAGTCACGGGTTCGAACTCTGGGAAAGTATCAAGAGAGATCTCCTCCAAAAACCCCAGAAAGTGGAAAAATTATATAAAACATGTAGTATAGGTACACAGATATGTAAATGCTAAGAATATGTCAAAATATATACACACATAATACAAAAAATAATTAAAAATACAACTAAAATATGTCCTCAAACTAGGTAAAATCTGTACTTCCGCTGTAATGATGATATATAAAGCATGTTGCTTTATATAATATCATTCGTTTATAAAGAAATCGTAATAGACTAACAGAAAGATCAATATTCTACATAAGGATAATGGCAGATGATTTTATTGTATATATTTGGTAAATAGTTTATAGCAAGTTACGGAACAATTTCGAAGCTCAGTTGTAAGACAAATTGACGACGTCAAACGACGGATGGCTAAGAACAGCGATAGACGAGATGAAGAAAATATGGAAGAACCGGAATATTACAAAGACCACGAAATCTAGACTCGTGAGGAAACTTATCTTCCCCATATTTCTATACGCTTCTGAGACGTGGACACTGCGAGATGTGGAAAGGAAGAAAATAGATGCTCTAGAAGTGTGATGCTGGAGAAGAATGCTTGGAGTTTCGTGGTCCGAGTTTCGCATAAACGTCTCGATATTATTATTCTTTCTAGTACAATCTCGCATTCTGACTTTCTTCGGACACGTTTCTCAGCGTGAAAACCAGCCCATCAAACGCCTCGTCGTTCAAAGAAAAGGGGAAGACATCAGACCGCGTGGGAGGTCAACCACCAGATGGACCGACAAAATCAAATCTGCACTGGGAGGTTCATTGAACGAATTCAACACGATGGCCTCGAGCAGGGAAAGATGGCGAACGGTCGTCATGCATCTTTCCACTTCATGACGATCACGATCGCTCTGTCAAGGTGAAACCAATAAGAAGAAGATGTACGAGTAAGACAAATATTATTTTCCATATTGAGAGTTAAATCTAATTTAAAGGAAAGATTGTAAACATTATGCAGTAAAAAAACTTCAAGAGTTCAAAAAAAAGTTAAATGACCCTCACTACTATTTCTGCTCTTAAATGCACAGTGTCCAACAATTTTCAATTATATTAATTTCATATATATGTTTATACGACAAATAGGTTTTTTTTGTCTGTATTTACCGACAACAAATCAAATTTGTAGACTAGATATTGACAATAAATAACGTGACGATTTTCTGAAGTGTCATATACTTATATCATTGTTTATATTCACTTCTTTTAATTGCTGACAGGTTGGCACATGACTGTGATCACACCTGGTAGTAAATGATGATGCAGTCTAAGATGAAAGCGTGCTAACCTGATAAGAGGCAATACGTCTTTGCTGGTAGGGTGGTAACTTGCCACGGCCAAAGTCTCCCAACAGTTCAGACTCAGACAAATTAGAAAAGGCAATTTCCTAAATGGATTAAACCTGGGACCTCTGTTAGCAGAGCCAGTACCCGTGCCATTGTTAGAGCGAATAAAATGACTACTTTCGCAATGTAAACGGTCACTATTTACAGATTTTCCCATATTTTCACTTAATTAGGAACTACGCGACACTTCAAAAACATCCAATGTAACATAATCTTTATGAAGTTGGGGATTTTAATTAAAAATTAATGCAGTCACTTACTGAAGGTAGCCTTATATTTTGGTGAGTACAACCATAGTTCAACGGAGTTTTGAAGAGCCCTCATGTGCTTAAATAGATTCCGAGAAAGTGATATTTGCAAGGGACGCAAAGTTTTGCTCTTCAATTAGAAACTGTGAGGAAACGTACATATTGAACTCATACATTTAGCTCTTTATATACAAAAACTTCCTCGTTGGTCTAATGGTTAGCTTATTCGATTACAAACATGAGGTCCTGCGTTCGAGTCTTGGGTCGAGAGAATTCAAAAATTGATTGTGAAGTTCCTATTAAGATTTTCTCAATATTTAGCCAAACTTTGAAAGTTAGCGATGTGATCTACTCCCGTGCCTCGGAGAGCCGTCGGTCCTGCGCCTTATCTCTCTCTGGTCGTGTCGGATTGCACATCGGACTATGAGACAGAAGGAATAAAGAGTGCACTTGTATTAGCGCATATACTTGTGTACTTCTGCCAACCTACAGTGAAGCAGCCTGGTAGGTATGTGCTTTAATAACCATCTCTCCTATAAATGAGGAGGCATGTGCCAGTGGGATGTTAATGGGTTGCTGATTTACCTTAACTTTGTACAAAAAATCATGTAATGTTGTTAAAGTACTTATATAAAGCACCCATTGTGGTTTAGAATGTAACACGAATGTAAACAGCTGCCCTTACGTCTCCTAAATCTAGATCCTTTATATTATTAAATTACACAGTGGTTTCAATTTGTTTAGTATTCAAGCTAAACTTTGGTTTCAATGTTAAATTATATATATAATTATAAAGAACAAGCAAAGCTGGCGGTCTTTCGCCATAACTGAATTATACTTATATCATTAGCTATGGCATTGAAAATATGTTTCCTAAAAGGATCTTATATAAATTTCCGTCATATAGTTGATAACCACTTTGGAGAAAAAAAGAGTAGCGGAAATTAGTAATTTTGATAGCGACACACTGATTAAAAGCCTAAGATATAATGACACAAAAATCAGTATTTAACGCCCCACTACATGGTCGATCAATAAACCCATAAAAGAGAGAAATATTATATAGTTTAGACCCACTCAAAATGTTTTTACACAATGAATACTAATGATACTTTTCAAAAAAGCTACTTTTACAGAAAGGCCGTGTGAAAGATATACCAAATATTGAAATCAATCATATAAAAACATTTCACATTTCACGCCATACATCATTGATACAAGATAATACAGGATATTTTTTATTGTATATTAGGAACTTCTATCCATAGAATACGTCTACCCCACTGACAACCAAACATCGAAACAATTTAGACTATAGTGAATAATCAGTCATTTCCTCCGATTTCTAATACAATCTAGAAGTTTTACATCTTCTATTTGACCCCATAAAGTATAATTCCACCCCCATAGAGAGAATATAAATATAATACTGTGTATTATAAGGTTCGGTGCAGGGAGATAAGTGAAACGTCTTTCCACTTTGAAATATATATTTATAATGCTCTCTTAATACATACAGAGAGGTAGGCAGAGACAACATCCTTCCACTTGCCACGATCCTTGCATATCTCCTTCGCTTCTTTCATTCTCATTAAACCTTTCATACAAGTTCGTCGGTTTAGAGTACTCTTGACCTGGCCGTTATTTAAAATGTCCTGGATTTGGTCCAGGAACGTTCGCCTTGGTCTTCCCCTTCCAACTTTCGCATTCACTCTTGACTCATAAATCCTTTTTGTCAGTCTCCTTTCATTCATTCTCTCTACATGCCCAAACCATCTAAGCATACCTTTTTCAATTTTAGTCACTACGTCTTCTTTTATACCACAACGTTCTCTTATCACACTATTTCTCACTCTGTCACTCAGTTTTAATCCACTCATGCTTCTCAACGCTCTCATCTCTACCGCATTTATTTTACTTTTGTGATTCTTCTGCCATACCCAACTTTCACTACCATACATAAGTGTTGGCACCAACACTCCAGCATGCACAGCCAGTCTAGCCCTTTGAGACACCATCTGGCTATTCATAAATCTTATCTCTCTTAATACTAGTTATAATAGCTTATATACTCTTAAGTCTAGGAATAATATCTTATAACTATGCCTACACTACAGTATTCTGATGCGCTCTTTACCAAAATTGGAATAATTTTGCATTGCACCACAATTTTCCGAAGTTTCTACTACGTAAGAAGTTTAACAGTGTCTAGGACGGCCTCGCTGGCGCAGTGGTGCTAGTTTTCGGAGGTCCCATTTCGATCCCCGGTAGGACGAATTTAGGATATTGTATTTTCTAATTTGTCTGAGTCTGGACTGGTGGGAGGCTTCGGCCGTGGCTAGTTACCACACTACCAGCAAAGACGTATCCGTACCCGTAAGGGGTATATCGCCTCTTACCATACTAGTGCGCCTCCATCTTAGACTGTATCATCACTTACCATCAGGTGAGTCATGCGCACAGTCGTGCGCTAATGTGTCAGCAAAAAAGGATTTAGGTCTAATCACCGGGCTATTACAAAATACATGTACCTTTGCAGTTGAATACAAGAAATATTTCGATGTAACATTTCACGAAAGCAATGTGGAAATAACCTTAGAATTAAAAAAATGAAAGCCATAACCATAGAGCTTTCACGAAGAAACTGCCATTCAATAGTGGACATTCATAGTTAGTGAATTGCGATGCTGTGTTAAGATAACCTCATGTTTTCATTCAGACATCAACGCCTGTCGACTTGATGTATTCAACACGGCAAATAGAGGCACTGTGACAAGTCTAGCGGAAGCGTTCCTTTGCCGACAGCGGCTGCTATGCAAATACAAGCCTAATAGTCGGCCTTGGCGATAACATCAAAGCTTTTCACATAAGCCTATCTGGTCAACGTGAATAGAGTCACAGTTACATGTATATCATTTTTTCGTTGGAAAACATTCCGGAAACGAGTTGAAAGTTACATGTTGCATCTATTTTCATCCCTATTGGAACTTGTTGGTGCAGCGATTTTGTTTGCGTAAAATTAGCACTTATCATTATATTTTAATCTATCAGCGTTTAGAATATACAAGCTATAGATATAGAAATTAAAATAGCTCTCTATTACGTCGATTACACAGAAATGTTATTACTTTGTAAAAAAATCCCATCATAAATATTTAAATGTATAAATGCATTTAAATGATTGTTTCCATAAATAAGTAAGTAAGTAGCAGCCCATCAACATCCTATTGCTGGGCACAGGCCTTCTCACTTCGTTTTTAGAGCATAGCTGATAGACCCACCACGCTGCTCCACTGCGGATTGGCAGGCATAGTACACAAGTGCACTCTCTATTCCTTCACTCTCATAGTCCGATGTGACGGGAATCTGACATAACCGGAGAGAGAACAGGCGCAGGACCGACGGCTTAACGTGCTCTCCGAGGCACGGGGGTTGATCACACCGCCAACTTCCCAACTTCGCGCAAATATTGAGAAAATCTTAATAGAAAACTCAATATCGATTTTGAATTGGCCCGATCCGGGACTCGAACCCAGGACCTCATGTCTGTAGTCGAACATGCTAACCACTAGACCAATGAGGCAGTTTCCGTAAATACTATGAAGTATTTCTTCTCCTTTTAATTATATCTTCTTGACATAAGTTAGCCAATCCTTTTCCAAGGTTCCAACTATCTTTATAACAAAATTTATTAAAATTTCTTATGGGGTTTAAGCCTAACCCGTAATTTTAAGCATGTATTACATAAAGAGACAGGATTAATTTCGCTTTAGCTTAGACGATTTCCGTACGTAGAGAGAATGAATGAAAGGAGATTGACAGCAAGGATTTATGAGTCATTTGAATGGGAAAGTTTGAAGAGGAAGATCAAGGTAAACGGTCCTGCACTAGATCCAGGACATTTTAAATAATGGTCACATCAATAGTACTCTAAACCGACGAACTTATGTTAGCATTTATTAATTTTTGGGAGATGTGTTGTGGAAGCAGGACACTTATTAGTCTACTGCAATTATTGTTTAAAAGGAAACGGAAGCGCTCTTTCGTGCTATTTCATTCTCTTTTGTGTACCTTTACCGATGATTCGCCCCACCACGGGGAAGCCATATACAAACGCTGGTAAAGATACACGAGGGAGTTCAGTTATGTTTTTAATAGTAAACGTTGAAATTAGTAAAATTATAAATAATTAAAGTGTTGTAAATAATAAATATAGTGTTCTAAAGTAATGTAGTGTATATATATTGTATTAAATATTTGTGGACTTTTAATAAATAGTTTGGAAGAAATTATATTTGTTTTAAACTATTTCGGAAGATAGAGCTTTTACTTGTAGGAAAGGTTTAATGAAAATAAAAGAAGCGAAGGAGATCTCCAGGGATCGTGGCAAGTGGAAGGCCGTGGTCTCTGCCTACTCCTGTGGGAATGAGGCGCTGTGTATGTATTTATTAATTTCGCACTATAGGTGAAAATTAACATCAGCGCTTTTAACTAGTTATACATTGACAATTGTACAGGTTCAACAAAAGTACTGATGTAGCATATAATTATAATTTACCGGTATGTTTCTTTGCAATATTAGCTTATAAGTTTGGTTAATAATATTGTAACTGCCTCTATAGACAACCAAAATGTACGACATTACATTTTTTCTATGATACATTTTATCTTCTAAGACACCGCTAAGTAAATCTTGATTCCTAGTAATGCCCTCCCCTCTGATCCAGCCTATCTTTAAAATCAGGAACTTTACTTCTTTAAGCAACTCCTGCTGCAGCTCTTTGGTCGTCTTCCTAATTACAGGAAGGTATATTTTTCTTTCTGCTTTTTGTTCAGCATGTTCTCTCTTCCATTTCTGTTTTCTTGTCTGTCGTATTCTTGTTAATAAATTTTATTTTATCCGTTTTTTTTTTACACATTCACCACACTTCTTTTTCAAATGATATAGTTCCCACATAGACATAAATTACGACAAATATTTGATGAAGCATAAAACCAAAGCGGCTTTTGGTTGAATCAAGGTTGGATTTTATAATATTAGGCGGCTATTTGCGGAGCTGCCGACGACGGTAAAGGGTCGCTTTCGCTCGAGTTGTCACATTGGTTCTATTTACCGAGTTGAATACATCAGCTCCGCTGGCGATGGCGTCTGAATGAACACGGGAGGTTATCTTAACACGACGTCACAGTTCAAGGACTATGAATATCCAAAGAACAAAATCTGTTTATCATTGGGATTTATCTTTGTATAACTATGGATGCGTTTGATATCCTTAAACTTAAAATATGTATAAATACTAGCTCATCTTACAAACGTTGTTTTGCCATATGATTTTTATCGCTATTATAAAAAGAGGGGTTGGTGATGGAAGGTAAAAATAGAAAAGCAAAATTTCGTCAAAAAATTAAAAGTGCGAGCGTACAAAGTACGCATATCAGAAGTGGCAAACTAATGGTTTAAGTCTTGTTTATATTTATACAAATGTAAATTTTTAGATTTCAGAGACTTAGAGGGAGGGAAAAAGGAAGATATGTCAGAAATTTAATTGTCATTAAACTATTAAGTGTCGAAAATTAAAACAGATAATGCCACGTGTTTTTCCACAATATTAGAAATTATCAATTCAATTTTGTTTATATATTTAAAATTTATAAAAAAGAATTTATGAAGGGTTTTGATGAAAAATAATATATTTAATTGTTAAATGACGAGTGGCAAATTAAAATGCCACATGTAATTTGTAAATATTAAAACTACCTAACCTCCATCCGAATAAGCATAAAAAACGCTGCACATCTTCTAAAAAATTTGCCTGCATACGACTAAATAAGTTTCACTTCAAAAAGAAAGAAGAACCTAAGTTGCAGCTTATTGTGCACCAGGATATGTGTAGCCTGCACATATCCTGGAATAACTCTCGGGATTTGCATGCTTCCTCACGATTCTCACCTATACCGATAATCACATTGACAAAATATAAACAACCTATGGTTTATAAAGATCCCGTGACTCTTAAAAATAACTTACATGACTAAACGCTGAGACATTCGTGGCTGTCATTAAATATGTTTTATTCATTTATGTCAGAAATAACCTCGCTGGGGTAATGACGCAAAAACTCCCTTCGCTAACACAAGGATCGATTCCCAGCAGGGCAAGTTGTGGAACTGGCATTTTCTAATTTTCCTGAAACTGGATTATGAAGACGCTTCGGTCGTGCCTATTTAATACCCTTACATTAAACATATGTTGTGTTTATCATGCTTCGTCAGGTTAGATTAATGTCAATCGATGGGCAAAACAAAAAAAAGGATAAATAGAAATAAATGCTTTATTACCCATAAAATTTCATTTGTAGATAAGAAAAACAGACAAATAAACATTAGGAATACCTCATAATATTACTCATAAACCACATACAGACAAACGTATTACTGTGTCGATAAGTAGTGTACCTTTAGTTTATGAAAAGACCTTAATCTTCCTTTAGGAATTCTTATCAGATGAGAAGTAAAGTAGGTAGGTAAGTAGCAGCCCATCAACGTCCAACTGCTGGGCGCAAGCCTCCTCACTCATAGGAGAGAGGGTTTTTAGAGCATAGTCCCACCACGGTGTTCCACTGCGGATTGGCAGGCATAGAACACAAATGCACTCTCTATTCCTTCACTCTCATAGTCCGATGTGACGGGAAGGCGACACGACCGGAGAGAGATCAGGCGCAGGACCGACGGCTTAACGTGCTCTCCGAAGCACGGGGATGGATCACACCGCCAACTTCCCAACTTCGGGCAAATATTGAGAAAATCTTAATAGAAAACTCAATATTGATTTTGAATTGGCCCGACCCGGGACTTGAACCCAGGACTTAATGTCTGTAGTCGAGAATGCTAAGCACTAAACCAATGAGGCAGTTTCAGATGAGAGAGAGTTCTCTCTCTCTCTTTCTCTCAGATGACAAGTAATCTTCATTAAATAATGTTTCTATATTATTTCTATAATAAACTTCCACAAGACGTTCTAGCGATGTCACTTAATACGTTCAAAGTCTTTGTTAAAAGAAAGTTGATTGAAAAATCATACTATAAGTGGCAAGATTACTTAGACGATAGAAACGCCTGAGAGTAAACGAATTGCTCTAATTTGTATTTAAATATGATATTGTAATGAAGATAAAAATCTCGTCACTTTAGATTTTAAGCCGTTCTTTAATACCATCATCAGTCGTACATTAATTAGTGTGTAGAAAATATATGTTTGACGATTCAAAAGTGCTGTAATAGGCCTACTTGAATAAAGATATTTTGACTTTATGCAGCATCCTATTTTTTACACTTAATGAAAATCAGGAGAACAACAGCATTGTATCCTAGGATACGCGAAAACCTGCTCTTTAAAGCACTTTGCCGTAACTAACACTAATTTTCATAATTGGCAACATTCATGCCCTCCACGTGGGCAACATGCTCCACGTACACTTGAACTTTTTTCATAATGCGAGTACAACTAAGAATAACTTGTACAGGATCCATTAAGGTAAAGCACTTTTAGTTTCAGCTGCGTGAGACCTCTCATGTTGTTTATACAACCACAAACAAATTTTATAACAAACTTTCATGTTCCCTAGAATAATAATTTACATAAAATAAGCCCAGACAGCCGCGAAAGCACAATGGATAAATACGTTTTTATTAAAAGTCGTGGGTTCGAGCTCTAGGCATGTACCGCAAACTTCTCAACTTTTAGGCCAATTGCTCTTTAAAAGGTATTACTGAGCGTTTCGAAGAAGAAGAATATTGTGGAGAAAGCTGCGTACTTCATTTGAGAGAGAGAGAGAGAGAGAGAATACACTTTATTGTACACCATAAATAATACTTACAATATATAATATAACTTAATCATAGGGTACAAAAAGGCGGCCTTATCGCTAAGTAGCGATTTCTGCCAGGCAACCTTAGGGTTAGACAAATTTATTACGGAAATGGGTAGGTGGTGTATAAAAGGTGTAGTTTTTAGATACATATAAAACAAACATGAGTACATAAACAGCTACATACAAAAATACATACTAATAAATATATATTCACATACGAACCCAAAAATACATATTATAATAAACTAATATATATAATTATATATAGATATAGTCGTCGTCTAAGTGCACAAGGAGAGGTAGTAAACCTTAACGAGGTTTTTAAAAACATTGAATGAATTGGCCTCTCTGATCGTCAGAGGTAGCTCATTCCATAATTCGATCCCCTGTACCGCAAAGGATTGCCCAAAGAACATAGTTTTATGGGGAATAATATTTAGTTTAAGGCTCCGGGATGGCCTTAAACATCTTCTGTCCGAATCAATAAAACTAAAATGTTCCTTGAGATAAGCTGGAGCACCAGGATTAAATAACACACAGTACAGAAGGGAAACAATATGCAAATTCCGGCGAAAACGTATAGGCAACCACTTGAGCTTCGCACGAAATTCTGATACATGGTCATATTTGCGTAATCCAAATATGAACCGAATAGAGAGATTTTGTAATCGCTCAAGCTTGTTCAATTGGTCCTCGGTCAGATTAGGATAGCTTGCATCAGCGTAATCAAGAACGGAAAGAAGTAGAGACTGTGCAAGCATAATTTTGGTAGGAATGGGAAGCAGTGAGCGCAAACGGCGCAGAGTACCCATAGCGGCAAATGTCTTTTTACTCAACTCTCTTAAGTGTTGCGTCCAAGATAAGGTGTTGTCAATGAATATCCCTAGGTTTTTAACTGATTCACTGTAAGGTATAGTGATTCCATTAAGTGAAATTGGTGGAAGATTGGTCCAGTCTACCCTTGAAATCAAGTTTCTACTGCCAATAATAATAGCCTGCGACTTTTTTGGGTTGACTTTTAAGCCAAACGCCCTACTCCAGTTATAAATTGCGGTCAAATCATTATTGGCTATAGAAATAGCTGAAGGCAGATTTTCAAGTGTAGACTGGTTATAAAGTTGGACATCGTCTGCATACATGTGATAGAGAGAAGTTATATTTTGAGAGATCGTATTGATAAAAATGGCAAAGAGGAGTGGTGACAACACGCCTCCCTGGGGGACTCCTGCACGCACCTCGCACCAAGACGAAGTATTGTCCTCAATCCGGACTCTCTGCAAGCGTCCTCCAAGGTAACTCTGAAACCAACCAATCACCGATGGAGATATGTTAAGAGAACGTAATATAGCTAGCAGGACATCAAAGTCTACCGAGTTAAATGCATTGCTAAAATCTAACAGAGTCAGGACTGTGAGTTGCTTATTGTCCATTCCCCGCCTTATATCATCAGTCACTTTTGTTAACGCCGTAGTCGTACTATGCCCGGGACGGAAGCCAGACTGTAGTGGATTGAGCAGGGTATGAGTGTTAAGGAAGAAGGATAATTGATGACATATAAGTTTTTCAAGGACTTTGGATAGGAACGGTAGTATCGAAATAGGACGAAAGTCAGTATATTGAGAGGAATTCATTTTTTTTGGAATAGGGATAACTTGCGCGTATTTCCAGGTTTTTGGAAATTCGCTCGATATAATGGAATAATTAAGGAGATAGGTTAAAATTGGACATATTAGATCAAGGATAGGAACGACCATATTACGACTAACGTTATCAGCGCCAATGGCGTTAGAGGAGAAGGACATAACGCTCTTCTTAACATCACATTCGGTAAATGTAGAGAAGTTGAACGGAGGATAGCAGGGAGTTGGCAAAAGTGAAAGAAGTTTTAGAGTACGCTCCTTTTCGATGTCATCAATTACATCACATGAGGAGAAATGTTTATTTAGGAGCTCAATATTAATGTTAGAAGGCTTAGAAGAGTTATGGGACGATTTACCAACTCCCAGTGATTCAAGAAATTTCCAAACTTTAGCGGAGTCGCCGTTCTCGACTGATTTGTGGATATGGCGTCGTTGTGCATCCCTACACAATGTATTGCAGCGATTTCGCCACTTATTGTACTTAGCGCGATTCGAATCGGACGAATTTGTTTTGAGTCTGCTTTTAGCTCTGTTTTTCTTGTCAATAAGGGATTTAATATCTTCCGACAACCAAGGTGCAGGGAGATGTTTAACACGTATAGGTTTAATTGGAGCATGTATATCATAGAGATTGGATATGAGTGAGTTAAAGACATCCACCTTGTCGTCTATCGTTTTTGCAGCAATAACTGATGACCAGGCAACTTTATTTGCATCCTCCCGTAGATCACATAGATCCATTCCTCCAAAATTACGAAGCAGAAGAGTTTTAGATTTAGATTTAGGAGGACGAACTTTGAAGGAGAGATAGATTAAATCATGGTAGGAGAAGGAGTCGGCTGAAAATTGTCCGTGATTCAGCACAAGATCAAGAGAGGAAACCATAATCACGTCAAGAAGAGATGGAACACAGCCGGGGAAGTGGTGAGTTGCACTTAGAGGTAAAGTATGCATGTTACATGCGTCTATAATAGAGAGCAGCTTATTGCATCGACTGTCACCTCGCAGTAGACATGTATTGAAATCACCCATAATAATGGTGTGATTATAGATTGGAATAAGATTTTCTAGGGTGTTCTCAAAATGGGAAAAGTAATCAATAGTGTTCAAAGGACTATAAAAACACATATAAGACATTATATAAGACATTTGATATTATTTTGGTTATTAAGTTTTTAATACATATTTATAGATATAGTAGGCATAAACCGTTATAGATTCTACATTATTAAACATAAAATATACAATTCAGGAGCAAATCTGAGATATGTAGCCTGCCAAATCTCTGAGGTTCCACTGTGGTATGATGGTTCTAGGTTTAAAAAACACTCTCTTATGAGTGAGGATGAGATTGCCTCAGTAAATAAAATAAATATAACATAAATAAAAATAAAATAGTCTTTATTTCTATTGCTTAAAATAAGGCTTATTCTAAACATTTTTTTTTATTATTTCTTAATTCTAAATCTGCGAATAATAGTTGCCTCTGCGGCGTAGGCCTCCCCTAAACATTTCCATATCTCTCTTTCTCTAGCCCTTTTCATCCAGTTTGTATCAATTTTTTGATGAAAGATGTCTCTCCACTTTTTGAAACGCCTTCCTAATCTTCTCCTATCGTCTCTTGGCAGCCATTAGGTCAGACGGTTTGTCCATGCAGAAACAGATGCATGCCGTTGTAGAGCGCCGCCACGTCGCCTCTTTTCATAATCGGTTCGGCAATTCATCATCTTTCTCGTCGCATCTAACTATAGTATTTACACTGGTTTGCTTATTGCAGTACACGTAACCCGTGTCTTACTTAAAATCACCCATATTTTTCAGCGGAAAACCTTCGTATCCCTGAAACGACTTAGGATATACGTAGTCCGCCAAACGCCGGCGGAATGTAAGGTAATATATTCAAAAATCCCTCTTTACTATGAATGATTAAGCTTGTGCCCAATATTGGGATGTTTAGGCCAATAAACTTAAGACTACTTCTTGCCTTATATAAAAATGAAGCGATATAAGGTTCAAAATATAGTAATACAATAAGAGCAGTTACGAGATCTCTCTTTTTAAACATAGATCCGGTTTCAACTGTGATATCATTTGGTAGTAGATGTTCATACATTGGGGAGGAGAAATAAGTCATGGCTACGTAATATGAGGGAGTTAGACGGGTAAAAACTGCCAGTAAAGTGACTGCCGACCTTCCATGATGGAGAAGCATATGTACAAGTAGAAGATCATTTGTCTAGGATCTTTAAAAGGTAATTTATGTCTTATAGCTTCTACACAGCGTCGTACCGGAACACAAATGTTATGTTGTGTTGACTAGCCACAGCCAAAAACTTCCACTAGTCCAAGCTCAGATAAATTAGGAAATGCAATTTTCTAAATTGCCCTTGCCCAGCTATGAACCCAGGAACTCTGCTAGTAAAAGGAATGGTGATACCATTGCGCTAAATATAATAAAGTACATAACATAAATGTAGTGTTTAATTAGGAAAATTCGTGAAAACCTTCTATGCAACTGTTTGCTTTAAACCAATTCACTATCAATTTATATTTACATTACAAACTAAAATTCAATTAGACCAAAATATAAATTAAATTTAACGGAACACCTGCCGACCGCATAGCAAATTAAACATTACAATGGACGAGTAAACACACAATTTAAGCCTTCATTGAAAGCTGCTCACGTAAATTGAAAAATCTGAAGTGTTTTCTTTTCATTTTTACGCGTGCACTGTTAGGTTATAACAACAAACCTGTACAAACATGATTAGGTATCGGAATTTCATTAGTTTAGTAATTTAACAATAATTATAGTGTAATCCTACGCCTTCTGACACGAACTTGTTAAAGTAATTACATAAAAAGTAAAAATAAAAAAGACTTGAGTGGACAAAAAAAAGTATTTTATCAAGCATAGTAATGCGAATATTATATTTATTGAAACAATTAATCTAATAGGTGGGTTTACATAAAAATGTATTACTTTATAAACTTAACAATAAAATTAAACATACACATTACATAAGAGGAAAAGAATAAATTAAATAATAATCCGCATCTCAGTTGCTGTTCATAGGGTGTTTGTCTAAAATGTTGATAACATTACCTCTTTCGTAGCTATCCAAAGAGATAACGTTGCCAGCATTTTAGAAGCATCAGCTAATCCTTGCTGTGATGACCTAAGGCTCTGAGACTGACTATGGGCCTCATGCGGAAGCTCAGAGTCAGCGTGCGATGGAGAGGGCTATGCTCGGAGTTTCTCTACGTGATCGAATTAGAAATGAAGAGATCCGTAGTAGAACCAAAGTTACCGACGTAGTCCCACGAATTGCGAACCCGAAGTGGCAATGGGCGGGGCACATACTCCGAGGGACCGATGGTCGTTGGGGGCTGAAGGTGCTGGAGTGGCGATCCCACTCCGAGCGACGCAGTATAGGTAGATATCCCACAAGGTGGACCGATGATATAAAGAGCGTCGCCGGTAGCCGCTGGAGCCAGGCGTCGCAAGATTGGGCCTTGTGGACGTCATTACGTGAGACCTATGTCCAGCAGCGGACGTCCATCGGTTGAAGCGACGACGACGACGACGATGAGCCGATCCTTTGTCCTAGGTATTAGCTTTTTTTGTATTATTATTTTATAGTTTTTCATTTAATATTAGAGCGGGGGAGTTTAGATGTCATTTGCTTATTGTTTATGAAGTAAGTTTAATTTTTTATTTATCATTATTAAAAGGCACTTGTCCTATTCTACATTTTAAATCTACAAGTAAATAAAATGTAACACAAAAAACAAACACAATAAGAAGCACACAGAAAAAACAAAATTTAAATTAAAATTAATAATTATAATAAATAAAATATAATAGAAATATTAAATAAATCTAAGGTTTGATTATTGATCTAACGTTGTAAATGAAGATATGTTGATTATTTCTGTTTTTATTTGGGCATTTAATTTAATACTACATGGTTTATTAATGGTAGGAATTGGGGAAAAAAATGTAGTATTACGTACACTTCTTGTAGAATGGCTCTGTAAGTTATTCTAACATACTATTGGCATAGCTCTGAAAACACGACAAGATTTCATAAAAGGTTATACGTAAACTATTCCGAGTTTACGTATGTTTCACACCCACGCTGCATATTTATGAGCTAATCAACCGCTGCAGCTGTTGCCTCCCCCGTCAGTGCATTTATATAACAAGCATCTTATAGAACTTTCGGGGGAACAAAGGAGGCCCTTTGTTATCTGAGGTTTTGGCCCGCTTGTGCTGAATTTTATGCTTAAATCTCACTTAATTATATTCTTAGGTAACAGAATAAACTACAATAAATATTTAATAAAGTTAATGTAAGTAGCAGCCCTATAACGTTCCACTGATGGGCACAGGCCTCTACATTTATAAGTGAGAGGGTTTGGAGAGTTTACACCCACCACGCTGCTCCACTGCGAGTTGGCAGACATAGTTCAATCTCTATTCCTTTACTCTCATAGTCTGATGTGCTGGTAATCCGACACGACCGGTGAGAGATCAGGCGCAGGACCAACGGCTTAACGTGCTGTCCAAGGCAAGGGGGTTGATCAGACCGCCAAATTTTTACCAACTTCGGGCAAATATTGAGAAAATCTTAATAGAAAACTCAATATCGATTTCGAATTGGCCTGACTCGGGACTCGAACCCAGGACCTCATGTCTGTAGTCAAACATGCTAACCACTAGACCAATGAGGCAATCAAACATACAAAATTTCATAAAAGACGATCAAGCCGATTCGGAAGAGTATAAACACTAAAACTGTGACACGAGTATTTTATATATTAGTTATAGATACAAACACTTTTTAAGTAACTTAACCTTAAATGAAAATGTAAAAAATATAAGAAAATGTTACTTCGCTTAATATTTGAGTGTGAAAAGGTGATTATTCTTAAGAAATACTAAAGCTTTATTACTATAAAGGAAACTTAGGCACAAATCTTTTGTACCGCGGGCACGTATTGAATTAACTGGTAACAAGAAATTCCCACAGTAAATCCTCGCCTAAATGTAATAAAACTTATCAAATACTTTGTTCCAAATATTTTTTCGGATATTTTTTTCTAAGTGTAAATGCGTGTTGCTGTACATTGTTCTTTACCCACATAAATTGCTTTAGTTTATTTTCGCACTTACTTCAGCACAGTTGGTATATATCTGGGCGCACGGTAGTGTAATTGATCAAGGCCAAAGTATATCGAAAATTTTGTTTTTATTTCTTTTTTTTAACAGTAACACACAGTACACTTACATAATTTTAGAATCTACAAAGTTTGAANTAAAAGACGATCAAGTCGATTCGGAAGAGTATAAACACATAAAACTGTGATACGAGTATTTTATATATTAGTTATAGATACAAACACACAACAAACACTTTTATAGTAACTTAACCTTAAATGAAAATGTTAAAAATATAAGAAAATGTAACTTCGCTTAATATTTGAGTGTGAATTCCGTTGACGTGTTTGAAAAAGGTGATTATTCTTAAGAAATACTAAAGCTTTATTACTATAAAGGAAACTTAGGCACAAATCTTTTGTACCGCGGGCACGTATTGAATTAACTGGTAACAAGAAATTCCCACAGTAAATCCTCGCCTAAATGTAATAAAACTTATCAAATACTTTGTTCCAAATATTTTTTCGGATATTTTTTCTTAGTGTAAATGCGTGTTGCTGTACATTGTTCTTTACCCATATAAATTGCTTTAGTTTATTTTCGCACTTACTTCAGCACAGTTGGTATATATCTGGGCGCACGGTAGTGTAATTGACCAAGGCCAAAGTATATCGAACATTTTGTTTTTATCTATTTTTTTATAAACGTAACACACAGTACACTCACAAATTACATAATTTTAGAATCTACAAAGTTTGAAATTAAGCACATGTCAAGTGAATGAGTAATTGACTCCCAACTAGTTTCCTGTGTTTAGTTTAATATATTTGCCACTTAATCTATAAGTTCATAAAAAAATTCAAGTTATTAGAAAGAAACTTAAAACTATGAGCAATACCTTTAACATCATACCGCCATACCACAATTAAGTAATTTCTACAGCAATGCAATTATAACCGATTATTGTGTAACTACACATTTAACTGCCTCATTGGTCTATTGGTTAGCATGTTCGTCTACAGACATGAGGTCCAGGGTTCGAGTCCCGGGTCGGGCCATTTCAAAAATCAATATTAAGTTTTCTATTAAGATTTTCTCAATATTTGACCGAAGTTGAGAAGTTGGCGGTGTGATCTAACCTCGTGCCTCGGAGAGGACGTTAAGCCGTCGGTCCTGCGCCTGGTATCTCGCCGGTCGTGTCGGATTCCCGTCACATTGGACTATAAGAGTGAAGGAATAGAGAGTGCACATGTGTACTATTCCTGCCAATCCGCAGTGGAGCAGCGTGGTGGGTTTATGCCCTAAAAACCCTCTCTCATGCGAGTGAGGAGGGCTGTGCCTAGCAGTGAGGCGTTAATGGGCATCTACTTACTAACCTTACACATTTTTGAGATGTTGGTACGCGAACTAGACGTTCGAGTCTAATTGAGCAACATAAAGATTTACATTTTAGAGCATACTAAAAGAGACATGAGCGTACTTACTATGTGAATGCCTTATTAAAATTTACAATTCGTTGAAGCTATTTATATAAGTTGAAATATGATTTAAATATACTATAAAAGTATTACTTTTAAAACCAATATATTCCCACACATTAGTAGCTGAATATATTTAACAGCCTTGTTGGCGTAATGGTACTAATACTGGGCCTTAGTTCTTTTTCTAGTAGACCAATTTTGGATAATAACACATCTAAATTAGTTGGATGCCTCCGCTGTAGCTTCTTAAGACCCTTCTAGCAAAGACGTACTAACCAAGCAAAAAACTTGCATTATGGTATGATGTTGAACAGAATACATTAAAAGATAAATTACCTTCTTTCAGATTAACACACAATATCGGAGACTTATTGAATACTTTCAAACGCTAACTTGTCAGCAATAAAAAAGTTGGTTGATTGTTTGTCTAAAAAAGATGGTTGACTAATATTTTTATGCAGAAAATTGCCTACTTAACTCATCTATCAAACTCTATTACGTTAATTGTATTGAAATCCAAATTTCATTGCTTAACTTAGTCTTAAGACAAATAATTTTACAGAAAATAGGCGAAATTACAATTACGCACTAACGTACCAGCAATAAAAAAAGAAGGTTCAATTTACAGTGACGCTTGGGTGATGTTATGAACTAATTTTATTGTCCCTTAGATTGTCCATGCCAACTACTGGTTGACAAGGCCGATTTAAAGTAGAATGCCGGTGTCAACTACTACTTAACATGATGGGATAGTTCTGTCGTAGAGAAAATGAATGAAAGGAGAATGACTAAAAGGAGTTATGAGTCAAGAGTGAATGGAAAAGTTGGAAAGAGACCAAGGTGAACGATCCTGGACCAAATCCAGGACATGTTGAATAAGGGCCAGGTCAGGAGTACTCTACACCGACGAACTTATATGAAAGATTTAATGAGAATCAAAGAAGCGAAAGAGATATGCAAAGATTGTGGCAAGTGGAAGGATGTGGCATCTGTCTACCCGTGATGCTATGTATGTGAGTTCTCTGCTCCTTTATTGTGTCCTTTTAAGCATTTTTGGTTGCCTGGAAGAGATTTCTTTTTCAACAATAAGGGCACATAATTGTACTCTATAATGTATATGTCTTAACTGTATTGGTTTTTTTTTATGTATTGCGTGTACAATTGTTTTTTAAGATACTCGGATTGATATCCAAATTTCACAACTAAGTAATCATTACACATTTTTTTTTCTATAAATAAAACTAAACTTCATAATCCAAATTAAACTTATTACTTTACAAGCAGACTGTTTTTGGTTAAAATTTTGACTTGATCTCCACATTTAGGTTTTGAAGATCTTAATATTCCTAAGACATTTCTGTTTACAACTGCGGCTTTGCATATACGAATATATGCAGATATGTGGGCTAAAGTTTGTCTAACTTCTGACATTAGCTTAATGATAATTTGCGAGAAACATGTTTTGAAAAGCATAAATGAATTTCACTTATCATTATAAGTGTTCTAAGTGTGTAATATTTAGTTGCAATTTACATGTAAATTACGGCAACAAATCTTTATTGCCTGTATTAAAATTCAAACAGTTCAAGAAAACAAGAACATTTAAAAAAAACAAATTGGGTTTGGCAGAAGATTCACATAGGTAAAATAAATGCGGTGAGAGCGTTGAGAAGTATGAGTGGATTGAAACTGAGTGACAAAGTAAGAAATAGTGTGATAAGAGAACGTTGTGGTATAAAAGAAGATGTAATGACTAAAATTGAGAAAGGTATGCTTAGTTGATTCGGACACGTAGAGAGACTGCATGAAAAGAGACTGGCAAGAAGGATTTATGAGTCGAAAGTGAATGGGAAAGTTGGAAGTGGAAGACCAAGGCGAATGTTCCTGGGACCAAATCCAGGATATTTTAAAGATGGGCGAGGTCATGAGTAATCTGAACCCACGAACTCATACATGAAAGGATTAATGAGAATAAAAGAAGCGAAGAAGATATACAAGGATCGTAGCAAGTGCACTACCCCTTCTTATAATTAAATGAAACATTAATCAGTTATGAATCAACGATCCAAGTGAAACAGCTGATGCAAGCCTTGGGCGTCGCCATATTGGGCTTAGACTCTGTGCCGAGCTACTTTTCCTTTACCCTCACACTATAAGCAAGTGAAATGCTATATTTATTGCTCAGAGGTTAGCGCTTGGTTGTGATTTCACCTGATGGTAAGCAATGATACAGTCTAAGATGAATGCGCATTAACTTAGCAAGAGGTAATTTACCTGTTGTGATTTTTACACAGCACAGTAACCGAACGCACTTTTTTTACTTGACAGTACGTCTTTGCTGGTAGGATGGTAAACTACGGTCAAGGCGTTGACAAATAATGCAATTACCTAAATTTGCCCTACCGGGAATCGAAATTATTTCCGCTAGCAGCTAACCAAGTATTCACACCAATGTTCCAAAGGATCCGTTAAAATACATACGGCAGGTGGGCGAAAAAAATTGAAGCTGAAAAAGTAATTGTTTTTGACAATTTTTTACGTAAATATGTATTTAAAATCGCAATAGGGATGACAATTAAAATAAACGAATGACAACAAAATCGGGAGATACAGTTTGGTATTGTAGCTACATATTTATCATCTCCATCTAACTTTCAATTACACCAGTGGATAGCTAAAGCAACAAAGAATTTATTACTCTACGTAAGGACTGTAACACATCGCTCGTGGTGGAGGAGGAAGTCCCGTTACGAGACTTATTCGCGCTTATTGCTTATTTACGCTCTAATAAAAATTGAAAATTGAATATAACACTTAGTACATTGCCTCGAATTAAGCGTCTCATTTTAAACTATACCAGTGACAGTCAACTTAAAAACATTAATTAACAACGGCTCCAGAATAATTTTCGGAATGTTCCTTATCCCTTTGTCATAAAATCAGACACAGCCTTTGTCTACGGCAGGTGCTAAATTTACGAGTGCTAACTCAGTCGCCGACTAATTTATGAGAGGCAACTTTCTTCGTGCGTAAATAATACTGCCGATTGAGTTATCAAATACAGGGGTTTTCTATTTCAGAAATACTTCCAGACTTAACGAGAATTTCCTTAATTGGAGGGGAGGTATATCTCTGGCTATAACACTTATATTTGTCTCAAACAAATAAGACGATTTAGCTATAAATGTAGGTCAAAACTGTTAAGTTTGACATCGTAAATATAACTTTTTATTTATGAGTTTACCAAAGGAATAATTGAAAATAATTGTACAAATTATCAGAAAGTACAAATGTTTAGCCAACGATTGACAAATATATAACACAAAAGTCAAGCTTTTTTCGTTTAGCTAGCGGTGGTCCCCGGTAGGACGACTTTAGGAAATTGTATTTTCTAATTTATCTGAGTCTGGACTGGTGGGAGGCTTCGGCCGTGGCTAGTTACCACCCTACCAGCAAACACGTACCGCCAAACAAAGAGATTTGTGTTCCGGTACGANATCAAATACAGGGGATTTTCTATTTCAGAAATACTTTCAGACTTAACGAGAATTTCCTTAATTGAAGGGGAGTGATATCTCTTGCTAAATTTGTCTAAAACAAATAAGACGACTTAGCTATAAATGTAGGTCAAAACTGTTAAGTTTGACATCGTAAATATAACTTTTTATGTATGAGCTTACCAAAGGAATAATTGAAAATACATTGTACAAATTATAAGAAAGTACTAATGTTTAGCCAACGATTGTCAAATATATAACACAAAAGTCAAATACGTTATTATACTTACATCATTCTAATGTAAATATTATACGATGTCAAACATTTAATAGTCAAAAACAAGAGAACATAGAAAAAATACAAAATTAAAATAAATTTACATATCTTATTTATGGTATGATCAATGAACGTTATAAATAGTTATGATTCTAATCGATTTTTCTATATGTCACAATAAAAATTACCAATTTAATATATCTTATACTCAATTCCTACTTATAAAAACGAATTAAGCCATCTAGCACTAACTTTTTAAGCATATTACATAGATACCTTTTTCGTGACCGTTTAGGTAAATAGCATTACCATTTTTCGCAAATACAATTATTAGTTACTGAAATTTATTTAAGCAATTAATATTTGATTGTAATAGTGTTGATATATCTTGCTTGACGAAACAAACTTATCAATATTGTTAAAAACAATTGACTTCAACATCTTCCGAATATATATTTTTTTTAGTTTAAAACATTTTTAGATCGGTTTGTTTATTTGTATACTTTATTGCACATCAAGAAATAACAATTTAACATATTACCTTACTAAAAAATATATGTACAAAAGGAGGACTTATCGCTAAATAGCGATTTCTTCCCGATTGCGGCCCGTTTTTATTTTTGATGGGACGCAATTTAAGCGATTTAGATTTGAAAATAATTATGTAAGCTTATGTACAAGAACACAGCTTTATGACAGAAACTGTTACGTCATGGCTGTTAAAAGTTATAATAAACAAGCGGTCCAGTATGTGCTTCGCTACGTATAAAGTGAAATAATAATAAAAAAGATAAACATCAAATTCAAACAAATAAATATGTTATTAATTGCTACCTATTTCAAAACTTAATTCCGAAACATTTGGATAAACATTATTTTGTCTGCAGTCTTTAATCGTCTTAGTAATGTCACAGCATTACGCATACGCCAACCTATATTAGCTTGTATGGCTCGTGACATTTTTCCTCTACATAAAAAAGAATAAATAAAAATGATTTTAACAATTTGACAGCATAATTCCCGTCTATTTGTGTTAAAAAGTTTCAATTTGACACCACAATTCCTACCTGAAAACGTTTCAATTTGACAGCACAACCCCCACATGAAAATCTTTTCAATTTGACAGTACTATCTCCACCTGAAAAACGTTTCAATTTGACAGCACAACGCTCACATGAAAATCATTTCAATTTGACAGCACAATCCCCACCTGGAAAACCTTTCAATTTGTCAGGACAACCCCCACATGAAAATCATTTCAAGTTGACAGCACAATCGCCATCTGAAAAACATCTCAATTTGACAATAAAAGCCTTATTTACAAAATGATTCGCCATATATTGAATTTATTGCAAAGAATGTGATAAATAAAAAGTCACTCGACTGATTTTGTGCAACCATCTACTAAATAGTCCAAAGCCTAAACATTTGGTTTGGATAGGATATAAATTACCTGACACTCTATAAGAAATTAATAACATTAACATATACAAAGAAAAACCGAAAAAATTACTAAATAAATAAAATAATTTATAAGAGACAATTTTTAAACTCACTCATACTGTGCTGTTAAGTTTCATCCTAAACTGTAACATTTTCATTAATTTGACTGTACGTGACTTATAGAAATGTAAATATCTGACATAAGGATGAAACAATTATTTCAAAATTATATTATCTTATCCTATTATATTATCCTATTATATTATGTATCTTGGTCATGCAATAAACATATTTGATTTGATTAGGACTAAAAGGCATGTTTTCGTAGATGTTGACCCCCTGGATAGCATTACCCACAAAACGTTTAGAAAATCATGACTTCTATATATTATCGTTGTCAGCAATAAAAAATATTGTATTCAAATATAGCAGTAATACGTCGCTCCTTTAGTGTACGAGAAGCGACTTTACCCAAACGAGCGTTACATAGCCGAGCATAACGGCTGAATTTTATTCAATTCCTACAATATAAAGAGCATAGCGTATGTAAAGAAGTTCTCATTTCAGAAAAGCATAAAACCTAAATTGTTTAAGGAAGCCTAAACAAATTTAAATGGCGTAGCCTCACTAATTTAGAAATTATTACAAGCGGATAATTCCACGTAACGTTTGTAACCGCAATACTCAAATACAAGCATATGATTATGTATTATGCGAAACCGAACCTATTAACATACATATCAGAAACATACAAAACCTCATTATGTACATACGTAATGTTATTACAACGATTATACCGAACATAATAGAGCCACGTTTGCTTAATTCTAAAGCGTAACATAGCGATATTTAATATACAAATAGAGAGGAATGGAAATCTCGCGATACATTTAATTTGGTCAATAAAATTTGTTATCTTATTTGGAAACTATTTCAATGAGGATTGCACTATCTATACTAATATAGAATCAGTTCGAGAGACCTATGTCCAGCATTGAACGTCCATCGTTTGAAGCGACGATATTATTACTTTCTTTAGATTATAATGCAACAAAAAATATATTAATCTAATTATACCCATGCACACACACTCGCACTTTCGCACTCGCTCTCACACTAACATACACACACGCTCTCTCTCACACACTCGCACACACACACGCACGCACACACACACACGCACGCACGTAAATTAATTTTAAATTATTGATTAGATGAGGAGACCAGGGTATTTTATTTATGTATTTTTTATGCCCAAAAAACTTAGTTGCTGCGATCGATCCCCCATGAGAGCTACGGGCTGAGGTTCTTCCAGCCTCCTATCAGTGCAGGGTGATTGCAATAACTACAGGCGGGATGCCTGATAGGGACGAGATTCTTAGGTGAAGAGTCCTTTTGGATAGAACCTTTATAGAACGGTGGAAGAAGAATCCTGGATCCCCAGTAGCGAGTTTATCCATTGTGAGGCGATCCGTCTCCACCTGAAAAAATGGCTATGCAGAATCGCTTTCCTATGCTTCAGATCGGTGCAGAACCGGTGCGGTTGACTGGACACCGATGTTTTGGTAACCGGCATCAGGTTTTTGGCTGGGACGATTCGGCTGCCTGCCATGAGTGTGGAGCTTCCTTAGATTCGGCGCACCACACATTAGCAGAGTGTTCCGCGTTCCTCAGCAATACGTCCTAGAATCACTAATTAGGAGAAAGCTTTCGTTTATGAGCATAGGCCGCGCATTGCTTGCTAACTTGAGGACGGTTGCTTACTTCTGCGAATCTGTTGTCGCTGAAGGAGGCATCGGAGAAGACGAGACAAAATGCCGTCGACACTCCCCCGCTCCGAGGTGGGATAACAGGATTCGGATTTGCGCATCTTCTTCTTCCTCCATAAATGATTGAAATACTGTGGTACCTCAGGTTGTCCATTCAAGAATATCCAGGGTTTTCAGCTGGGTTTTAGTGGGTATTCTAACTCGTCAGTGAGTCCCACGCCGCGTGCGATAAAGCCAAAAGACTGCCTCATTGGTCTAGTGATAACCTTGTTCGAATACAGACATGAGGTCCTGTGTTCGAGAATTTTTTGTTAAGAAATTCTAAGTCCGCGGTGTGCTCCACCCCCGTGCCTCGGAGAGCACATTAAGCCGTTGATCATGACATGATATCTCTCCTGTCGTCACATCCGACTATGAGAGTAAAGAATCTGATGTGATAAGAGGAAATGGCGGATTACAAATATTTCTCACAATTAGTTCAATATTTGGAGCAAAAGCTTGACTAGTAAGATATGACAAATACCATTTCTTCACTTTTTAAGTTTTTCTGAGTCTGGTGTGAAGCTTTGGCCATGGCTAGTTACCACCCCACCAGCAAATATTTATAGAAACGTGTTCCGGTATGATGCTGTCTAAAAACCACAAGAGGGAAATTGCCTCTTACCAGATTGTATCGTCACTTATCATCAGGTGTGAATACAGACAAGCACTAACCTGCCAGTAATAAAAAAAAATTTGTTAGTAATACAAAGTCCTGTTTTAATTACCGCCGTTCAAACATTATTGTAGGTACAAAAACAAGCCTTTTCATATTGTATACAAATTTTTATAAGCTGACGTAATTTCCACAGCAAATGAATTTTTACCCAACTTTTAATCTTCCTTATTTATTCACGATTTGCTCGGGGTAGATTAAAATAAATAAAATATACATTTGAACGCAAAATAAACAAAGGATTGTTTAAAAATTACTTTTCGTATTGGTGTTTTGTATTTTCGTTTTAATTACTGAAGTAATTGGTACGTGTTCGGAGTGCCCCCGCCACAGAGTAGCTACAGGAGAAGTAACAGAGAGCGCATTAAGCTTATTACTGTTTTAATGTGGCAATTAATATCTGAATTAATTGTATTCTCAAATTATAAAGACAGTTTCTTAATATTATTTCATTTCCTGGCGACATTATTTGAATTGTTAATTAGAAAAACGTTTTATGATTAAATGTATTAAGATTAAGATTTAGAAAAAAAATTAACGAGTTTTCTATTAAACATATATTTATTGTTTTCCAATATAAATACATCAATATATTTTATTGTTTTATTAAAAGATAGTTTGCTCAGTCAGAGTATTTTTTAAATCTCTATAAATTTACATAGAGATTCAAAAAAATCTTGTATAAATCTTCTTAAAAATACCTACTTCTTGCCACAAGATTCACTCATTAAAAAGGAATTACATTTTCAACGTATATAAACAAAATGCTTATATAAAAGTTCATTTTTTTATTAATAAAAAATTTTAAGATACAACACAATTAAAAACAAAAATAATAACATAAAAACCTTAACTATATCTATAAAGTAGCTGACGTCCGAAATATATATTAATACATTTATCTATATAGTATCTGAACCCGCGACTTCGTCTACGTGGAATGTAATTTTTGATTGCATTTTCATTCATTTGTTTAATAAATAAGAACGCACTGCCCCTTGAGGGTGAAAATTTCTAAAATTTACTTTTGATAGATTCCGTTATGTCAAAAAAATTGCTGACCAAGTTTTACATACCGTAAAAGACATAGTTTTGTAAATATAAGTTTGGTTTTTTTTTTTCATGAAAATTTTTATTTTTTTTAATTACCACTCCCGCAGACGGGTGGAATTTCGTAAAATCCGTTCTTAGCTGACCTCTACTCGACAACAGGAATATTCCTACCAGATTTCAAGAGTCTACGCCTTAGGGTTCCTAAGATATCGTGATGAGTCAATAGACACCTGGATATCTCTTTTATATATATATATATAGATATATGTAGATATAAAAATGATTCTTTACTTTCCAACGTCCTCCCTTTCCAATGCATTACGTTTGAAAAGTTACAGTAATTTCGCTAATTTCTTTTTTGTATGTATTTGCTATATGTTGTGTGTCAAGAGAAGGTTCTTTTCTCTTACTTATTTCTTTAATAATAAAGAAACAATAAAATAAAAAAGTTACATCTAACAACAGAAATTAAAAAAAAACTTAACCACCGAAGTGTCTTTTCTAATGTAACCTTTTTAATGCTTTCTAAACGATTTCAAAAAAAGGAGGAAGTTATCAATTCGTTTGTTTTTTTTATATTTTTGTTACCTCATATCTCCCGAGTGGGTGGATCGATCTTGATGATTTTTTTTAAATGAAAGGTGGTGCTCGTCATAGGGTCCCATTTTTTAAATCCAGTTCTGATGGTGGCATCCACGAGAAAACCGGATAAGTGTTAAATTTGCATTAACTATGTGCGCGACAAATGGACAAATAACACAAGATCACGCCAACCGATTTCGATGATTCTTTATTTATTGGAAAGGATATAATTCAAGAGTTGATTTGTGATAGTTTGGTAAGGTTCTGATGATGGAATCCATGACAAAGTCACGGAACTCTTCAATTCTTAGGAGCAAATAAACGATACTATACAGAATCTTCTATAGGCTATCCAGATATTTGAGTTGCCTACCGTAGCTTCGGTATGGCCAAGTGCTAGTCGTAGTTAAATATGAAGATCAATGGATGTCCTCAACGGCTTACAGTAAGAGTGCGGTTTATGGAAAAAAATATAAGTATCTGTAATCAAATAACAATGAGCTTACGTTTGTTGCTGCATTGCAACACGTTTTTAGGTGTACACATATTGAGACAAATTTGTTAGCTTACTTCAGATTCACTAAAAATCAAAAAATAAATAAAAATGTTAACAAAAAAAGAACCGCCTTCAAAACAAACTTACAATGATAATATATGCTTTAAAAAGTAAGAAATAATTGCGTATTATTTTATAGTGTTCTTCGTATTCTTATATTCGGAGTCGGTGTCAGCCAAGGTACCTACATATATAGCTATAATTGGGAGAGATGCGGGAGCTGCCAAGTGGAGACGCGAGGAAAATCTACCTTGGCTGACGCCGACTCCAAATATAAGAAAACGAAGAACACTATAAAAAAATACGCAATTATTTCTTACTTCTTAAAGCATATTAATATATTTGTAAGATTGTTTTGAAGGCAATTCTTTTTTTGTTAAAATTTTTATTTATAAGGGGTGCAAACACAAACTCTCAAGAGTTTTTCCGTGCACCCTGTCATCGACAATTATTTTTAGGAAATTACATAGTACCATATGGTGAAATATAAATATTTCTTTCCGTAGAGGGTATCAAAAAAATTAATAAAAACTAATCAAAACGAAGATACCTTTTGTTGACGTTCCAATAGATATGCATAAATACATCTTACAAATTATGCTTACAACTCGTAATTATGGCACAAGTGCTTGTGGCATCTCGCCTGTCCCGTGTCGGAATACCAACAAAATAATTCAAATAATAACCTTGAAAATAAATATATAAGTTCGTAATTAGATTAAGTAGTACGTAATAGTAATAGAATAAGCACCACGTTTCTGAATAATTGTTTTATTTATTAATTACAGCAAATCAATAGTTCATGTCAACATATTTATATATACGTTATTAACGTGTTCTTTCATTATATTGCTATTCTCGTAGAAGTGCCATTGATTAAAGGTTATGTGGGCGATCGCCCACGAGTTTCCGTTTTAAGATTTATAATGCCATGTAGAGTAATATTTTTTGTAGACCATCTGAAACATTTATAGGTAGTATCTATTCCCATAGTTCACGATTCCATGTGAATATAGGAAAATTCGAAATTAACTGCTTTCCATAATTAGAGTGTCGTAGACTAATACCTCGTATTATACGATGCAATTAAAAGCACATAAATACTGTCTCAAATTTCTAAGAGAGCTTTCATTTGAATCTCTTTATATAAACTTTTTTTAATTAATAAAAACGAGCAAGGAAAACGTTTTAACACTTCGTCGAACTAAGAAATCATAAATATGTTTTAGTTTAAGAAAAACTAAAATATACTGTTTGTAACAATTATTATAGAGAACGCTACGCCTTGCTCCTATTAAAGCACGTTTTTTTTAATAATAGTAGACACTACGTACATAAATTATTACTTATGAAGTCTCTCTCCACTTCCTATGCATTACTCTGTACAGCCAACTAATTGACCGGACCGCGAGAAGAATTCCATTATTCGAAACAACAAGAGCTCCTAATGGAAATTAGCTCCCCTAGCTAATTGCTATGAATACGCTTATCATAAATCAAGGGTGTTTTAAAAAACATGACTTACTAGAAGTGTGGGGCGTTCAGCTAAAGCGGGCCAATGAGAATACCGGCGAAACTGTACGCGATGTAATAAATTTGAATATCATTTACTTATTTAACACGACCTCGTGTAAACGCTGGCCAAAGTGAATGTTGTTCAGGAATATTAACTTACATTTCCGAGCTAACATTAACATACACACTAGTTGATTCGCGTAACTTCGGCTTTTTTACGCCTTTACGCATCCTCATCAGACCTTATAACTTATTGGGAGTGTGACTGGCAAACGAGAATACCTTTAATACTCTCGACATTATTTAGAGAAGCACCAGAGGATCAGTAGATGCAGTTTATTTTGGTACTCTATAAGATTTCCTCTGGGAAACCTAGGCAGAAAACGGAGAAGCGCATATCTAAGCGTCCTACCTTCCAACCTTCTGTGCATGTGTGATGATGAGCGTTCATAGGGACCTCCCTTTGCTTCTTATGTGCTTTCTTCATCGAAATAATGGTATCGCAAAAGAAAGCCACTGATCTCTACACCTTTTTGCTATTGAGCAATAGAGAACAAATTTTATTACGTACAAAAGGATATATAATGAGTCATTAAAAAAGTAATACAAAAATGTGCGCATGTCAGGGCGCACGTGGAGGAAGTGACACTGCTTTTGGTTTATATGGTATTAGATTCTATAATATAATTTATATTCGAAAATCATCATATATATATATATATATATGTCGGAGGGCAGGTGTCTGTGGAATGCTGGCGCCATCTATAGGCGTGGGACAGAGTCAATAGTGGCAGTCCGGTAGGAGTCTCTCGGCAGTTATCGAGTGACGCTCGACCGGAGCGGTCGACTGTTGGAACTGTCACGTTCCTAGCTATTATTGTTAATGGGTTTGTGTAAATTGATATCGGGAACATTAAGTGATTGGACATCATAATCCGAGTTAATTAACAAAGTGTTTGATTACACCAACATTACACACGAACGCCCACAGAAAAAGAAATTAAATAATAGATCCCATTAATGACGATGTCGGCGGAGAACCCTACGCCCCTTTGTTTTACGCTTCCTTCTCTCTTATTCTCTGACATATAAATAATTTGTCTTATTTTTTTTTCTAAGTCAAGTGTGAGTGAGTAAAGTACCGACACTTATGCGTAACGAAAATTTTTCCTACCGTGTCACAACATGTTTCACTGCAAAAAAATTAAGTTAATACGTAGGTATATTACTTTAAGAACATCAGTTTATTATATAACCAAAAAGGTAAAGAGTTGCATTTAAAATTACCAGCCTACTACTAAGCTATCTAGCAAAAAATCTATTTTAACTTGAACGGAAAAATAAAAATGTATTTTATTTACGTTAGTCTCTATGAACAAGATGTACTAAAAATACATATTTTGAGACAACTAAAGGGTCCATTTTTGTAAATATACAACATTAAAATTTGAAGTATATGTTAGTTAATATATAATAGAAAAAAACAGAAGACAAAGTGTCAGCCAAAACCCTTAGAAAGATATTGGGATTGTTCTTTACTCTGTATTTGATGGACGCGACCCTTTTCCTCGTGATTGCGAAGAAATCTTCAACTAAATTCTCCGCAAACTCTTACATATATCATATAATTTCGTATATGTATGACAACTAATGATAGAAATTGAATAAAAGAAGAACTAGTACTATTATTTCAGAGTGGAATATAACATTATCTGATATACGGATACAGTTATAAATGACCACGTCAGAGGATCCGTCGAATTAACATGCTAATCTGGAATATTCGTGTAGCTTATACAGGTACTGAGACAAATTAGTCTGCCTAACTTAGAGCTTGACTTAATGAACAATTGTCAAGACGGAATTAAGTTGAGTATATCTCAGTTAGCTGATAGATCGGCTCTTATGACCAGCTTTAGACGATATTGACTTTTGCTTTTCATTGTTATGTCTATACTAATAAAAAAATGAAAGGTATGTATTGATATTTTGATGGATCCAGGGTTGAAACAATTTAGGAAATTGCATTTTCTAATTTGTCTGAGTCTGGACTGGTGTGAGGCTTCAATCCAGGTTAGCTACCATCCTTCCAGCAAACACGTACCGCCAAGCAAAAAGATTTATGTTTCGTTTCGATGTTGTGTAAAAAACAAAAGGTAAACTGCCTCTTACCATCATACGTCTCATTATTTACCACCCAGTTGTGATCACAGCCTGTCAACATTAAAAAAAAAGAAATAACGGTATAAAGTAACGGTATAAAGAAATAACGGCCTCATTGGTATAGACGTCTGCTTCTTCAGCTACATATTATGAAGTCCAGGGTTCAGTTCCGGGTAGAGCCCATTGAAAACATGTCATAAATTCTTCAAAAATTCTCTATATTTGTCTAAATTTGAATGTTCGTGGTGTGTTTTACCTCTATGCCTCGGAGAGCTAATTAAGCCATCGATCCTGCGTTAGATCTCATTCCGAACGATTCAGATTTGCAGTCACATTAGACTATGAGTGAGAAAAAAAAGAAATAGAAGATGTTGGGTAAGATGAATAAATACTACAATAATAAAGAACTTCCAATTTTATTTTGAAGTCTGAAGGATATTGAATGACAACTAAGGTATTCTGGTTGTTAGGGTAAAGGAGACACTTTTATAATTTTCAGACGTGGTTGTGTTAGCTACCTGAGACAAGATGTGTCCCTGGTGGCAGCCCCTATGGGGCGAGCGAGGTACTTGAGGAATGCCGACGGCGCCTACGCAATGCAACGTATATAAAAATCAGTTGTACGGATCTGTCCGTCCGTTGATTTATTTTACAATAGTTATTTTATATGTAGCTCATAATAACGAAATATAAATAAATGTAGTGTTGCCACTACACACGTACTTTTGAATATAAAATGCAGTACTATAATGTCTTCTGCGCAAATGAATAATCTCTACGTTAAGTTATTCACAGTAATGGAAGTTCAGTTAGGAGGAGGATATATAACAAATTCGGTATTTTTTTCGTAATATCCAAATCTCTTTGACGTAAGACTTGAAAGAATCTTAAGCAAACTTGTTTATACTTTTTAGTTTGAAGTTTTTATTTTGTTGTTTAAAAGACGGGTTTTTTAACCACCATTGAAACAGCCGAAGTTTTAATAGTATTAAACAATAGTATAAACCAGGGGTTGGCTACCAGCAACCCGTAAGCCACTATGGTCCGACGTACAAATCCGAGTAACATTAATAATGATTAAATTAAAATTTTAACAAAAAATGACCCTCTTTTTCAAGACAAATTAATATGCTCTAAAAAGTAAAAAATAATTGCATATTCTGTATTAGAAATCTTCTTATTAAAATGAATCGAAAAATATTGGACTACTTGCAATTCATTACGATAATATAATGTAGTTACAATTATTATCATATTTGGAGTCGGCGTCAGTCAAGGTAGGTGTGTCCCGCGTGTCCATTTGGCAGCTCCCGTGTCGTTATATATGCAGGTACCGTCAAACAATCCTCGACGAACAGCCGTTCCAATAACAAACAAATAATCGGTTGACGGGATATTAAAATATTCGTCTATTTGTCGCGCACATACTTAATGCATATTTTAGACTCATGTAGTTTTCTCATGCATGCCATCATCAGAACTGGACCAAAAAATGGAACCCTACGGGAAACTCCACCTTTCATTTCAAAAAAGAATCGTCTAAACCGACCCTTTTTATTTAATACTGTTAATACTTTGCCTGTTTACTTTGTTACGTTTTTTACTTTTTATTTAATACCTGTTAATAATTTTGTTAATAATAGATTTAGAAAAGGCCTATGATCGAGTGGTGAGGAATGAGCTGTGGTCAACGTTATCTACGCATGGGGTGAGCGGTTGTCTGATCCAAGCATTGAAGTCTCTCTATGAGGGTTCTAGTGCCTGTGTCAGAATAAACGGAGCGTACACGGAGTGGTTTCCTGTCGAAAGAGGTGTTCGACAGGGATGTGTTGCGTCACCATGGCTGTTCAACCTTTTCATGGATAAATGTTTGACAGATTTAAAAGAATGTATGTATGGGTTAAGAATGAATGAATTACTCATCAAATGTTTACTCTACGCTGATGATCAAGTAATACTTGCGTCATCCGCTAACGAGCTTCAGGAGATGCTAAATATTATGAATGAAGCTTTGAAAGGGAAAGGAATGAAAGTGAATGTAAACAAAACGAAAGTTATGCTTTTTGAACGAGATGAATCTATGATGAATGGCAATATTTTGATAGATGGGGAACAAGTGGAAGAGGTGAAAGAATTTGTATACTTGGGATCT
>JACTOM010000933.1:2301421-2333867 GCA_015832385.1 Elymnias hypermnestra
TCAATGCAATGCTCGATGACCTCAGCAGAGCTTCTCGACAGGTGGGCCTAAAAATGAACATGGATAAGACGAAAGTTATGTCCAATATCCATGTTCCGCTCCACCCAGTCATCGTTGAGAACTCAGCACTCGAAATTGTAGACGAATATACATACCTGGGACACATTGTCCAGCTAGGTAGGTCCAATTTCGAGAAAGAGGTCAACCGCCGAATCCAACTCGGTTGGGCAGCGTTCGGGAAACTACGTCAGATATTTTCGTCCGATACTCCTCAGTGCCTGAAGACAAAGCTCTTCGAACAGTGCGTGTTGCCAGTGATGACCTACGGCTCCGAAACGTGGTCGCTGACTATGGGCCTTATACGAAAGTTCAGAGTCACTCAGCGTGCGATGGAAAGGGCTATGCTTGGAGTTTCTCTACGTGATCAAATCAGAAATGAGGAGATCCGTAGCAGAACTAAAGTCACCGACATAGCCTTACGAATCGCGAACCTGAAGTGGCAATGGGCGGGGCACATAGTCCGACGGACCGATGGACGTTGGGGCCCGAAGGTGCTGGAGTGGCGACCCCGCACCGGGCGGCGCAGTGTAGGTAGACCCCCCACAAGGTGGACCGATGACATAAAGAGGGTCGCCGGTAGCCGCTGGAGCCAGGCGGCACAAGATCGGGCCTTGTGGGTATCATTTCGTGAGACCTATGTCCAGCAGTGGACGTCCATCGGTTGAAGCGACGACGAATATCATGCTTACTAGTTTCTTAATTGTCTTATTGGTCTAGTGGTTAGAATGTTCGAGTCCCTATTGAGCTTTTCTGAATATTGGCCGAAGTTTGGAAGTTAGGGGTGTGATCCACTCCCGTGCCTCAGAGAGCAGGTTACGCTGTTGGTACTCCACCTGATCTCTCTCCGGTCGTGTCGGATTCCAGTCACATCGGACTATGAGAGTGAAGGAATAGAGAGTGCACTTGTATACTATTGCTGCCAATCCGCAGTGGAGCAGCGAGATGGGTCTATTCTCTAACAACCCTCACTCATTTGAGTGAGGATGCCTGTACCCAGTAGCGGGACGTTAATGGGCTGCTACTTACCTTTTTACTAGTTTTGCGATGTTTTCGTGCGAAAATAAATACTTTGCACAGGGGATATGTTGAAAATGTTTGGAAATAGTCGCAGGTCATCCTATTTAGTGGATGTAATGGGATCAGCAGGGATATTAAGTGAGCTGTTACAATATATCGCGGTTTTATTTGCTAATTAGTTTTTACGAGCGCCGCCACCGCGCGACCAGCTTATGTCCTTAGGCGCACGCTCGCTTCATTATCATTTCCCGTTCGACAATAATGAATTTCATAATTTTTTATGGTACAAGGAAACTTTTGGTGTGTTTTATTCAAGTTGGACTAATTCGTTGAACTTTGAAAATTAAAGGAACATAGTATAACGAAGTATTTAAGAACATTCGTATAAAGTAATGGGAACAGACTTATAAACAAAAGCCATGATGGCGGAGTAGTGAAACTAGTGGATTTTTGTTTAAAGATATCCCAGGTTTAAATCCTTAGTAAGCAACGTTAAGCTTTTTTTTAGCCCTTAGATTTTCCGGCCGTGTTTATTGTTAGCCCCCGTAAATAGTACGGATATAACCGTCTCGGTTGTTATTCACATCACATTCATCAAAAACACAAATAATCACTAATAAACACTCTCAATTTTTATGGTTCTTTTTTTTAAATGAAAGGTGCTCGTCATAGGGTCCCATTTTTTTTAAAACCAGTTCTGATGGCGGCATCCATGATAAAACCGGATAAGTCTTAAATTTGCATAAGCATGTGCGCGACAAATGGACGAATAACTTAAGAACAGGCCGACCGAGTTTGATGATTCTTTTTTATTAGAAAGTATATATTTCAAGGGTTGTTTTATGGTAGTTTGGTTAGGTTCTGATGATGGATTCCATGACAAACTCTTCAATTCTTAGGAACAAATTAACGATACTCGGCAGAATCTTTTATAGGCTATCCGGATATTTGAGTCACCTACCGTAACGTCGGTATGGTCAAGCAATTGTCTTAGTTAAATATAAAGATCAATGGAACTCCTCAACGGCTTCCAGTAAGGGCGCGGTTTATGGCAACATATATAACTGTCTGTAATCAAATGGCAATGACCTTACGTTTGTTGCTGCATTGCAATATTATAAGGTGTATTACATGCGAAGCGTTGGAAGCAGAGTCGGAGTATTAATGTTGCGCTCGATTACCATATAATAGACTGGTGATAGCGGGGTGGCTAAATAACCGACTTGTAAGATTTAAGGTTGCGGGTTCCATCTCGAGTATGGCGGTACCAATGTAAATTTCACTTTGCAAAGTTGTTTTATTTAAACGGTGCGGTCTCATTTGAGTAACACGTTGTACCCGTATTCAGACAAATTTGTTAGTGTACTTCAGATTCACTAAAAATCATAAAATAAATAAAAAATTTAACAAAAAAGAACCGCCTTCAAAAAAAACTGTTACAAATATTAATATGCTCTAAAAAGAAAAAATAATTGCGTATTCTTTTTTAGAGTTCTTCGTATTCTTATATTTGGAGTCGGTATCAGCCAAGGTACCTGCACATATAGGTATAGGTTGTAACTACATATACAAGCTATAGATCTGAGTGGCGCCGGAACTGCCAAGTGAAGAGAAACACCTACCTTGGCTGACCCTGACTCCAAATATAAGAATACGAAGAACTCTAAAAAAGAATACGCAATTATTTGTTTACTTTTTAGAGCATATTAATATATTTGTAACAGTTTGTTTGGAGGGCGGTTCTTTGTTTGTTAAAATTTTTATTTATGTTACGACACTAACCGAGTGAAATAGATAATACACATTTTGACTTAAAAAGAAAGAGATGCTTATATTTGAGTTGAGACAGAATTATCTTATCATGTCAACTATAAGTTGACGCGGGCAATTTATAGCGAAAAAGCTATGTCAACCAGTAGTTGACATGGGCACAAGCAAAATGAAACTTACGTGCTTGATAGAGATTCTGCGTATCCTGAGAGTAATCCTGGGTGTTGTACTGCAGTGTTTTGGGTTTATGCACTAAATTAATACTATATTTACGTTACTTTATTGTAAAGTTTAAAAGTCGACTGAAATCCCACTTGATGGTAAATATAGTATTACATAGAGTGCTAATCTAGGTAGGTAAGGGGTGGATTTAATATTTCTTATCAGCTCACATTTCAGTTCGGATAACAACTACCAACAGCCGAAGCCTTCCAGAATTCCCGACCAAAACCAATTAGACATGATTATTTGCTAAATTCGCCTTGCCGGGAATCGAATTCGGAACCAATGCTACCACAGCGAATACTTCCACCACTGTGCCAGCCAGGTAGTCAAAGTTCTAACAACAAAGATAACAATCGTAATTATGTACCTCGAGAAAAATAATTTGTTTTCAGATTTACGTCGACATTACGTCGTTATTTCTTTAGATATCCATCTATCTATATGTATAAAACAGATATCCAGGTATCTATTGACTCATCACGATATCTCTGGAATCATAAGGCGTAGAGACTTGAAATTTGGTAGGATTATTCATTTTGCCGAGTAGAGGTCATGTTTCTTATTTGTAAAACAATTTGCCCAAATTAATGCTAGCAAAGCGAGTACTTGCACCATTGCGCCAGCGAGACTATCAAAATTAGTTCAAACGGCAAAAGATAAAAAATTTTCTTTTTATTGCTGACAGGTTAGCGCTTGACGGTGATCTCATCTGATGGTAAGTGATGATACACTCTAAGATGGAAGTGCGCTAATCTGGTAAGAATAGATTTACTTCTTGTTGTTTCTACACAGCATCGTAATGCAACACAAATCTCTTTGGCTTAGACAAGTTAGACAATATTATATCCTAAATTCGCCCTACCGAAATTGAACCCGAGACCTGTGCTACAAAGCGAGTACTCGCACTAATAGGCCAGGGAGGCCCTCAAGATATAGTCAAGATAAGATGTTACTTAATATCACATAGAAAGATTGTATTATAAATATATATCAAATGACTAGTAATTACTTTAAAAGCGTATCACATCAGTATAAGATAGACCCGTAACGTTCAATGTCGAACATTGCCTACGGGTAATACCAATTTACATACAGAAATGAATTGCATGATTTGCATTCTAATAGGACACCTGAAATGCTTAGCAAATGAGAGTACAATAGATGCGATATTGGTTAATATAAGAGATTTTTATTTATTAGGCTTAAAATAATAATTTCGTAGCGACCGAATTATGACTAATTGTTTTGGAATAGACTAATAATAGTTCTATTATAGAGTTTATTTAGCTATAGTTATCTCGGTAAATGAAGTATGTATACATGAAAACATCATTTTTTTCTAATAACCATCACAAACATAGTAGTTTTGAAATATAGAAAATAATAGCGTTTGAATATGTAGCACAAAATGAAACTATGTTAATGAACTGAAACTTCTTTAAGAACCTGAGGGTAAAATTTTCACGGATGAAACGCGTGATTAGAGTCACAAAGATGTGAAGCGTTTTTTATGGTAAGTCGTTTGAATGTTAGGTAGTTTTAATATTTACAAATGGCATGTGGCATTTTAATTTGCCACTCGTCATTTAACAATTAAGTTTATTATTTTTGATAAAATATAAATTAAAAAGTTTAGATATATATATATTTATATATATATAAATATAAACAAGCCTTAATAATAGTTTGCCAAAGAAGTTTTACTTGTACGGGTTGATGTGTACTTTGTATAAGTTATTCTTAATAATATTACTATCAGTAATGTTGTATCATATTCTTCTTCTTTTTATTCCCATCTAATAACTGGAGATTGACAATATCTGTGAGAGTCTTTCTTGATCTCGGGCAAGGTGAAATAATTTGTGAACGCTTGTGACTTGTTTGCCGTCTATCTGGTGTTTGCCATTTCCTCGCCATGTTAGGTCGCGTTTCATTACTTTAATGAGATTGTGTATTTTCTCTGGACTTTTAAGAATTCTTACATTCGATACCCGTGGATTCTTCGCACCCCTGCTCCATTTAAGAGGCTCGAACTCGGGGCCATGACTTTTCATTAGCTCAATTAACAGAAAAAGTAGTGCAATGGTGTCTCATTGCCTTATGTAACAAACTTTTGAGAAGCTATTTAGGTTTCAAGGGCAATGCCACCTTTTCCAAATATTTGATTGGGTGTATGGTTATACCGCCATTAGTCGGTCGTCAGAGCCTCGTCTGTTATACAGCAGGAAGCGCCACGGCGAATGCTAGTCATCGTCATTCTTTGGACACGTGAAGGTGAGCTTATCTTTTGGGTCGGATACGATGTCATTTCTATTATCCCCTTAATTCCCAATCACATAAATAATGAGTTAAAATATAGCAATAACTATAATTGTCATACGTTCCTTAGTCGACGAGCTCAGTCTCAATAATATCAGCAAAACCAAGTAAAAGAAGATTACATGTGCCTCTTTTACACTAATAATAGACGATGCATAGACACGTGGGTTCTTGTTGATAATCACTGGCACTTATCACTAAGTTTTTCTTTACTAAGTCTGCTTATGTTACGGGGGAGGAAACCTGCACATACCTGAACTAATTATTGGATATGACCGTTAACCTGCAATGAAGCCGTGTAGTATGTCCTTGTTCTGAATAACTTCTCTTCTGTGAGTGAGGAGGCCTGTGCCCAGAGGTGGGATAGATTGCTACTTGCTTTACTAAACAAATGTTGTGAGCCCCTTCGCAAGCTCAAACTCACTATATGCTGGTTCGGGATCAATAAAAGGCTTGCTGACTTCTTCCAACCGCCGAGGATTACTTTCCACCAGCACGGAGTCGAACTAAGCCAAACTAACTGACAAACGTTACTATTGGCACAAGTAAGCGCGTTAAGTCGTATCTTTCATAAAGTTAGAAACATCAACCATTGTCGTTTTATTTAATATTGCAAATAATTGTGTAACTTCTAATATAAGTTTAAAGTAAAACTATATATTAACGTCGCAAACAGATATAGATACTATAAAGATACCCATTCAAAAGCCAAAGTTATAATTGTGTTAGCACCACTTAAGAATGGCTAAGCATTTTTTGCTCAACCTACAACTTGTATACATTGAGCTTGTTAATAATATGTAATTTATATCAATTTACCAAAAACCCTAACGCAAAGTGCCACTTAATTATTTAAGAGTGGTTATTTTGATTGTTAAACTTCGATTCTAGTTGTATTAATCCTCTTTATTGTGCCCAACCTAGAGTACCCTTGCCCGCAAACCCCACATATTATGTCTAATGTTTTCGATAAAGGCGCTCTAGAGAGTATTTCAATTTATAACTTACTTCTATTGTGTATGTTATAAATGAATAAACTGTAACCCTGACATTATTGTATGTAAATTAAAAGGTGCTTTTTATGAATAGAAATATATATATTGCAATTTATTAAGTCAAGACGACTTGCTTCTGATAAATATTGCGCCTTTTATTTTCGTTTTACGCGGACAAAGTTGCGGACAACATAATAATATTAAAAATGCACTAACAATGACTGGGACGCCTTTTTAACAACATCCCGATTGTAAAACACGAGTTGAAACATCAGATGAATTTAAAAGAAGGTTTTAAAGCGAATAAATTGAGACTTCTGTGTTGTCTTAACCTTTATTTTATTGC
The DNA here is from genome assembly GCA_015832385.1 of Elymnias hypermnestra. NCBI lineage: Eukaryota > Metazoa > Arthropoda > Insecta > Lepidoptera > Nymphalidae > Elymnias > Elymnias hypermnestra. The sequence continues at coordinate 2,308,154 of JACTOM010000933.1, forward strand.
ATATTGGATATACAGACAGGGTCACAGGCATTAAATTGTATAGAGAAATATACAAAAGTGGCTATTAGCAATGATGAAAACGCCTTTTTTAACAACAATTCCGATTGTAAAACACGACATGATATATCAGCAAAATCATAAAAAGGGCTTTGAAGCGATTTTATTGTAAATGGAATATGGCCTGATATTTTTTTAATTCATTAAATTTACTTAATGAAGTATGGATATTACAATCTTACAATTATATTAAGGATTACAATATATATACTCTTTGTATATTCTTTGCCTAGCGAGAGACAATTATATCACCTGTTGGGAAATTAATCCAGAAACTCTGCTATCAAATCGAGTACTTGGTTCATCAGGGAGTTTATCAAACGACCGCCTTTATTTCCCTGATAAGTAATCACAGACTAACCCACAGTGAAATATTGGTAGAAGGAAATGAGGAAATGTGACATTCAAATGAATATCCAGTGCCCGTATAACGAATTTGATGAGACTTAGAAAATGTACTCTATGTCAATTAATTTGCCACAACACTACATTTTTTATATTTATACACTTTTACATTGTGAAACAGTTTTAACATTATACTTTTTTTTAATAATTATCAACGGACACACAGATCCATACACTGATTTTTATATAGGTAGCAAAGCTTAGGCGTCATCAGCTTTCTCAAGTACCTCGCTCGCCCCATAGCGACTGCATATGGGACTCATTTTGTCGCAGGTAGCTAACACAGCCACGTTTTTAAATCACGCTCCGGTCATATTTGTTTCTCTATTTTCTATTTTAATTATTATGCTACCCATATAATTATAAATGTAATAATTATAATAGTCTCCTTTATCCTAACAATCAGCATACCTTAGTTGTCTTCCAATATCTTTGAGTACAACCCTTCTGACTTCAATTAAAAGTGAAAGTCTTTTACTTGTGTAATATTGGTTTAGACTCCACTTAGGTTTATATACACAGCGAAACGTGTCAAGTAGACAATAAAAATACAGTGAGACGTTTTGATATAGACATTTAATATCATCGATTGTTTTTTGAATCAGCCACTTTTAATAATGAACAACAAATTAAGAGATATGTATCAAGTAGATAAGAAATCGCTAATTCATTTCATATATTGAAATAATACTATTAATCGTCCATTGTTTACACGACAGCGTAGCGTAGCACAAAACGTTTCAAAAGGCCTTATTAGAAAATCACTGTAATAATGGAGAATCATTTCGCATAATGGACGCGTTCGAGCATATATTAAGCCGTTAATTTGGAACAATTTATGATATTACGGATTGTTGCGGTTTCATTAATAAATTAATTTGCGGGGAAATTGGATCGCATCTTTAATAAACAGTGGACAATACTTCCACGTATGAATATATTGATGATTTCAGTACATTTAGATTTTTTTATTACAGTTGACAAATATTCAAGTTTATTACAGTTGACAAATATTCAATTATATATCAAAGAGAAAGCAACATGAGAGTAAAATTTTTATGGATGAAACGCTTGATTAGCTTTCTGAATTATAAATTCAAAAACAAAATTATTAATATCTAATATTGACAAAAAACACGTCGCATTTTTTATTTACAATTCGTCATTTGAGATTTCAATAAATTATTTGTATTCATTTTCGACACTTTTAATATTTTAATTACACTTAACTCCCTAAAATATCTTCCTTTTTCTCTTCCTCTAAGTCTTTGAAATGTAATTTTTTAGATTTGTATAAATATAATAAACAAGACATAAAATTAGTTTGCAAAGATGTTTCACTTCTGACATATGTACTTTGTACGAATGCACAGTTAACTTTCTTTATTACTGACAGGTGAGCATTTAACTGTGACCACACGTGATGGTAACTGATCACACAGCCTAAGATGGAAGCACACCAGGCAATTAAAGGAAATTTAATTCTTATCATTTCTACACAGCATTACACCGGAACACAAATCTCTTTGCTTTGCGATATGGTGCTAATTAGTCATGGTGGAAACTCCCCACAAGTCCACACTCTGGCAAAATAGAAAATGCAATTTCCTAAACTTGGGCTACCGAGGATGGAACCCAAACCTCCGCTAGCAAAGCGAATCCTCGAACTTCGCCATCGAGGCCGTCAAAGAATATAGTAAAATCATTGTCATGTGTTGGCAGCTAATGTAAACAAAGTCATGTGCATCAATTAATTCGATAGAATATTTTTTCCTCAAATATTTGTTTCTTATTTTATGTTACTGTATAATATAAGAGAAGAAAGAAAAAGATCTTCTTTCTGCATTGACATATGAGAAATACAATCTAAAAACTAATGACAAACTCACGAATTATAAGAAAGAAAAACTAATAAGGTTAACAAAAAAATCATAAAAATCTGTCAGAGTTTCGAAGCGATAACAAGAACTGTGGCACGTTATTTTTACATCTGAGATAAAATGACATATGAGTCCATCAAGTCCAGTTTTTTAAGTGTAACACATATAAAATATAATCTAACAAATTCATTTTCATTAGTAACTTAAACATCCATACATCATAACTTTATTAGCGTTTGAATTGGGTTTCATACGCTCTATCCCATCCATAACTCTGCCGTTTAAAGCCGGTAAATCACTTTAACACGCCTATACCTTTTGTGTCCATTATTAATTTATCTCCGCCCATATTCCAATTTCATAACCAGTAAAACGAGGAACATACGAATGAATAAATGAACGACCGATTCTGAGCGTAATAAACGTCGAGAGGAACGAATGTGTATCGATAAACGAACGACTGGAACATAAAATAAACAATCCGGTTTCGTCCAGGATACGCCGGATGTACAGTAATATACTTACCTGAAATTAAGCACTTCATCCCGGAGCTTTTCTACGCAATATTCATTTGAATTTATTTGTAAACAAGATGACCGAACCCGGCTGCGTCTATTAATCGAAGTGGATACTTCTTTTCTTCTTCTTTTGAACATGTATTTTGTGGTTACACGATGATACGGAGCCGTCACGTTTGCCTTGTAACTCGACTGACTGCGAGTAAAGTCACGATGGAGGATCTCTATCCTGCCATCTAGTGCAGCTGCTGATCGGTCATGTTTGCTTTGACAAGTACCAGAACCAGAATGATGGTACACCCGCCTGTCATAAGTGTGATGCTCCTTAGATACGGCGCAACATACTCTGGTGGAGTGTCCAGCGTGAGCGCTCCACCGGCATGACTTGTTGTCGCTGGTTAGAGGAGATCTTTTTCTGGAGAGCATAATTGGTATAATGCTCGCCAGTGAAATTGGGTGGAGGGCGTTTACCTTCTTTTAAGCAGGCAAATGAGAAGCTAAGGGAGCCAGCGGCTGAAGCTCTCCCTCGTCGAATTTTATATTTTTATATATATACTTCTTTCACTTGTTCTTAAGAACACACCAAAATTTATTTTTACTAGTTTAATTAGTTTTTCTTATTTCGTTACTGATTATGTCTTCTCGGTGTTCTGAAGACTTATTATTGAGGCGTAGCTTATTCAGGCGCTGATTGCAAGAGTAGCCAAAGAAAAACTGTTGTTTGTTCGTAAAGATGTATTTCGCGAGTCTAAGATTTTAGATGTGTCCGTTATGACCGCAGACTGTGTTAGGTTTTTTGATCACAGATCATATTGTGAATATGAATTCATAACAGTTACTCGCTTTTCATGTTTTTACCACCTTCTTTTGAATTTACTCAAACAAGCGATAGTATTACCAATAGTATTCAATAAATCAATGAAGCAAACAAAATGGCGAAAATGTTTTACGTCGTAAACAAAACAAAAAACTGTATACGCCGTAAGGGTTAAAAAATGTGTGCCACACTTATGGACAAAGTGTTTGAACCCATTGCTATGAGTTGTTGGTGCACGATACCTGCTTTATCCTATGAAGGCGAAGATAACAAGTGTTTTGCAAAATGGACTTAGTCAATTGAAATGTTACGATCAAAGGACGTAATATTGCATGTAACAAAACAAGTTTTAAGGATATACTTACAATAAAATGAAAAAGATTATAAAACAGTTCGTTTTGACCGGATTCTAATTTGAAGAAGCCGGTCAACTTTGGAGCGCTGTAACAGCGTTTTAGATAAATGAAATTAAAAACAATTACAGAGAAAAAAATCCTCAAACTACCAACTACAAGACTGGTCCAATGTAATTTGTTTGTAAAATGTTGAAAGAAAAGTTATTGAGTAAAAAGCAAATTTTTATAGAAATTTTATCACTGTTTTGCTTATAACTTCTTTAATTTTAATTTTAGGACAAAAATTTATATAATTAAATTTGTAGGTAAAGCAATTTGCTACAAATTATGTCCTTGTGAATTTGTCGTAGAGCGTATATTTTCCGAGATATCGTGAAAATAGTGTTTGCACACCTTTTTCCAAGTTGGCGGCTGGGGGGGCAAGGGCGGCAAATCCAGAAACTTGGGGTTACGCTTCTATTGACCCCCCACTTATGTAATATTTTAACGGACTAGATAAGTTTATTAAATACTACTTTTCTATGTATGATAAAAGAATTATAAATGACTATTTGAACGGGTACATATCACGATGGCGATTTTTAATTTTTAATTTTGCCGATATTTCGACCCAGTTGCATGGATCGTGGTCACGACGATACTGCTGTGGTCGGTTGTGTCAAGCTGTCAAGGGCAGAATCTGTCTACCCTACGTCTGATTCTTTTATTTTTCACGGCACCCACATCCATTTGTCGGCATACTACACTCACAACGTCACGTTTTAATTTTGAAAAATTGCGTCGTTTGTTCATTTGGCATAGCTTCACCACTGGATTCCACGTATCAGCCAGCTTAAAACCATCTTCACGATTGAAATTAGGATATTTTTTAATTTCAATGGCCTCGCGAACTAATCTCGGCATATAATGGCGGTCCGTGGAAAGAACTTTCGGGCTATGAAGTTCTATCCAGTGTTGAGTTCCCTGCTGCAAAATGTGCTCCGCGATCGCAGATTTTTGTATGTCGTTGTGCTTGACAGCATTTATGTGTTCTGACACACGAGTTGCTATGGAACGCTTCGTTTGCCCAATATAAGAGCTTCCACAGCTGCAGTCAATTTTGTAAACGCCCGGACATTGATACGGTAAACGATCCTTCGGAGATCTTACCATGTTTATAATCCTTTGTAAGGGAGTGAAGACAGTTTTGATGCTATAATCGTTTCGCAGTAGCCTGCCTATTCTGTCCGTCACTCCCTTTACAAAGGGTAAATAGGCCTTTGGCCTTTCTACCTCCAAAGGTCGTTTATGGTGTCTCTGCTTGCTGACGGGTTTTGGGGATCTATGTCCATTCCGACGTAACACCTCTCTTACATGGGTTAACTCGTCCTGAACAGTTAGATCATCACATAAATCGTGAGCTCGACTGATCAATGCTGTCCCGACCGAGGCAAGGTGACGTGGATGATGATGAGACGAACCATGTAAATATCTGTCCGTATGTGTGGGTTTTCTATATACCGAATGACCAAAATTGCCATCAGATGTTAAATATATATGTACATCCAGGAAAGACATGCTTCTGTGTTTCTCCATTTCGTACGTGAAGGCTATTTTATGATGAATGCTATTCAGGTGTTCCAGGTATTGGTCAACTTCTTGCTTACCTCCTTGAAGCACCGCAAATACATCATCAACGTACCGTTTCCAAAACTTAACTTGGCTGGGTGCAGTGGAGATGGCTCGGTCTTCGAAATATTCCATCCATAAATTCGCGACAACTGGAGCGACCGGACTTCCCATAGCAACGCCATCTATCTGGAGGTAATATTCGCCCTTGAAGAGAAAGAAGTTGGACTCCAAGCAGTGTTTAATTAGTGTTATGTACTCTACGGGGATGTTGTTGCTCTGCAATTTGTTTNTTTCAATCGTGAAGATGGTTTTAAGCTGGCTGATACGTGGAATCCAGTGGTGAAGCTATGCCAAATGAACAAACGACGCAATTTTTCAAAATTAAAACGTGACGTTGTGAGTGTAGTATGCCGACAAATGGATGTGGGTGCCGTGAAAAATAAAAGAATCAGACGTAGGGTAGACAGATTCTGCCCTTGACAGCTTGACACAACCGACCACAGCAGTATCGTCGTGACCACGATCCATGCAACTGGGTCGAAATATCGGCAAAATTAAAAATTAAAAATCGCCATCGTGATATGTACCCGTTCAAATAGTCAATATGTTAATAAACCACGAAAATTTAAGTTTAAAACAATTATAAATGATATTTAATTAGCTGTTAATAATAATATTATCTTCTTATCAAACTAGGTTATAAAAGAAATCAGTTCAGAATTGACTTCTTTTAAAGTGAACTAGTTGACCCAAGTAACTGCGTCTGCGTACACTTAAATGTGGGTCTTAAAGTACGGCGACATAAATTTGATGTAACTTGAACGAAACATACGGCCCGCCAACCACGGTGCCTCCGCTTTTTAAATCGCTGATATCTTTTAAGATATCCATTTTAATGAAATACTGTGAAACAACACATATTTTTGTAATATGTAAAAGATAAAAATGTTTGCTGAAGGTTATTCTTTAGAGATAAATATTTACAGGTACGGACTTTTTCATAGATCTTTTTAAGACATACAATTCCGTAGAACATTAGTTTGATCTATCACGTAAGATTTAGCCAGCGTTTGTGATTTAAACGCAGAAAACTATATATCACATTAAAAATCTACTTACTTTTCCGGCTTTTCTGTGATATAACATAAATGTATTATATATAAACGTTCCTTTTGAATCATTCTATCTGCTAGTGAAAATTGCATTATATACTATTGAATAATTTAAAAGATGTAAACAAAGAGACATTGGAAGCTACTTTATTTTACACTATGTAAAGATCTACAAGGATCTGTTAGTTATAAAAACAAATAAAAAATATCACAACTATAACAATAGTATATTAGATAGATGCAAAATACTTAATATTCGACCGAAATACTGAATATTCAAGGTAAATGAAATGAAAACATAGTAAGTTCAGTTTTTGGTGTGCAAACTCAAAACAATAACCAACCCAAAAAACGAACTAAAACAGTCAAAATTTATCAGTGAAGTTGCGAGAGGGATAAACAATTTTGTGACATCCAAATTGTTTTCGAATGTTTGAAAAACTATTAAATTTTTCATACAGAAATCACATTTTAAAATAGTCGTCTGAAAATTTGTATTTAATAATTCAAATACAAATAAATTCATACCTACATCTGTAAGGGTCTATATTCTAAATCCTTCTCTCCTATCGAGCGAAGAGGCCTGTTCCCAGAAATGAACTGCTGTTTTAGAAGTGAAACTTCTTTAGGCGCAAGAGGATAAAATTTTGACGGATAAAATGCGTGATTAGAGTCAGGAAGATGTGCAGCGTTTTTTAAGATAATTCATTTGAAGGTTAGGTAATTTAAATATTAACAAATAACATGTAGCATTTTAATTAGCCACTCGTCATTTAATATACTATTATTCATAAAATCAAGACTGCCTCATTGGTCTAGTGGTTAGCATGTTCGACTAACAATTCTAAATCGATATTCGCCCGAAGTTGGAAAAAAATTTGGCGGTGTTATCCACCCGGTGCCACGGAGAGCACGTTAAGCCATCGGTCCTGCGCCTGATCTCTCTCCGATCGTGTCGGATTACCATCACGTTGGACTATAAGAGTGAAGGAACAGAGAGTGCACTCGTGTACTATGCCTGCCAATCCGCAGTGGAGCAGCGCGGTGGCTCTATGCTCTAAAAACCCTCTCTCATTTGAGTGAGGAGGCCTGTGCCCAGCAGTGGCACATTTATGGGCTGCTGCTTACTTACTTATTTATTCATAAAATATTAAATAAAAATTATTTCATAAACAAAATTGAATTAATGTTTTCTGATATTAACATACTCGTAAACACGTGGCATTATTATTTACAATTCATCATTTGAGATTTCAATAAATTATTTGTTTTAAATTTCATCACTTTTAATATTTTAGTTACAATTAAATTCCTAACATGTCTTCCTTTTTCCCTCCCTCTAAGTCTCGGAAATTCACTTCTGGCCAAGCCATGGCCAAAGCCTCCCACCAATCCAGACTCAGACAAATTAGAATGTGCAGATTTCAAAATTCGTCCAACCGAGGATCCAACCCGAGACTCGAACCCAGGATCCAGACCCAGGATGTATAAACCTTATAAATGATATTTATTTCATAGCACCTATAATGTTATTATCATCTGTTATCAAAAGGTGACATTTCAATCAAGGTAAATTATGTTTTCTAAAAATTTATACACACTTAAGTTAGCTTTAAGATATAAACGTATCAAAAGTTGTAACAAAAATGTTATTTTAATAGTAAGATTCCGGAAATTTCTTCTTGAACAATGTTCAAAGTTTTTCATTCCGTTGTTAAGTATAATGCTGTTGTTGCTTACTTTACGATGAGGCAAAATCACAAAAGAAGATAAGTTTTTGACTCGAATACAATTCGTTTAACACCACCCTAGTGAGTTATATTCTAAATTTTATTTAATTAAATAGTTGTTTATTTATTATTCCACCTTGTAATAAACTTAAATAAATTGACAAAAAAATACAATAGGATAAAATCGCTGTTCTTTTTTCTTAAATAAAAGTAACCTAAAAAAAGAACCGTCTTCAGAACAAACTCTTACAGATATATTAATCTGCTCTAAAAAGGAAAAATGATTGCGTATTCTTTTTTAGAGTTCTTCGTATTCTTATATTTGGAGCTGCCAAGTGGACACGCGGAACACACCCACCTTACTCGACGACTCCGTATATAAGAATACGAAGAACTCTAAAAAGGAATACGCAATTATTAATTTACTTTTTAGAGCATATTAATATATCTGTAAGAGTTTGATTTGAAGTGGATCAAGAAAAAAGATTTTATAGATTCTGGAAATTTCTTCTTGAATAATGTTCAAAGTTTTTCATTCCGTTGTTAAGTATAATGATGTTGTTGCTTACTTTACGATGAGACAAAATCACAAAAGAAGATAAGTTTTTGACTCGAATACAATGCGTTTAAAACCACGCTAGTTAAATTTTATTTTATTTAATAGGTGTTTATTTATAATTCCACCCTATAATAAACTTGAATAAATTGACAAAAAAAATACATTAGGCGGTAAAATCGCTGTTCTTTTTCTTTAATAAAAGTAACCTTAAAAAAAGAACCGCCTTCAGAACCGCCTTTTTTAGAGTTCTTCATATTCTTATATTTGGAGCTGCGGAGCTGCCAAGTGGACACGCGGAACACACCCACCTTACTCGACAATATAAGAATACGAAGAACTCTAATAAAGAATACGCAATTATTTTTTACTTTTAAGAGCATATTAATATACCTGTAAGAGTTCGTTTTGAAAGCGGTTCTTTTTTTGTTAAAAGTTTTATTTATTTTCTTGTTATTCTTCTTTTATTTACTGTAAGCAACTCACTATTTTTTTAGTAAGTAGTACAATAGTTTGTAAAAGAGGGAAGGCAGCTGACGCCTATAGTACAGGGTAACCTAGTTTAGGCATCAGTGACCAATCAATCTTGTTTGTATTGTTATATTAAGAAATATTGTATTGATCCATTAATGTTTCACATGTTTGTTTACCAATAAAAGTTGTTATTATTATTAATTTTTTCCTGTTAACTCACCTTTTTAACCTTTACTGGACTTCCACAAATAACTCAAAAAATAAAGCTAATCAGTCCAGCTGTTCTCGAGTGTTATCGAGATTAACGAACAGCAATGATTTTTTTATATATAGATAGATAATTCCGGGTAATCTATACTTAGCTACTAGTTGAACACAATTTCCATCTCACCTCTTCCCTCAATAGATACCTGGATATCTCTTTTATATATATATATAGATAAANAGAACAAACTCTTACAGATATATTAATCTGCTCTAAAAAGGAAAAATAATTGCGTATTCTTTTTTAGAGTTCTTCGTATTCGCAAGGGGGCTGTGGGGGTGTTTATTAAAAAATGCTACCCAAAAAACATTCCACGCAGACAAAGTCACGAGTTCAGCTAGTACTATATATATATGAATAAATAAATGAAGTATAACAGTCCAAACAATTACAAATAATACAAAAGAGACAGTAAATGTGATTTAATTCAATTTCAAAATACAGACCATAACAGTTTCTGAACAATTGTATTTTTGTGGATCAAATTTTCTTAATAGAGACTAATAAAGTGAACGTAATATTTATTGGAGTGAAAAATGACATTATTTTTAATTTGACATTCAATATATAGACTATAAATATATTTTATAACCGAAAATCGAAGTTACAAAATTACTCCAGAAGCTGTTTTGTCACTGTTGCATCAAAAAACCCAAGTTAATTTGAAAGCTTAATTAATATGATCACGTTCACGCCAATTACACTTACGAGAGCTAGTAATTGAGCACTATTGATGCAAAGTGATGCTAATTGCTCCTATCTCTGTCTGAATATCCCCCAGAACCAATTAAATACGCCGAATGTACAAGTTTTAATTGCTTTTCCGCCTTTTCGAGTGCTTTTGACGACACGAATGAAATGTAGGAAGAATTGTTAATCCCAATAAATACGTAAATGTAAAAGAAGTCTAAGTTCTTGGAAAAAATTGCCCATAAACTGAGCAAAACTGCTTTTTTTTACTTATTATTAAATAAAAAGAAAAGTGCGTGCGTACAAAGTACAAGTCAGAAATGAAACTTCTATGGCAAACTAATTTTTAGGTCTTCTAAAACTTTAGAATTCCGAGACACAGAGGAAGGGAAACATGAAGATATGTTATTTAATTGTCATTAAAGTATTAAAAGTGTAGAATGTTAATACAAATATTTTATTGAAATTTCAAATGACTAATTGTAAATAAAAATGCCAGGTGACTTTTGTCAGTATTAGAAATTATTAATTAAATCTTGTTTTTGAATTTAAAATTAAGGAAAGAGAAATTATGAAATATTTTTATTTCATATTATGTGAAAAATAATATATTAAATTATTAAATGACGAGTGGCAAATTAAAATGCGACATTTTATTTGTAAATATCAAAACTACCTAATCTATAAAAGAATCGACATAAAAAACACTGCAAATCTTCGTGACGCTAATTACGCATTTTATCCTGATCCCCGATGAAACGCGTCACGAAGAGGTGCAGCGTTTTTTTACATGTAATAAAAATTAAGAAAAAACCTCTATTACAAATTGCAGCCACATATTTCATGTGTATCTACACGTACAATGGGTTTAATATTACTAATAGTTATAAAATTTTCTTCTTAACAAATTCCTGTATAAATGAAAACATACAAAACGTAATGAAAATCTCCGAGTCTGTGGAAGTCACATGTACAAACTACGTTTTGAAAATTGTTTTCCCCGAACACAGGTAATTGCTCCGGCGGGGAGCTTTTCCCTAAATGCAAAAAGAATATATTTCCATCCAAGAAAACTGTTATTTGAGAAAATATATTTGTTACAGAACCCCAGTGACTTGCGGTTGTGAATTACTGATCTTGGTGGAGCTCCCGGATTTTTCTTCCATGGGTAAATACATTGCAAATCCATTGAACACTGTACAAACTTTCGATGGCCTTGCTGAAGCAATGGTACTATTAGCGGCTTGGTTAACAGAGGTCCTAGGTACTATTCCCGACGTGTAAAATTTAAGAAATTGCATTTTCCTCACAGCAAACGTTTACTGCCAAACAAAAAATCTGCGTTCCGGTACGATGCTATGTAGAAATCATAAGGATTACATTACCTTTTCCCTGGTTAACGCTCTTCCATTGTTGGGGCGGGATTCAGGTTCAGGCAAATCCTTCCGAGTTCTGTGGACTGTATTGGGTTCTTAGGGCATTGATATACGGTTCTCCGTTTGTTCTTCAATATTGACAGCTTGGGTCTTCAGGATTCGGAGGTTCGGTCGTTCAGTTATTGCGGGTTTGGATCTTCAGCGCTAGGCTCGGTGCTCCCGCCCGCAACATCCATCTTAAACTGTAAAGAAAGGCTTATACTGTCCTGAACTGTTTTTATTACTTTTAAAGCAGCACAATTATATTGTACTTGATCTTTGTGAAATTTTGACGCATTGCACGCAGCGGAAACTCTCAAAAGGAAGAAAACACCCCGATTTTGAAACATTCTGCTCCTCCTCCAGGTGCGTCGCTCCTATTAGTAGTAGCGTGATGATATATAGCGTATAATAGCGTAATACTGAAATAATTTTTCAAATCGGACCTGTAGTTCCTGAGATTACCGGATTGATGCAAAAAAAACTCTTCAGCTTTAAAATATTTATATATATGCTCATAAAAACTCAGTACTCACTTTTAAAAACAATTTAAAAAATACATTTCACATATAAAATGTTTAAAACTATACATGAAATTGTATTTAATAGTATTGCAGAGCAATCGGATATTAGCTTATTAATAATAATGATACACTAGAAAAGACTATTTAATATTATAATTCAGCGCCATCGATAATAATATCGTTACTGTGGTTTGAACAGTAATTGAATTACCAATTAATATGATCGCTGTGACATTAATAGATCGTCGAGTATTGGTAATTGGGAGCTATTGATGCAACTTGGCGTCAATTATACCAATCTGATATCCTGGTATATACATAAGCGAGATACCACTAACAAACTTAGCACGAAATCTCCGAAACTTCAGCTCCGATTGACTTGAAATTAGTTACTGTTGTCATAACGTAGATGCTAACAAAGAATTTCCCCATATTCTCAAGGCATTGAGATATATAAACGATAAACGATCACTCACTGTGACATATTCTATGCAATAAACTATACACCCTATATTCCCATAGGGGTATGCAGAGACCACGTCCTTCCATTTATCATGATCCTTGCATATATCCTTCGCTTCTCTCATTCTCATTAAAACTCTCATACAAGTTCGTCGGTTTAGAGTACTTATAACGTGTCCCTTATTTAAAATGTCCTGGATTTGGTCCAGGAACATTCTCCTTGTCAGTCTGTTTTCATTCATTCTCTCTACGTACCCAAACCATCTAATCATATCTTTCTCAATGTTAGTCACTACATCTTCTTTTATACCACGTCGTTCTCTTATCACACTATTTCTCACTTTGTCACTCAGTTTCATTCCACTCATACTTCTCAACGCTCTTATCTCTACCGCATTTATTTTACTTTTATGCTTCTTCTGCCATATCCAACTTTCGCTACCATACATAAGTGTTGGCACCAACACTCCAGCATGCACGGCCAGTCTAGCCCTTGGAGACACCACCTGGCTATTCATAAAGGCGTACAGAGCACTATTTACCATATTTTCTGCATTCACTCTTCTTTCAATATCACTTTCACATGTTCCATCTTTTGTAAATTGACATTCGGTATACGTTTAACGACATAAACTTTTATTAACAAGGAATTTCTCTACATTTCCACGGGATCGATAACCATGCGGGTATCACTAGAAAACAGCTAATTGTATATTTAAGCTGAATATCACTCATTCATCACGAAATCTCAGAAACTATAGGTCTGAGGTTCTTTCTTGACGTAAACTCTCACTAAGTTGAATTGCCCCGTATTCCCACGGGTTATAAGCCAAAAAAGATAACTTGCCGCGAAACCTCCAAAACTTAAAATTCTACTTTCGTATTCCGTGCGTGTCGTAGACGTTCATTAAGAACAGTATTTCCCACATTCCCAGGGGATGAAGAACTACGCGGGTAACAGGCCAGTATATACATATAGATCTCATGAACCAACACAAACTTAAAAGATTCTTTCGAAGATTGAATTTGTAAGTGGTTTTCATTATTATCAATATTTCCATTGTAAAATTGCCTAGTTGATTATTGTCACCTGTAATTAATTCGACATGATTGTTTGCTATAAGTATATATTATTTCTATAATACTCGTATATAAAACGCTCAAACTAGTAATTAGAAATGATCAATTTTAAAAGCTTGCTTTGTTTGCTAAAGAGTAAACCACTGTCCCTATACTATGCATTTATTTTGAAATATACTGAAGTCAATAGTACTAACCATCTTTTTACGGAGGTTATATACGCTTAAAAGAGTAACAGATTTTAAATATCTATACGATGTAAACATGTGAAATTTTATAAAAAAATCATCTAGGTTTTTTAATAGAGACATATAACAGCCATGAATACGAGTATATTAGAAATATATACCAAATTATTAAAAATCAACTTTAAAATTTATTAACTACGAGTCTATTACGAATTTTATTTGTCAAACTTCTATAGGCGCATGAGCGTAATATTTTTATGAATGAAACGCGTGATTACCGTGACGAAGATGTGCAGCGTTTTTATGCTAATGCATATAAAGCTTAGGTAGTTTTAATATTTACTAATAAAATGTGGCACTTTTATTATCCACTCGTCATTTAATATACTATTTTTCATAAAATATAAAATAAAAATATTTCATAAATTCTCTTTTCAATACGTTATGACATAAATAACGAAATTATTATTATATTTACTTCCTTTCAGATTATTCGACACACTTACATTCATAATCTAATCGACATACAGATTTTACTTTAAAAGGAACATATATCTAACTAATACATTTTAAATTCGTAACATTATTTACGTAAAATGTCCGATATAAGTAAATTTAAAAATAATCTTACAGGATATACAATTAACCATGATAACATTATATCGAACCTTAACATTAATACAGACAAAATTAAATCTCTTTTCGAAATTTTAAATTCAAAAACAAAATTCAAGTAATAATTTGTAATATTGACAAAAAACATTTTTATTTCCATTTGTATTAAATTTCGACACTTTTAATATTTTAATGACAATTAAATTCATTAAATTCCTAAAATATCTTTCTTTTTCCTCCCTCTAAGTGTCAGAAATCTAAAGTTTTAGATTTGTATAAATATAAATAAGACATAAAAAGTAGTTTGCTAAAAAAGTTTCACATCTGACATGTGCACTTTGTACGCATGCACTTTTAATTTTTTTTTTATTTATCTATTTGGGAAATCAACAATTACTATATACCTTAAAAACTACATTACAACTAATTTCATATAAATCAGTCAATCCACTAATTACTAAGACATACAAAATCATAAAATTAAACTAAGCAGACGAATCAAATACAGCGAATAAAACTGATTTCATTTAACCAGAAATAAAAAAGGATGTCCGTAAAGTCTTTCAAAAATGTGCGGTTTTTTTGTTTCCCAAAATAGAAACTTTTCGCAGAAAAATGTTCACGAATTTTTTCAGCGCTAAAATAATCTACATTCCGGTTTTGACTTTTTATATAACACACCAAAACGTGCATTTGTTTTGAAGGAATTTTTTTCTGTTGCTTAAAAATAGTCATTTCTGCTACTGAGGTGGGTTTTTTTACTTCTTTTAACCAATTCATAGATACTAAGATACTGAGATGATGAACTAATTAAAACAGCTACAATATATTGACTTATGTTTTAGGTTGACAATATATTGACTTGTTTTATGGGCTCGTAAGAAGACTCAGTCACTCAGCGGGCAATGGAGAGGGCTATGCTCGGGGTTTGCCTACGTGATCAAATCAGAAATGAGGAGATCCGTAGGAGAACTAAAGTCACCGACGTAGCATACCGAATTGCAAAGCTGAAGTGGCAAAGGGCAGGGCAATTCGCAGAACCGATGGGCGTTGGGGCCCGAAGGTGCTAGAGTGGCGGCCTCGCACCGGAAAATGCAGCGTCGGCAGACCCACCAGCAGGTGGACCGATGATATCAGGCAGGTCGCTGGTAGCCGCTTGATACAAGCGGCGCAAGATGGGGCCCATTGGAATTCATTAAGAGAGATCTTTGTCCAGCAGTGGACGTCCATTGGTTGAGACGACGACGACGATGACGATATTTTAGGTACGTCTTATTGTCCGATATTGTATATTGTTAAGATGCTTATTGTCCGAGATTGCCTCGTTGGTCTAGCCGTCAGCTTGTATGGCAAGAAATATATGGTCCTGGGTTCGAGTCTCGGATCGGAGGAATTCATAAATCGATATTGAATTTTCGGATAAGAATTTGTCAGTATTTGCTCGAAGTTTGAAAGGTGGCGGCGTGCTCCATCCTAATAATAATAATATACTCTTTATTGCAAACCTTAATAGAAACAGAGTTAAATATTATGATTAAAGTTAACAGCAAATGTACAAAAAGGCTGTCTTATCGCTAATCAGCGATTTCTTCCAGACAACCTTAAGGACAACCTTAAGAAGGAAGCAAAAGTAGATAGGTGGTGCATAAAGAGATCATAATAATAATTAATAGAATACATATATAAATAAAATATATATACATATAATATAAACTAACACAGTAATTATAAAATATATACGTTAATAGGTTAATATAAAAGTAGTGTTCTGTTACACCATGTTTAGATTTATTTAAGGCTTTCGCTTGTCTTATAATTACGGGGAGTGCACTCCAAAGCCGGATCGGTATCTTTAGAGTTAGTTGAGAAACTTATCCCAGTTCTTTGCTGTATTGCACTCCTAGTAATTCAACTAAAATTTTAAATAGGATGGTGTAGAGGAGTCAAATAATATACAGTACAAAAGAGAAAGAGTATGTAGAACAACACATTAACCCATGGGTCCTACGCCTGATCTCTCTTCGATCGTGTCGAATTGCCACTACATCGGGCTATGAGAGTGAAGGAATAGAGAGTGCACTTACTTATACCAGTCTGATAACTCTACCTCAAGATTGTTTGTATGCGATCTTCAAAGTAATACCCTTAAATAGCTTAAATAAACCGATCTGGAACCCGATGCATGATCATAATCATTAACCAAACATACTTAACACTACTCCAGTGATTCATTAGTAATAGATAATATTGTGCATAATAAGATCTCTATCACTAAGCTGATTTACTTATCTCCAGTTAATTATATATAAATCATGTCTTGAATGAGTTGACTGCAAGTCAAATTTCCGATAAAAGCATCAAAATATATTAGCTAGTAGTAAACTTTATTACTTGTAACTACCATCCAATACGAAATCGAAATCAATTTTTCAAAGTGAAACTTCTTTAGGCGCGTGAGGGTAAAATTTTTACGGATGAAACGCGTGATTAGCGTCACGAAGACTGCACGTCTTTTATGCTAATTCGTTTAGAGATTAGGTAGTTTTAATTTTTACAAATAACATGTGGCATTTTAATTTGCCAATCGTCATTTAATAAACTATTTGTCATAAAATATACAATAATATATTTCATAAAAGTTTTAAATTCAAAATTAAAATTTAATTAATAACTTGTAATTTTGACAAAAATACGTGGCATTTTTATTTACAATTTGTCATTTGAGATTTCATTCCTAACATAATATCTTCCTTTTTTCCCCCCACGGAAATCTAAAGTTTTAGATTTGTATGAATAGAAACAAGACTTAAAAATTAGATCGCCAAAGAAGTTTCACTTCTGACATGTGTACTTTGTGACTTTTAAATATATACAATTCAAATTAAAAACTGAGTCCAACAAAAACCAAGTCGCCTTTTTACATCAATAACGTGATAAGTCCAAACATAATGTTTTTTTTTTAAATTCATAAACAAACCCTCATTACATACATGATATAAAACCTCATTACATTGTGATATATTTTGCTACTGCAACTACTATTATTATAGTTCAAATTAACATAATATCATGTAAAAATTATCTTCATATTGGTATCACTAACAATTTAGTTGCTAACATCTACATTTCTATTAATTTGTAGCGTTGATGTGTTTGTCCTGTATAATACATACATACATACATAGCATCACGCCTCATTTCCATAGGGGTAGGGAGAGACCACGTCCTTCCACTTGCCATGATCCTTGCATATCTCCTTCGCTTCTTCCATTCTCATTAAACTTTTCATACAAGTTCATGGGTTTAGAGTACTCATGACCAGGCCCTTGTTTGAAATGTCCTGTATTTGATCCAGGAACGTCACCTTGGTCTTCCCCTTCCAACTTTCGCATTCACTCATGACTCATAAATCCTTTTTGTCAGTCTCCTTTCATTCATTCTCTCTATGTACCCAAACCATCTAAGCATACCTCTCTCAATTTTTGGCACTACATCTTCTTTTATACCACAACGTTCTATTATCAAACAATTTCTTACTTTGTCACTTAGTTTCACTCCACTCATACTTCTTAACGGTCTCATCTCTACCGCATTTATTTTACTTTTGTGATTCTTCTGCCATACCCAACTTTCACTACCATACATAAGTGTTGGCACCAACACTCCAGCATGCACTGCCAGTCTAGCCCTTTGAGACACCATCTGGCTATTCATAAAAGCATGCAGAGCACCATTTACCATATTCCCTGCATTCACTCTCCTTTCGATATCACTTTCACATGTTCCATCTTTTGTAAATTTAGATCCCAAGTATACAAATTCTTTCACCTCTTCCACTTGTTCCCCATCTATCAAAATATTGCCATTCATCATAGATTCATCTCGTTCAAAAAGCATAACTTTCGTTTTGTTTACATTCACTTTCATTCCTTTCCCTTTCAAAGCTTCATTCATAATATTTAGCATCTCCTGTAGCTCATTGGCAGATGACGCAAGTATTACTTGATCATCAGCGTAGAGTAAACATTTGATGAGTAATTCATTCATTCTTAACCCATCCATACTTTCTTTTAAATTTGTCAAACAGTTATCCATGAATAGGTTGAACAGCCATGGTGACGCAACACATCCCTGTCGAACCCCTCTTTCGACAAGAAACCACTCCGTATACGCCCCGTTTATTCTGACACAAGCTCTAGAACCCTCATAGAGAGACTTCAATGCTTGAATCAGATTACCTCTCACCCCATATGTAGATAACGTTGACCGCAGCTCATTCCTGACCACTCGATCATAGGATCCTGCATAATACATCAACTAAACAATCTCTGCGAAAAGTCACTTCTACTTTGAAGTAATAATCAATTTATATAACCTTATTCATGCTTTCTTCTGCACTATATCGACCTTGGCAGTTACTGCTATTAATATAAAGCAGTATATAGGCCTATAAATCAAAGAAGATGACTTTCTATTACGTATTTATAATCATCGTTACCATATATGTCTTATTCGTATATTCTAATAACGCATCGCTTGACGACAATTACATCATCTCCTCCTATCAATAGAATTACAATTCAAAGCCATTGTATTGCCTATCAACAATATTATCAAATAGATTTCGCATAGATGACATCAATACATCATAATTAGCATCGGTCTATGTGTAAATCAATTACTAACATCTGTCCCTCGCAGTAAATTTCTCAATATGCAGTACATTCCCGCAATGGTATCCCCATTAATATTAGCCGCCATAAATCCAAATTGCAGACTAATACGGTAGTATTTCTTCCATCCGCGTCTAACTTTGACACTCTAACAAAAGCCAATTTGGCTTGACGCCCGCACACCTTAATCCGACAAACCAATTCTCTAAGCGAGGATTTTGTACTCGCTATTATTTATAGACACTTTTTAAATTAACTACAGATTCCTTTTTCATTTGTTTTTCCTTCCTAATAATATCCATGTATCTAATGACTCCTCACGTTATCTCTGGAACCATAAGGTCTAGAGACTCGAAATTTGGTAGCAATATTCCTTTTGCCGAGTAGAGGTCAGCTAATAACGGATTTTGCGAAATTCCACCCCAAAGTGGGGATTGCGGGGTGTTAACTATTCATACGTCACGATATCTCTGGAACTATAAGGTGTAGAGACTTGAAATTTGGTAGAAATATTTCTTTTTCCGAGTAGAGGTCAGATAAAAACGGATTTTTTGAGGATTTCCACCCGCAAGGGGGGGGGGCGGTGCAGGAGTGTTATACGTATGTCTCTTATTTGTAAAACAATTTCACTAAATTAGTAAAAATGCTACCCAAAAACATTCCACGCTGACAAAATCGCGGGTTCAGCTAGTTCTCACATGAAAGACGTATCAGACTTTCGTAAAAAGCAACTAATTTATGGAATTCGCTGCCCTTAAATATAAGCCAATCGACATCACTACATATTTTCAAGAAATCCATAAAAGAACACTTTCTGCAGCAGCTATAGACGACCTATTTTATTGTTTTTATTTATATACTTTTACTTGCTTATTTTTAATTTATTACATATATTGTATTTATTAGTCTATTGTATTTATTTATGTTATCGTAGTTATTTGTGTATAATGTGTATGTTTTAGGATTAGCTATTTGTATGTACGTATATGAAAAATACACCACCCACTATGTTCTGCTATAATTACTCCTGTACCAAAGATTGTCTAGTAGAGATCGCTACCAAGCTATAAGACCGCCTTTTGTACTCTGTCTTTTTGTAATAGCTCTGTATTTGTTTTCTTTTATAACATTGTGGTGTACAAAAAAGTAAATAAAATAAATAAAACATATGTACTCCCACGCCCAGACGCATACGTTAGTAACTTTTTGCGGAAATAAATTTATTTGAGACAGTAATAAACTATTTATTGGACTGCCTCATTGTTCTAGTGGTTAGCATGTTCGACTACAGACAAGGTCCTGGGTTCGAGACCCTATTAAGATTTTCTTAGTATTTGCCCGAAGTTGGGTAGTTGGCTGTGTGCTACACCACCGTGCCTCGGAGAGCACGTTAAACCGTCGGTCCTGCACCTGATCTCTCTCCGGTCGTGTTGGATTCCCGTCACATCGGGCTATGAGAGTGAAGGTATAGAGAGTGTACTTGTTTACTATGCCTGCCAGCCCGCAAGCGTGGTGGGTCTATTCTCTAACAGCCCTCTCTCCTACTAGGGACGTTACAATTCTTATTTTAGCTCCGCTTGAACATTGGTTGATTATTAATTTTGTAATTGTCACTGTCGATGTGCCATTCCGATACATTATTTTCTGAGCTATTGGACCGTACGTGGTTTGTACACAGGACTTCATTTTAATACATCATGACGTTAAGCTACTGCCGTTACCATAAACAAAACTTCCTTAAAAACGACTCTATCTCTTAGTGACAACAGCATGAAAATCCATTCGGTAGTTTTGATTTCATCGCGAACTGACAGACATATTCGACGGAGGACTTTGTTTTACCATATGTAAGGAATTAAAATAATCATAACACCAATTTGGATATTTAAAAGTACATTTATATCGTCTTGCTGTTGCCATGATATTTTTCTTCTTCTGAAATTTGAAGATTTGAAGATAATTTGATATTTATTAAATCACTATTAACATTATCTGTTTTTTGCTTATTACTTAATGTTTTACGCCTATAAATAAGAAACAAAAGTTCCCAGGTAGCGCATCTTTGTAATGATTACTTGATAACAAGCTAGACTTCTAAAGCTCTTAGCATCAGTGACATCCCCTGTGTATATACAAATATATAATTTTACGTAGTGTTTCTCTTTGACTTTTTACAAAGGTTGCTATAACAAAAAATCAAAGCCTTAAAAGTTAGAGTGGCGGACATGAAACAAAAGAAGTCAAGTAGATTTCACGGAGTCAAAAGCCGTGATACCGTCGCCAACAAAACAGTTGACCTCATTACTTACTGTGAATTGACATATAAGGGCAAATATTCCCGTTTGTTATACGTTTCACAAAACATTCTATTCGTTTCACAAAATGTAACAATACTTATTATAAATACAATAACAGAGGCGATAGTTAATTCTCGCTGACTTTAAAGTTCCCTTCTACAATAGTATGGGTAGCCTGTACTAATTGATCTAATGACAAAGAATGATTTTCTTTGTTTATCTAGGGAACTAATGGCTTGGGCCTTAGCTGACAGGAATTTGATATACCAATGGAAAGAGGACCTTGGATCTCCATCTGCGGGTGTTGTTACGGTGAAAGCAGTCCAACCCCACTTCGAGCAATGGTTATGGAGAAAGCACGGATCGCTCTCGTTTAGACCGGTGCAGGTAATAACTGTTTTGGTACTTGCACCTAATAGTTGAGCGTGAAGATTCACCTGCCTGTCACTACTGCAGAACCCTCAGTGACACATCACAGCCAACTGTGGCAGAATGCCCAATTTGGGAGTCCCAACGGCTCCCCCTGATCTCTGGTTGGTTGAACTCTCTCTGTTGAACATAATCGGCTATATGCTCAGCACTGAAAGTAGTTTGCCGTTGGTATCGTCCTTCTATGAGAATGTCATCTCACATAAGGAGGCATTAGAGAGGGAGAGGAAAGCTGCAGGTGATGCAACCGCTGTCCGTAAGACAAGACCGGGAGTCAGGACATGTGCGTTTGCGCGTCTCCTACCCATCTAACTTGGCCGTAACAGATGATGTTCGTGGTCCTAGACAGTAATGTCCCCACAGAACCTTTGGTACTCCTGTTCAAGACGCTGAGGAGTGCTTACACGCCAAAGCATGCCTGGAAAAATCCTGGACTTCATCGAAAATGGTCAAAAGTAAAGATTACTCCACTATCCAAAGGAACATAACAAGGCTACCCTGGTTATTTTCTTCATGGTTATGCAAGTCGCTCGATTATCAATGTGTGACCTAGACGAAGGTTTTGTCTTCCAATATATATTTATTATTAGTATTAGCATGTTCTTGTAAACCGCACACTTTCATTCGTATCTTCTCCAACAAACTTGACACTAGCGAGATTATCTGTGCTTAATTAGTACACCTGGAAGCTATTCAACCAAGAAAAGACCATTAGGATAGGAACAGCAATGGAAAATGTTACAATATCGAGGTAAATTGCACTGCATTGCTACGAGTAAAGCTACATAACATTTATGTATGTGGGATTGGTTGGTCCGAGATAACATCTATGCTTTTAGGTTAGATGCCATATTACCATGTTATAATATAAAAAAGGTTCTCTCGCTCTTATTTGGCAAAATTGCATTAGTCAACTAGTACCATATCACAAGCCCAATCAAATTCTAATTAATAATCTTGCTGGATTTTTTCAATCTTTCATTTTCATTTATAATAAAAAAACGTCGTTTTTTATCAATTGTGATTATATATGAGTTTGACTGTCATCGAAGTTAAATAAATTGTATTTTAAGTCCCACATGCAAGTGTAAGCAGACAAAGTTGTGAAGGCAAACTAGTATACGAATATACACGTAAAAGTATAAATTTTCACGCTCGTATAATATTCAATTGATTCTACTCCCGAACGATTTCGACTCTTATTAATGGTTAATACAACTCTACTTTATTTATTCACATCCTTCAGTAAGACGGAAGCGATAAATGAATTATTGTAATAAAATGTACAGGCGTAAGTGATTTAGGCACCGGCTTCGAAAGAGATATGGTTGGGATGAAGCAAACATACAGGTCATAAACTTACAATGAATGTTAACGTTCACGATTTTTGTATGAACCGGATACGCAATGGTTTAATGTTCTTATATATTACTAATACTTCTAACATCTCTATATATATGATATATCCAGTTATCTATTGACTAATCACGATATCTCTGGAACTATAAAGCGTAGAGACTTGAAATTTGGTAAGAATATTCCTTTTGCCGTGTAGAGGTCAGCTAAGAACTGATCTTACGAAATTCCACCCGCAAGGGGGGTTGCGGGGATGTTAATTATTAACTCATCACAATATCTCTGGAACCATAAGGCGTGCTTCTTGAAATTTGGTAGGAAAATTCCTTTGGCCTAGTAGAGGTTAGCTGAGAACAGATAAATTAATGAAAATGCTACCCAAAAAGCATTCCACGCAGACGAAGTCGCGGATTGAGCTAGTTATACATAAGAAAGAAACTCTATCTGGCTGTCGCGGTTTCAAGCCACAACTACTGAACCGATTTAAATGAAATTTGGTTCAAAGATAGTCTGATACGTATGAAAAGATATACACTACTTTGTAATGCGAAAAAGGGTTATAAAAGATTGAAGTATCGTCATTTTTAGAGGTAGAAGCTTCCATATATCCCCTTAATATGCTCGTATTCTATTAATAGCCAAATAAGGTTCAAATATGTTGAATGCATCTGCCCGCTTAGTAAATTCCCACTTATATCTGTTTGTGTTGACAATGGCACTCCTGAAGTCGGACTGTGAACTAAATTGGAGCGATTCCTTACAACTTTGTGGTGCAACGTTCATACAAAAGCAGATTTAATCAGTACCAAAACTTAGGGTAGCTCTTCCCGTTGCCTTTATCCATGCCAACGTAGGAAACTAATTAGTTCACTATCTGATATTACGAGTATAATTTAAATACAACATTTATTTTTATGATAAACAAATGAGTTGTATTTTGATCTGGACATCATTATGATGGTGATACTGATGACATAAAAGGGCACTTGTGGGCTCCTCTCGCAACAGGGCACAAAGGAATATAATAATAATAACCTGGGGGCCGCCAGGGCACGTCTGGAGCTGGCGCTGGGCGTGACAGCATGCGAGCCGCCAGTTCAACGAGTAGCACGCGTCGGCCGGCACGGCCACCTCGCCGACCGACAAATCCATCATCCCCACCAGAGGGCTTGGCTTCGGCTGGGACCGCAAGGACCCAAAATCCGGAGCCCGCCGCTGGTGGAGTACGCCGCATGCGATGGACTTCTCTCATGAACGAGAATGTCATGCGAGCGTACTACAGGGCGACAGGGGGAGAAACCGGACGGACTGGCTACCGGACAGCAATGTACCGCGAGTTCTTGCTGCTGGAGCCGAATCTAACTGTTACGGAACAGAACCTCGCAGATCGGGCTCGGTATATCCAGCGCTCCAACATCTTTAGCGCCACCGAGCTCGAACGATTGAGATGTGAGGCTGTTCCCGAAGTGACCCCTCCAGCCACACAGCAAACCGCAGCTACGGCGATTGTTCACCAGGAACTGGAGAACAATCAAGATTTGCTTGTGGATGGAGACGCCGAGGGAACAGTCTCTCTAGACATAGAGAAAATGAGGGGGATTCTTGAGGAGGCGATTTCCGAATGCCGAAGCGCTCCTCTTGAGGGTCGGCCGCGGCTCTCCCGCCTTACACTGAGCGCAGCGACGCGGGATGTCATTGAGGCTATTAATAAATTGCTGCCTCAATATTTCGAGGGCAGCACTGGCTTGAGTGAGACGGCGTCTATTCTCTATGGCGCCGCTTTGGCGGTCCACCGCTTTATCGGCGCCAAAATCCGGGAACCGGGGCGCACTGCTAATACGAGTAGTGCCGTGCCGGCCTGGAAAAGGAGAATAGAACGTCGGATCACTCACGCCAGGCGCCTCATTGGCAGACTGCAGAGCTTCAGGTCGGGCAACACAAGGCCAAGGATTGTGCGCTCTGTTAGAATAGCCTTTAACGGGTTAGATGTCAGGCTGGACCAGCCTGACATTGCCCAAAAACTAACAGAGCGCATCGACGACCTGAAGCAGAAAATCGCTGCGTGGGGGAACCGCATCCGACGGTACTCGGAGAGAGTCGAGCGCTTCCATCAAAATCGTCTCTTCGCGAGTGATCAAAAAAGGTTCTACGAAAGAATGCAGCGCTCAGCTTCTTGCTCTAGCTCCCAGCGACCAGCCTCAGCT
>JACTOM010000933.1:2334036-2407042 GCA_015832385.1 Elymnias hypermnestra
TACACATCTTATTTGAACTCCTAAAAATTTTATAGTTTTGGTTTCAGTAATTACTTGATTATCATAATGAATTTTTAATGTTGGGCGAACCTTATTTTTATTCACAAATGTCATTATTTTAGTTTTGTCAAAATTTAATATTAATTTATTATTTACTATCCAGTCAACCATATCAATTAATGCGCTATTTATTTTTGTCTCAAAATTTATTTTACTATCGTCAAAAAGTATTATATTACAATCATCTGCATACATCGTCATTGGATATTGAGAAATACAGGGGAAATCATTAATAAATATCAAAAATAAAAGAGGACCAAGTATACATCCTTGTGGGACGCCACGTGGATTTAATAGCACATTAGATTTGTACGTTAGATTTGTACGTTTAGGAACGTTAAGGAACATTAAACATTAGAGAAACATTGTACTACGTAGTAGAACAAATAGATATTTTATTACAGCTCAATCTAAATGCCTGATATTGTACAATATCAATGCAAGTTAAAGTAAAACAGGGTCAAATGTCCTTGGTCCTTGGTGTATAAACAAATCTTCAAATTAATCAGAAGATTTGAAGCGATTTAAAGTAAAAAGGTAAGTAGCAGCCCATTAACGTCCCACTGCTGGGCATAGGCCTCCTCACTCGTAGGAGAGAGGGCTTTTAGATCATAGACCCACCACGCTGCTCTACCCCCGATTGGCAGGCATAATACACAAGTTCACTATGTATTCCTTCACTCTCATAATCTGAACATTGTACAATTTCATTGCAAGTCAAAATCAAATCGGGATTAATTTAAAAATGTCTTTACACACGTACAGAAGAAGCTAGAAAAAAGCGTATAAAAAAGAAATATTGTGCTACACATCAGAGAGAACATGTTTAATAGGATTTTAAAAAGTGTTCAATACAAGTGTGCCTAATGTCATATTAATCAGAAGTTTTAAAGTGCTCTAAAATAGAGTTCAAATAATAAGTACGTGAAAGATAAGCTTATAAAAGCATATTAAAAAGAGCTACATTGTATTACGCAAAAGAACTAGTGAACGTGTTATAAACTGCTCAATCTAACTGCCTAACATTGTACAGTATCAATGCAAGTCAAAGTCAAATTGGGGTTAAGTTAAATAGCGTGGGACAGTTACGTCCTCAATCAATTAGGTACATCTGGCCGCACAGTAAATGGCTCGATATAGCACACTATATTTCCGTTAACTGCAGCAATCACAAACCGGGCTGTGATCTAATTTAGAGCAGTATCTTTTCCACCTGCGTCGAGTTTCAGCGCTTCAACAAGGACCAGTTTGGATCGATGCCAACGTCCCTTCATTTTTGAATCCATCTTACAAGAGATATAGCACTGCAATGAGGAAATGAAAGCTTTTATAGTTATATTATATCTCTATAATATTTTAACAGAAAAATGTTTTCAAAGTGTATCACTTAACGAATTGCCCAACTGCGTTTAAAAGTAAGTAACCTATTAAGGTCCCAAAGTTGGGCACTGGCCTCATGGCTTACAGGAGGTTTTTAGAGCATAGAGCTACCAGGCTGCTCCACAGGCGTAGTATACAAATTTTCTATTCCTTCACTCTCATAGTCCGATGTGACTGGAATCCGACACCACCGGAGAGAAATCAGGCGCAGCACAGACGGCTTACCGTGCTCACCGAGGCACGTGGGTTGATGACACCCCAACTTCCCAACTTTGGGCGAATATTGAGGAATCTTAATAGAAAACTCGAAGCCCATTTTTGAATTGGCCCGACCCGGGAATTGAAACCAGGATGTCATGTCTGTAGCCGAACAGGCTAACCACTAGACCAATGAGGCAGTTTACTGCTTCTGTATACAACAAATTGTGGGCTTTAAAGTACTGAATAAAACGTACGACCAGCCTGCCGTTGTGCCTCTACTTTTTAAATCTCCAATATCTTTTACGATATCCGTTTTAATGAAACGATTTTAAAAACAGTTTTGATCTATATCATATATACAATGTAATGTGTGTAATTGGATAAGGAATAATAGTGTATTGTATAAAACAGCTTTGTAAAACTATTTTTTTTTTGTAATATGTAAAAGGTAAAAGTTTTTACTATGGCTTGTCCTTTAAAGATAAAAATATGCAATCGTGGTCTTTTTTACACATAGCTTCAAGATATGTTATTCTAAAGCACATTAAGCATGATCTATCTCGTTGAGGTTGAGTCAGAGTTGGTGATTTAAACATTGAATTTTCGGCTTTTCTGTACTGTAACATGTTTGTATTATAGACTTGTATTATACCGTCCTCTTATTAATTAATGCAACGGCATTAACATCCTTTGAATAGTTTAAAAATCGACTACATGTTATACTATATAAAGATATGTATCTTTTTGCTTCGTCACTTCAACCGATGGACGTCCAATGCTGGACATGTTTCACGTAATGACGTCCACAAGGCCCGATCTTGCGCCGCCTGGCTCTAGCAGCTACCGGCGACCGGTTCATCTTGTGGGGGGTCCCCCAACGTTCATCGGTCCTTCGGACTATGTGCCCCGCCCATTGACACTTCAGGTTCGCGATTCGCAGAACTATGCCGGCGACTCTGGTTCTACTACGTATCTCTTCATTTCTGATTCGATCAAGTAGAGATACTCTGAGTGACTCTGAGCTTCCGCATGAGGCCCATAGTCAGCGACCACGTCTCAGAACCGTAGGTCATCTTTTTGCTTTCTAAGGATAAATGTTTAATACATTTTTGCACTAACTGTATACCTATTGACTAGTTTAAATTTCGTCTAGGATTGAGATTGAGATTGCTTATACTGCATTGCATTACAGATATTGCGGTTTTAATTAAATAAATTTTTGAAAAAAATATTGTATTTGTAACTTCTGTGTGCAATAAATTGTCTAAAGTAAGGTAAGTAACAACCCATTAATGTCCAACTGCAGGACAAAGACCTCCTCATTCATAGGAAACAGGGTTTTAAGAGCTTATATACGCCAAGGTCCTTCACTGCGGTATGACAGGCATAGTACACAAAGGTGCTAAAACAAGTGCACTCTCTATTCCTTCACTGTCATAGTACGATGGGAAAGCAACCATTGGAGAGAGATCAGGTGCAGGATCGACGGGCTACTGTGCTTTCTAAGGCACAGGCTCCACTGAGCACAACGCCAACTTTCCAAATTCTGGCAAATACTGAGAACTTCTTAACAGAAAACGCAATATCGATTACTGAATTCGTCCGAGCCGGCATTTGAACCCAAAACCTTGTGACTGAAGCCGGATATGCTGACCATTAAACCAATGAAGTAGTCATAGTAGGGTAAAGTAAGTGGCTGCCCATTAACGTCCTATTGCTAGGCACAGGCCTCCTCACCTCCACAGGAGATTTTTAGGGCATAGATTCATAACGCTGCTCCAATACGGATTGTAAAACATAATACACAAATGCACTCTCTATTCCTTCTCTCTCTTAGCCCCATGTGACGGCCATCTGACACGACCGGAGAGAGACTGACTCAATGTGCTTTCTGAGGCACGGTGAGTGGAATACACCGCCAACTTTCCAAATTCAGGCAAATATTGAGAATTTCTTAACAGAAAATTCAATTTCGATGACTCGAATCCAGTAACTCATGTCTATATCGGTACATAGACTAATAATTCAATCAAAGAATATCTATGTATCTATTACTATCGCCAGTTTAAAATGCTGTATATGTGCTAACAATTTCATTACAATCGGAGCTCATACTTATTGAGTCACGTAATCTTTCGACGTTAAAAGATCGCGTAACTGATGCGACGTCTCTCAATAATACACGAGGCCGCCTACACTCCACCCCCAGCATATATTAATTTTGTACGACTTTAACCATGTGTAGCGGGGAATAGAAACATATCAACGTTAATTAAGCGATTTTATTTATATAACCTTTACAATTCAGTCTGTCATTTACAATAAATACCCTTGACATTGTTTATACATAACGAATTTTAGGCTTTCCGTTGTCTAAATAATACAATGTTTTATTTATGGAGTTGAGTCTATGTATGAAAAGTGTCCCTCGAAATGTATAAAATTTGGTGACACTACTACAACTAGTGATGTATCAACTGAATGTTATTTTAATAGCCTTTTTTATCTTCATGTAATCATGATGGGCTAATGTTGAGAGACGTGGATTGTCATTTAGAGGAACCTCGGATTCAAATCCACAGTAGGCACCGTTGAGTTTCTTTTAATAAAAATGAAATTTACGTGCTTGTTATTTCTAATCCATGGTGTTTTTCGGTAAAAGATAATATCGTGACGAAACCTGCATATCCTGGAAGTATTCTGGGGCATGTGTAGCCTGCCAACCCGCTGTGGAGCAGCGTGGTGGGTCTACGTAAGTTTCAGTTTCAAAAATTAGGTTATAACCATATTAATATGTAAATAGTCACATCTATGGAGCAATATCCCTCTAAGTGTGTATGAATTATATTGAAATCTTTTTTTTATTGCTGTCAGGTTAGCGCTTGACCGAAAGCGCTTGACCGAAAGCGCTTGAAGCGCTTGAAGCGCGCTGATCGGGTAAGAGGCAATATACCTATTATGGTTTCTACACAGCATCATAACGGAACACAAGTCTCTTGCTTGGCGGCCTCCTATTAGTCCAGACTCAGACAAAGTAGAAAGTGCAATCTCCTAAATTCGCCCTACCAATGTTCGAACCCGGGATATCTGCTAGCAAAGCGAGTACTCGCACCAATGCACCAGTTTTAAGCGCTCCGAATGAAACTTTTTTAAGGCGGGCCCAGAGTAAAATAGCAATTAGATCGATACGGGGGTACCGTGCAGGATCCTGGACAGCAGCAACTCTCCTAGCGGATGATTCCCCTTGGGAGCTGAAGTTCTCGCAGCTTCTTACTATTGCAGAGTAGTTGCGAGGGTCAAAGGAGGTCGACGAGGTCAGGAGGGTTAAGGTTATTGCTCACAGAGCCTTGATCCAAACATGGCAGGAGGACCTTGAGTCCCCAGTAGCCAGTGGAACCATAATAGGGGTATTTCGCTCTCACTTAAAGCAATGACTAGGTATACGACACGGATCCTACCGATTAGTGGAGGTGCTAACCGGTCATAGCTGCCTTGGAAAATACCTGCACCAAATCGTTGTATGTGAGGCGTCGGCCACATGCCACGAATAGGGTGGTCCTGTAGACACAGCGTACCACCCGGTGGCGAAATGTCGCGCTTGCGGACCTCAGCGTTATCTTATGACGTCGCAAATCGGTCCGGACCTCGTTGGCAAGTATTATAGGTAAAATGCTTGTCAGCGAGCGGGCCAAGAATGCTGGTGCCACAGTAGTCCCAACGATGGGGAATAGGCAACAGGAGACGCAGGTTTATCCAAATCCTCCCCCTGTAGTGCACTTTTGAGCCGGCTTCAAGCGGAGGGGCCAGGGTGGAATGCCACAACGAACTTCTGGTCCTTTCATTCGCAAATGACGAGGGCTGCGCTAGGTTTTAGTGGGCATTCTGGTACTGCCGGCAAGTCCCACACTCTCGTCTGTCTCCCGGGAGGGATACTAAATGCGTTTACCAGCAACAACAAAAAAAAGCCGTCTTTCTAGGAATAAATTCTTTGTTAAATACATTTCGAGAGACATTACTTTCAATTGGAAAGCCAAACTATGCACTCCTCTTTTATCTTCCTAATCCATAGTTTTATTCAACACTATTGTCTAACAAAATATTGCAAACAATTTTTTAAATTTATTATACAATATGTGGCAAATATTTTATAGAAAAACTCACGAAACTGACATCTTTATTACAGATTGTAAACATTGAACCATTTTATATTCTATCAACATATAACTTGAATTACTTTTTTAAATTATTTTTTGTGTAGTTAAGATAACATAGAAATGAAAACTTATTACGAATACTTATTACGAAGCTTTTGGAGTTTATTTTTATTGAGTAACAACATTTACAACATCTATAATTGTAATTGAGTATATTTATTGTCAAAAATGTATAATCAATTTTACCAGAATAAGCGTTACACAGCAGAGCGTGACGGCTAAGTTTAATTCAATAACCAGAATAAATAAAGTGCACAACGCCTATAGAGAAGTTTTCACTTCAAAACATTTCCAAAAAGTATGAACCATAATCATTATCGATGTTTTTGAACGTCACTAACAAAGGTATTATTATTAAGTACATTGCCAAATACGTCGCTATAAATACAAGGTAATAAGAGATCGCTGCCGAAACCAGACGATAATACTAATGATACCGTTGATGATAGGACGGAAAAAAATCGATCCTGATTTAAAATGTATATGTTTTAACAAAAAGCCACCGCTGCACCTTTGAACGTACGGGTCAACGCACGTGCGCTGTATTTAGTCGTTATTTTACACGCAAACCAACGCCGGCAGCGTGCGGTCGTTGACCCGAGCTGCAGCTGATTGTGTTACATTGTTAGAGTTTTTTTTTAGTTTTAATATATTTTTTGAAAACTGTCGTTTCATTTCGCTATACTATAACATAATAAAGCGTAAAAAATAAGCTAACATCAATTCGTTCCATCAGCAAATGTGTCATTAGTACTATTGTCTGTCTTCGTTTTCGATAACGGTCTTCTAATACCATGTAAAACCATTTGCAACAATCACATCATATGTATTCCTCTTTAATGGCAACACTGAGTATAAGAAAACAGATCTATCATATAAAAACCTTATTTAACCTTAAATTTATAACTACTTCACTCATTATACGACTCGGAATGAAACATACAACTAAATCAGATATTTACATTAAATAAGCCTTTATAATATAATAGAAAAACATCCGGTCACATTCAATATATTAATCCTATGCCTTATTATAATTAAATACGTTTAAACTTACATAAAACAAAAGTAATTCTAATAAAAGCAAATAAATGCTAAGTCACCCAACCCACACGTCTCACAAACAAAATACACTAGATATAAATAAATAAACTTTTGTACTCTCAAAAGTCCACGCACAACGGCCGGTAAAGTTATCACAATTTAATTTTTTATTTAAATCCTACCATAATGGTAGGAATTGTTGATTACTGGCAACACCACCAGTCGTAATTGACACTTCTGTCCTTGGTAATAGAGTTCATATTGAGCTTTGTATTCACACGTACTGTCTTGCAGCGGGTCCATTCTTTCTCGCATGTAGAGCCTCATCGCTGCTGTCGGTGTTGCCACAGTTGTTATTATGCAGGAAGGACATTTCTACCCCACTGTCGCCACCCTATAGAAAATGTTTGGTTATTATAAATTAATATGTAAAGAAATAACATTACACATTTATAATTTACTAGCAATTTCATCCACGTAGATAACATTCTCGTGACAATGGAAAGTCTACTAAATCAGACATATTTTTTTAGATTGACATTTTTAAAGTCGTTATATCTTTTCAATGGAACGTCCAATTTTAATAATTTAAAAAGTATTTTACAAGTATTGAAACAAGCTTTAATAAATAGGATAAATATTAATATAGAGGTATGAATAATATAGTTTGATTATTGTCGGCACATCAACGGCAAACGGCAAGGTACATCTGTGAAACAAATAAGGTCTGCCACTCATCTCAAAGACGCAGCAAGCTGCGACGCTGGTTTTCAGGACGAACCTTAGTTACCTCAAACATCCTTGCGACAATTAATAACAATGGTACAATAACTTACTTTCTACTTTAATTTACCTTCTACACAATAAGAGAAAAAGAGACGAACAACAAAATCAAAAAGCAAATTAACAAATGTAAAACTAAATACCATTATTTAATGTAAATGTAAATAAAAGTAGTTATACTGGCATAACTATTGTAGTTAAACATAAGATATCGCTCTTTTTTGTAGATATTCATACGTTCTATAATATTATAGAACATTTTACTGTTCTATCATCAATAGT
Source organism: Elymnias hypermnestra (assembly GCA_015832385.1). NCBI lineage: Eukaryota > Metazoa > Arthropoda > Insecta > Lepidoptera > Nymphalidae > Elymnias > Elymnias hypermnestra. The sequence continues at coordinate 2,342,001 of JACTOM010000933.1, forward strand.
TTCCGCGGTGCACCCCATAGCAAATGTTTTTTCACACCTTGAGTTAAATTAATGCAGTTTTATTTGGAATCCCTATATTTTGTGTAGAAAATAACATAGCCTATGTCACTCAGTGAAAATGTAGCTTTCTAATGGTGAAAAGTTTTTTGAAATCAGTCCAGCAGTTTTTGTAGGAAAATGTAACAAATATATATACACAAACACAAATTTCCTCTTTATAATATTAGTTTAGATAACGACAACTTGCTGACTGTTAACGAGATCGCACCTTTCGCACTGTAAATGCTCATTAAAAGATTTTTTCATATTCTCCTGGGATCGAAAAATACAAGGGTGACTCGGAAACAAATAGTTAATTTTAGTCGAATTGTAATTTCTTAGTTTTTCTACGTACCTCTTCATGCATGGGGTTTGCAGTGATCGTGATAGGCACTTTGGCTGGTAGATAGCCATTAGCCCCGCTCTCCGGACCCGGACCTTTCTCCTCTAGAAAGAAACATTAAATATTCAATCGTCAGTAATCTGTCCGTTGGTAACAAATCTACCACGGGTTCGAAAAGTTGATTCTACTGAAAAGAAACCGGCAACAAACTCGGCAATAACGCCTTTAAATATAGTTTCGTAAGTTACAAAATGTTTAAATTCCACCTGCATTTGGAAATCAAACATCTTTGTCGCCTAAATAAACTTCACCATTATAATCTGCCTTTTGTAAAAGGATGTTTTTTTTTATTTCATAAAATAATATGGAGGCAAATTAAAAAGTAATTCGAGTAACTTATTAAAAATACGTATATTCAACTCGACACATGATTTCTGAAACTTATTCACACTAAATTATGGCATTACAAGTTTGTTTTTATTTCTTGTATTAAAATTGTGTATTTTACTATATTTTGCTGTGTAAGAGAATACTATTACGGATGTTGTAATAATACATAAAATGTTATTCAATGCTGTGAGAATTGATGTTTCTTTTAAAGAAACACAACAACCTAATTTATATTTATATAGCTTTCACGGATTGGATTTCAAGAGTAAGCTGATAGTAAACATATCATTGTAAACGGTTTTATTATAGAAATAATTAACGAGGATCTTCTTTCGTAGATGATTATTTTTTTATTCCGTTCAATCGTTCGTTTATCGATACACATTCCTTCTTCCAGACGTTTATTGCTCATATTACGATTTCGTGCCGACGGCCTTTTTTATTCAATATTTTTTTACGGCTCCACTCATAAAACTTATATAAGGGTCTTTTCTTAATGAATAAAGGGGTATTAATACTTTATCACTAATAAACATTTTCATCTTTATTTTCTTTCTTAAGCATTATGTTTCAAGAGATAAAAGGCAGAAAAACAAAGATTTACATTAATGAACAAGATCTATATGTTACCAAGAAAGTGGTTAAGAGAAAAATTTAGAACAATGCCAATAATGAGAGTTCACTGTGTATACATATATGAAAACTTGTTGTACGTACTTAAAATTATTATTACTTTCAACGATAAGATAGAACTCGAATAACGTAACAAATAAAAGTAAAATTCTTAAAATTCTAGTAGGCTACGTAAAATTGACGGCCTCGCTGGCACAGTGGTGCGAGTACTCGCCTTGTTAGCAGAGGCCCCGGGTTCGATCCCCGGTAGGGCGAACTTAGAAAATTGTATTTTCTAATTCGTCTGAGTCTGGTCTGGTGCGAGGCTTCGGCCGTGGCAAGTTACCACACTACCAGCAAAGACGTGCCGCCAAAACAAAGAGAGTTGTGTTCCGGTACAATGCTGTGTAGAAACCGTAAGGGGTATATCGCCTCTCACCAGATTAACACACTTCCATCTTAGACTGTATCATCACTTACCATCAGGTAAAAGCACATTCAAGCGCTAAACTGTCAGCAATAAAAAAAACTCCCAGAAAACTTTCGGAAGATGTCACTTGACAAATTCAAATCTTTTATTAAAAGGTAAATATATATATCCTTATACAATTTGACAGATTTCTTAAAAGACAAGACAAAAAAGCGCAAGAATGAACAAATTTCTCACATGCAAATAAAATCTAAATTGTAATGATCATGGTAAGAAAGTGAATCTAACTGAGTTTATTGTGAAATCTTTTTAATATCATCATGACTATCTATAACTATAACTGTTCAAAAGTACTGTGTAGGCCTACTAAATAAAAAATATTGAATGGAATTGAATTGAATCATCGCAATTACAAATTAAAAGTGCATGCGTACAAAGTACACATGTCATAAATGAAACTTCTTTAGCAAACAAATTTTTCACTCGTGTTTATATTTATACACATCTAAAACTTTAAATTCCCGATACTCAGAGGGAGGAAAAAAAGGAGTTGCTAGTCATTAGTCATTTAATTGTCATTAAAATATTAAAAGTGTCGAAAACTACTGAAAATAATTTATTGAAATCTCAAATGACGAATTGTAAATAAAAATGCCATTTTGTTTATAAATTTAAAATACAGCAGAGACTTAATGAAATATTTTTATTTGTTTATTTGTTTGTTTTATGAAAAATAGTATATTAAATTATTAAATGACGAGTGGCAAATTAAAATGCCACATGTTATTTGACGATATTAAAACTACCTAACCTTCCAACGAATTACCATAAAAAACGATCCACACCTTCGTGACGCGTTCTTCTAATAACCCTTAAAAATTTTTACGGGTTCCCTTCCCCAGAAGTTTCACTTCAAAAAATATTGAATTGAATCATCACAATTACGAAAACGTCAAAATATCTAAATTGCAAGTTAAATTTTTACACGTTCCTAAGTGTATGTTTTCCAGTGGGGAAATATTTAAAATATATAGTATTTCATCTGGCTTTGTGTCCCTTATGTCGCAGATGATATTTTGCTTTGTAAAAATTCAATTCAAATTCGAGTATTCAAAACAAATTTTTGATAAAATTCGAGGAATTTGTTAAACAAAGGATATGTTCGCTAGGTGAACAAAATTTCCCGTCACCCTCGTTGTATTGTCCACTGCAAGTGCACTTTGCGTAGGAAAATTTTCCAGCAAAAACGTAAACAAAACCTCAAGATAAGCTAATATTCATTTGCTTAACATTCGTGTGAAAGTTCCGCTTACACAAGCGCTGTGATTTTACCAAACATATTCGCAAATAGTGTCCTTTCAGTATACAATAATTATGTGTTGTAGCAAAGAAGATAGTTTTTCGAGATAATATTATCGTAGTTTGAAGATATCTTGTCTCTATGATATTACTTTTGCACTATTTTCTGTCTTTTGTGCTCTCTGTAACGTCTTTTAACAATCCCGTATTACCCGAACTTATGCAGTTTATTTTATGTAGTGTTTTCTATTTAAACTTAAACAAACATAGTCTTTTTTTGAACTGAGTTTTCGTAGCTTAACTGTTACCATTTCAATACCTACTTCCTATCGTTAATCCAATACTTTTTTCTAATTCACTTTTTAAATACTTAATTATGATACTAACTGACAAATATTATTTATTAATATAATTGAGGTCAATTAATTTGCTAAGATAAGAAATACTATTTTCCGTTTCTTCAAAATTATTAGTCTCGAGCCTCAAATAGAATAGCTCTTTTGCGCTACCATCAATTATACCTTGTAAAACTTCCCACTGGTAAAATAGCATTAAACCGGCAGCATCACATGTAGGATTAATTAATAAAGTTATTGATAGAATTACAAAGACATCAGAAAAGTAAAGTAATATAGTTATTTAACAGGCACTGTAACGTTTTTCAAGAATACCGTATTACCTACACTTAAATAAACAAAAATGGTCTTTTTTCAACTGAGTTTTCGTTACCTAACTGTTACTTTTTCAATTCCTACTATTTACTCACGTCCTCTTTACATATATATGTATAGGTAGAGAGGACGTTAGTATCATGTACAAATTTACAATCGTTAATCCAATACTTTTTTACTAATTCACTTTTTAAATACTTAATTATGTTACTAACTCACAAATATTAATTATTAATATAATTCTGGTGGTCAATTTGGTAAGATAAGTAGTACTATTTTCCGTTTCTTCAAAAAGTGCCACAACGCTTCAAACTCTTTCTTCTTCTCGTGCCACAAATAGAATGTCTCTCGCTCTTTTGCGCTACCATCAATTATACCTTATAAAACTCCCTACTGGAAAAATAGCATTGAACCGGCAGCATCACATGTAGTATTAATTAATAAAGTTATTGATATAATTACAAATACTTCAGAAAAGTATAAAAAAACAGTAATTTAATAGCTACCATTTAGAGCCCATGTAAAAAAATAATTTATGTAACAAATTTAAGTTTCGTGGTAGATAAAGTGGATATTGTCGATAATTTTACTTATTACTCGTTTTCAAATTCAGAAAAATTTAATTTAAATCAGCTTGAAAAGAAAACAAAGTATTGAGTTGAAAAATAGAATGTAGTGAGAAAATATACATATCATTGAGCTCAGCTAATGCCAATAGAAAACCTCCGAAATGCCGAAGAATACCCACATCAGACGGGATTTGAATTTGAATCTACATTTTTATAAAAGCTTTGAGATATAAAACCCACCAATCACTTGTCGATAAATATCAAATTTGTATCCAATCTTCTATTGATAGGGCAATAATCAAATGAAAATTTATATGACAAAAATGATCAGAATTGTTTCTTTTTTTACTAATAATAAATTACAATTTGAAGTAAAACCTTCAGGCACGCTTATTTTGGGGTGTAAGCTGACGAGAGCGTCACGAAAATTGTGATCGGGCGAAGCGAACATAATAAAAAAGTTAAATAGCAGCCCATTAACATCCCACTGTTGGGCACAGGCCTCATTACCGATGGAATTTATAAAAATATAAAATACTTGAATAGTTCTATACAGATACTAAATCTGAAATGCAGAGTTAGTTTTAAAATGCATTACAAAGCACCCCTCACTTTTAGAACAGATTAAGTGTATTTAAAAACGTGTTTTTAGTTTCTTTTTAACAATAAATGGTTCGCTTTTCAGTTCGATCTCCTAAGAAACAACTATCTTTATATATACAAACATCTTAACGATTTATATATCATGGATAATCTCGTCATGGATTTAAATTTAATGCTGTTTTTTCCTATTGTTTGAAGTTTTTAGCCAACTTCAAAAAAAGGAGAAGGTTATCAATTCGTCTGTATTTCTTTTTTATGTGTGTTACCTCATATCTTCCGACTGGGTAGACCGATCTTGATTATTTTTTTTATATGAAAGGTGGTGCTCGTCATAGGGTTCCATTTTTTTTAACCAGTTCTGATGATGGCATCCATGAGAAAACCGGATAAGTCTTAAATTTGCATAAGTATGTGCGCGACAAATGGACGAATAACTCAAGATCACGCCAAGCGATTTCGATTATTCTTTTTTTATTAGAAAGGATATAAAATTGGATTTGTTAAAATTCCTATTTATAAGCAAATCGTCAACGTGGTGCAAGACACGTTTAAATATTCCGTTATATACATACATACATACAGGTTAAGGTAATGAAACGTGTTATAAAATTAGATTATATTCTCGTATGTTACAAGTGTACTCACTGTTCGCATGTGGTCGTTTCGCTCTTCGACACAGGAGGAAAGTCACAGCTAGTATCAAGAGAAGGGCTGCAGCTCCTGCAGCTCCCCCAGCTGTCACCAGAGTCCCAGGAGCACTTTCCTCTTCCTTGGCAGGTGCTTCAGTACTGGTGCTCGCCGTGTTCAAAGCACGTTGAGTTTTTGCCATCTGCATTTTATTTACTTTGCTTTAGAGATTGACTTTGTTCTAACTTTGTTTTAAATGACATCACCCTTAACTTTCCAAGAGCCCTGTTCTGATAAGAGTCCGTTAAAAACACAGTCAGGTGTCTTTTTTTACCATAATCATTTTATATCATTAATACATTTGGTTTTAATTTATTTTATCTAGATTAGGCCAATTATTATAGTCCATGCTAATATGCTGATTCTATTGCTTGCAAAATTTTCAAAATTTTCATCGGTCTCAGAAAGTCTTCTTAGAAACCCGCACGACAGAGAAATTTGTATTATATTGTGTAGGAATACTACGCATACGCATTGTAATAAGTTTTTGATATTCAACTCTTGGTATACAAACGTGACACTCAACTGTCCATAAAGCGACAAAAAAATAAAAAAACAAAAGAATATAAAAAAGGTAAAGGTAAATTGCAACCCATTAAGGTCTCACTGCTGAACACAAGAGAGAGGGGTTTGAGAGGATTGAACAACCACGCTGCTCCACTGCAGATTGGCAGGCATATTACACCAGTATATGAGCACACACAAGTGCAATCTCTATTCCTTCATTCTCACAGTCCGATGGGTCAGAGATCAGACGCAGGACCGACGGCTTAACGTGCTCTCCAAGAAAAAAGAATGCCACACATCGCCAACTTTGGACAAATACTGAGAAGTTCATAACAGAAAGAAAGATAATTAGAATAGATCAAATCATCTTACGAGTATAGCACTGAAGTCTGAAGGCGCCTGCGCAGTATACGCCTGTATCTTCAACTCGTAAGCAGTATCGGGGGCCAAATGAGTCAAGACCATACGGCGGTCATTACCACCAGTTGTGACCTTCTCGTAAGCTCCCGCTGAGGACACTGCCCGGTAGTACACGTAAAAGCCCTCAGCTTCGACACCTCCATGGCTAGACCACTGTGACAATGTATTTCTTTATTGCATTTATCAAGTAGAAGTACAAGATTAAAAAATCAGTTAAGGTAAGATAAGATGCTGCCTATTAACGTCCCATTCCTGGGCACCAGCCTTCACATTCATAGGAAAGAAGTGTTCAAAGTATAGACCCACACTACCACGCATACCCCAGAATTACTGCCGTCTAGGTCCCATATTTTTAGGACGAAAAAAACAGTGAAGTGAAGTGCTTCGAGCAAAAGTTAATTAATAACTAATATTGACAAAAACAAGAGCCATTTTATTTACAATTCGTCATTTGAGATTTCAATAAATTATTTGTATTAATTTTCGACACTTTTAATGACAATTAAATTCATTATATTCCTAACATTTCTTCCTTTTTCCCTCCTTCTAAGTCTCGGGAATCTAAGACTTAAAAATTGGTTTGCCAAAGAAGTTTTACTTCTGACATGTGTACTTTGTTACTTTGTACACACGCACTTTTAATTTTTTAAATCATTTTTAGTTTACAGCAAAAATATGTTCAGTATTAGGTTTATTGATTACGCCATTCTTGAAAATGTTAACAGAGACTTATGCCATCGATTTTAGAAAAGGCTGTAGGGAAAAGTTCGTATTGTGAGGCTTACAGCAAATATTACTTCTTAATTGGATATGTTAAAGTAATACATGTATTAGTGTAACCTTCATAAATAAAATGCTGTGTCTATATGGCGATATTTCACTCTCACGGTGTTCTATTTAAATATGTATATTCAAGAAGATATGTTACAAAAGGAAAGGTAATCCAAAGGCAAGATTCTCACCGTCCAATTAAGTTGAATGCTGTGAGGTGACAACGAAATAGCCTTTTCTAGAACCGGCGCCCTCGGGCTCTGAGATCCACCTCGCTGTAGGTAAAATTTGCCACTGCTTCGCCCCAATTTGTTGTCCTGGTTTGAGTATACTGCTGCAATACGGAATCTGAAATAAATTTAATCAAATAAAACATAAAATTTTGTCAATTTCCGCTATTTCATCAAGTACCACTTTTTGTAAAACCAATGATACCAAAATACATATTACAACCTATAAGGAGACCGCTTCCGAAAACAAAGACAGACGAAAATACTAATGACCCTTTTGTGATGGGACAGGAAAGAAGATCCCGATAAAAAAATTATCACATTTTTAAGACGTTTTAATGGCATTATTTACGCTCCATCGTGTTAGTACAGTTAAATGAAGCAATAGTTTAAAAAAATAAATTAATAAAACCAGCAATGCAACACAAAATCAACTGGTGCTCTAACACACGGGTCAGTTCAGTTTGATTTTGTGTTCCATTGCTGATTTCTTTTCTAGTAATATAAATAAAACGTATTAAACATATGGTTTTTTTTCTAATCAGAATCGCTTTTTTGAAAGCGATCTCCTAATACCTAGTATATTATAAGGCAATATGTAAATATCCCGTGTCACTAAAATTGTCGCCAATAGACTCTTTTTTTTTGCTGACAGGTTAGCGCTTGACTGTGCTCATAACTGATGGCAAATGATGATACAGTTCAAGTTGGTAAGAGGCAATTGAACTCTTATGATTTGGATATGAGATGGAACACAAATTTCTCTGCTTGGCGGTACGTCTTTCCTTGTAGGGTGGTGGTACTCTGGCACGGCTGTAGCTTCCCACCAGTCCAGACTCAGAAGAATTAGAAAATATAGTTTTCTAAATAAGTTTGGATCGAACTCGGGACTTTTGCTAACACAGCGTGTAGCCACACCACTGCGCCAGTGGGGTCGTCAAAATGAAAACTGAACTTACTTAACCAATTTTGACGCTTCTTTTATATTTTGCTAGATTTGCTCATCATTGGGACATAGGATTGTTTCATATAAGTTAATAATATTAAAAAAATATTGCAATTTCGTTTAACCTAAATAAAAGAATTGAATTTTCAAACAAAAAAGTGTCCAACCTTTAAAACAATTGAATAAGAGTAGAAAATGTACACAAAATTTTATAAAAGTATTTGCCTTGTAATTAATGCAATAATATTATATAATTAAAGCAGCAATATAAATAATCTACTTAAATGTTTTTGATTGATCCACTTACGAACTAAAAGGATTCTCTTTTAAAAGGAACAAACAAAAAATTTTTTCGGACAGAAAATTCGCACTAAAATCCATAATTAAATCGTTGCCGGAAACCAAATCCAATTATTTTATAATTCACCAGTCTATATTTATTATTGAGTGATAAAACAGAACGGAAATTTGATTATTACCGGCAAATAGAGGCGAAATTCGTTTGCAATTGGTATTTGAACACCAAATATATTTGCTTGGGAATGTGGTTTTAGAAATTATTGGATTTGAATTTGATTTCCGTAGAGTTTCGCTGAAGTTTTGATTTGTAGCACACAGAGCAGACATATCGTATATTTAAATGTGAAGATATCGAGGGCCTCTACATATAAACTTGCATTTTAGACATTTTTGTTTCTTATATATATTATTAGATAGGGAGAGAACAATTTAATTGTGCACTACAAGAAAAATACAAAATAAAAGTAAAAACAAAACGGTACAATAGGGCGACCTTATCGCTATGTAGCGATTTCTTCCAGGCAACCTTTGGTTATAGGAATTTTATAAAAATAAAAGGGGTTGATGGTGGTGACAGTTAAAATACACAAATACAAATAGTTTGTATATTAAATATAAATATATACATACAACATTATAAACTATGCTCTAAAAACCTTCTCTCCTATGAGTGAGGAGGCCCATGCCCAGCAGTGGGACATTAATGGGATACTTACCATTTTTTATATCTAAACTAATATTATAAAGAGGAAACATTATGTATGTTTATAACGTTTTCATTCAAAACCTACGGGACCGTTTTCAGAAATTTCTTCACCATTAAAAAGCTTTATTTTCCCTGACGGACATAGGCTATATTACTGTCTCAAAAAAAATAGGGATCCTTAATAAAATGCATTAATGTAACCCAAGGTGTGAAAAAATTTGTTACATTTTGAAAAAATTTGTCACTATTGATGATAGAACAAGAAGATGTTTTACAATATTGTAGAACGTATTAATATCTAAAAAAAAGTCCGTGATACTATATGTCCAACTACTGTAGTCATGCCACTATAGCCACTTTTTTAATTTTAAAAGTTGATAAAAGTACCGACAATAATCAAATCATATTGTTCATACCTTTGTATTAATACTCATCCTATTAACGTTTTATTAAATGTCGTTTCAATACCTGTAAAATACTTTTTAAATTATTAAAATTGGACATTCATTGGACAAGGAGGTGGCGGAACGCTTTAGAGAGGTGGATGGAGATGCTTCCACCATACGTAGGAGGAGGCCGGGGCTCAGACGGGCGGCCCCTGATCGACGTATACCCCCTTAGGGTTAGCGTGTGGCAACAGGTACGAGGCCTGTTGCCCGAAAGCGAGGGAAGACAGGTGACATGTCGAGTGCTCCGGGTATGCCATCCGAATGGATGCATTTTGTCGGGGGGAGCCTTGTAAGGCACATCGTATGCGGGAGTGCAGACGTACTCCGGTCCCGTGCTTTCGCCAGCTAACGTAGGGAGGAGCACCGTCAGGTTTTAGCCAGCAAAAGTCCAGCATAATTCGCAATGCCTCCTCGTGGTATTGCAGGTATCCATGAGGAGGATTTCTTGACGTTAAACAAAAGGATCGTTTAAACTTGAGATATTTTTTTTTGATCCTTTAACTTTTTCCGCTAGAATAGTTCCTCATAGATTTTTTAAGCCATTCTTTGTACACTGTATACTTACTCTTAATTTTATTTTATATCTTTCTATAATTTTCGAACACTGTAATGCATATCCAAATCCAATTACAACTTTTCTTGAAACAGCAAAATTGACTGGTAGATGAAGCTTTACAGACTTAAGCCCACGTTTTGTAAAGATTATATACAAAGCATCATATAGATAAAAAAATGTTACCACTCACTTGTAATATTTGTCTGGAATAAGTCCGTCTATTTGGAAAGAGTGAATATGTGCGGGAATATCATAGTTTTCAGTGTGCCATTGGATGTTAGAAGAATTTGTCACCTCTCTGTATTGAACCTAAGGGAAATATAATAAGAATTCTTTAAAAACTCGTAAATTTTCTTTAGACAAGGTGTTAGAAGACCGCTTCCAAAAACGAAGACAGACGATAGGTCTAAAGACACCTTTGCTGATGGGACGGAAAAATATCTGTTTTTTAAAATCTTTTTTTAGCATTATTTACGCACTATTATGTTAGCTGTATTACATGAAACGACAGTTTCATAAAAAATACACTACCTAGCGCGACCGCGCGTTCTTTGATCAGTTCGTTGACCCGTGCGTTCGAAGATCAATTTTTAATGATTTTGTGTATCATTGTTGGTATTTTTTTAGTAATGTAATGTATTTTTCATAAAACAATAAGTTCATTTAACTGTACTAACATGGGGTATCGTAAATAATACTAATAATACGTTTTCAAAAAATGATATTTTTTTAATCAAAATCGGTTTTTCCCTAGGTCCCTAACAACAGTTACAACGCCAATTAAAAAAAATTGTGTTCGAATGCTGTGTAGCAATCACTTATCATCAGATGAGATTACAGTCATGCACTCACCTATCTGCAATATAAAAAACACCTCTTAAACTTGTTAATGTGCATTAAATTGTAATCATAAATAAATATTTGTATCATAATAAAATTTCTTTAATTTATGACTATATAAATAAAATACATTACTTACTTTAAAAAACTGTATTGGCAACCCGTGGTTGTCATGGGACCAAGACACCATAACACTCTCGTCTGATAAACGGGTCACATTCGGTCTGGATGGTGGTATCAAGACAGCTGCAATCAATACAACTCCTTAAGTTTTTACGTGATGATGTGACATAATTGTCACGTTGCGCCTGAACGCGGATAAAGCGATAGAGAGCCGCGATCGGCCTAATCGTTCGGCTTGTGACGCATCTATCTCTCTTTCACTCCATCGACTGATGCATCCGAGTAGAAGAGAAACAGTTACAGCACACAACCTACACATAAACTGTTTTGTCATATGTTTATAAAATGAAATAAAAAATTTTATAAGGCTTCCATTGTTTATTACAATAATTAAATTTATCGTTATCATGTAACATTATCCGCCGTAAACCGACTTTTCAGACAAGTTTTTTTTACACCAGTTTTTTAAAAGAATGTCTGGTAATTGAGCTCATAATTTAACTTTGCGGCCAAAAATATTCAGGCAATCTATATTGTCATGATTCCGGATGTCATGATACCTAAAATTTTAGAATAATTTATATTTTTTATTAAGGCAGCCAAAACAGGTCCCAATATTTGATAGACTAAGTAATAATATTATGTAAACCTTTTCGTGATCCTATGGATGCATAACATTATTAATTACAATGCGATATTAAAATTTTTTTAGGATTATTTTCTTACTTTTAGCATTGTTAATAGTTAATGAATATCTATTAACTAATATCTCAACTGTGGTTATTTAATTAGACAGTTTTGGAGCTTATTACATAAAACTAAAAAGCGAGAGTTTAAAATGTTTATATCTAGATCACTACTGTAGATACCGGATATATCAAGACCAAACCGTATTCTAAGAAGTGAAGCTTTCGTCTAATAGGTATAATGTTTTATTATAGATATTGCTAAACGGTGAATGTTGTGATAGAGTAAATAATTTCATGTAAGTAATGAAATATTAATTAGTAATTCCATTTATCTGTAATATATTTTAATTGTACCACATACTATGCGCAGAATAATGTTATTTCGTTCTTTCATTAAAACAGTGCCAAATTAAATACGTTTGAGTCTCCATCTGCGGGTATTGTTACAGTGGAAGCAATCCTACCCCACTTCGAGCAATGGTTATGTAGGAAGCACGGATCCCTCTCGTTTGGACTGGTGCAGGTACTAACTGGGCACGGATGCTTTGGTACGTACTTGCACCAGATAGTTGGGCATGAGGACTCACTCGCCTGTCACCAGTGTGGAGCCCTCATGGACACATCTCACATTACTGTCGCAGAATGCCCAATTTGAGGGCCCCAACAGCACCCCCAGATGTCTGGTTGGCGGTGAGCTCTCTCTGTAGGACATAATCGGCTATATGCTCAGCAGTGAAAGTAGTTGGCCGTTGGTGTCTTCCTATTCTGTGAGAATGCCAGCTCACATAAGGAGTCATCAGAGAGGAAGAGGGAAGCTGCAGCTGACGCCACCTCTATCCGTAGGAGGAGACTGGGAGCCAGTAGACATGCCTTTACGAGTCTCCTGCCATTCTGAATGGTCGTAACAGACGATGTCCGGAATCCCAGAGCGCGATGTCCCCACTGAACCTATGGTATTTCTATTCAAGACACTGAGAGTCCCGCTGGGTTTTAGTAAGTATTCTTTTCTTCAACGAATCCTGGTTGAAAGTATGAATTTCAGCCGGGGTGCAAAATGCATTCCCCACCGAAAAAAATAAATAAATATCTTATGTTTCAGCTAAGTATTGAGAATTATTGATTGAATACCGACATATACAATTTTATATATCTCACCTTTATGTTTTCTAGGATTTTTCTTGTTGTGCCGTTTGGGAGGCTGCGAGGGGATATGTAACTTAGGAGTTTCTGCAGAGTAATCCTGTAAAATATGTACACTTGAAACAATTGTCAATAGTTAAAAAAGAGGTGTTGATATCGTTTCACAAAGCCTTTTATATACCTGATCGGATATCTGTACGGGTACAACGGTAAGCAATGCAGCATCGTACGCACAGCCAAGGGAATTGCATGCAAAACACTGGACAATACCCGCGTGACGTTTTTCAACACGATCTATATGAAGATCCGAATCTAAAATATAAAATTAGGTGTATTAAGGAAGCTGTCAGCAGCATGAGTGTATACACTTTATTGCACCGCAAAATTCATACATTTTATTAAGCGACTTCAAAATAAATAAAGGAACTCTTTCAAATATTAATATGCTCTAAAAAGTAAAACATATTTGTGTATTCATTGTTAGTCATTCGTATTCTTATATTTGCAGTCGGTGTCAGCCAACGCAGGTACCAACGTATATAGCTATAGGTTATAATTATAGGTGTAAGCGGCGGTGGATTTGCCAAGTGGACACGCGGGACACACTTAACTTGGCTGACGCCGACTCCGAATATAAGAATACGAAGTACTCTTAAAAAGAATACGCAATTATTTTTTACTTTTTAGAGCACATTAATATGTTTGTAAAACTTTGTTTTGAAGGCGGTTCTTTTTTTGTTAAAATTTTAAGTTATTATAATAAACTTAAACAAAGAACGTACAACGGGCGTCCTTATTATTTAACAACGAAGTAGGATACTAGTCAATAAGATAAAAATACACACACATATTTACACCCTAATAAATGTATAATAAGATTTTTTTATTGCTGACAGTTTAGCTCTTGACTGTGATCTCACCTGATAGTAAGTCATAGTACTAAGATGAAAGCGCGCTAAACTGGCAAGAGGCGATACTTATGGTTTCTATACAGCATCGTAACGGAAAACAAATTTCTTTGTTTGGCGGTACGTCTTTGCTGGTAGGGTGGTAACTAGCCACGGCCGCAGCCAGTCCAGACTCAGACAAATTAGAAAATACATTTATTTTAATTCGTCCGACTGGGAATCGAACCCGTGACTTCTGCCAAGAAATATGTAATATAATCATATTAATATCTATCAAATATTGATATACATACGTAAACTTACAAATTATATTAAAATAACTTTAAGTCCTACTGCAAGGTACAGAATTGAGTGCATGTATATGGTATAGTAAGAATTCTTTTATCATATTGAGTAGTGACATTAGCTATAAATAATTCGGGCTATAAATAATGCAAAATTTCTAGCAACAACATTTTATGGAAGTCTAAAGAAATGTGTGACTTCACACGTATTTTTATACCAAGTCATTGATGTATTTCTAAAGAAAACCTTCATTGTTATAGGTTTTGTTAAATTAGCTCTAAAATTAAAGATTTCACAAAAAAAACGTTACTGTAATAAGATTTAAGCCTCACTATATAAAAAATATCAGATTAAAAGTTTAAATATTGTTATACGACATTTTTCCATATAATTTAGTTACAACCCCTCCAATTTAGATATTTTCCGAATAATATACGTATAGACGAAACTGAAATAATAAAATATATAAGTAGATAATGTCTAAAATGAATAAACAACATCCTCACAACGTTTTCCTTCGTCATAAAACGAATTTAAATCAACAATCGAGCCAGTACTGCCTATAAATTTAAACGCAAAAAATAAAACTAGTTGTGAACTATCAGAACCAGTACTGAAACTTGGATCCTTAGCGCTAAATTACTTTTAAAGTTACTCTCACTGTTGCTGAAATGGGAAAAAATGAGATTTTATTACCCTGCAATCTATTAAGTTTGGTAATATCCTAATAATATTATACTTTTCACTTATTAATGTGTATCATAAGCCTAAATTTAAATAAATTTTTTACTGAGTAATATACTTAATGGCTTGCGTCTTGTTATACCTGTAAAACACAATAAATCGAAATTCACCTGAAATTTTAATTAAAATATTAAAGTGCCACTAAGATGCCAATGTTTTTTTGTGGATTTGTCATTGTTTCAAGCAAAAACAGCTAAAGCTGATAAAAGCGATTTAAAAACACGTTTGTTCAATTTGTACTCGTAAAGAGGTCTCAATAATAAATGCACATATATGTCGGAGAAAAGCATAGGTTCCCGCCGACAGCGTCATTAGTGTGGTGCATAATTTAACTTCCAAAGTGTGGGCGTCGGTGGGTAATGTTGGCGCAATCAAATACTTTATTAATTAACTCAGATTATAATGTCCAATCACTTAATGTACTCGATATCAAGTTACACAAACACATTAACAATAGTTTGGAACGCGCGACAGATTCAATTGTCGACCACTCTACGGGACCGTTACTCGAGAACTGTCGAGAACGCCGCCGGCCTGTGACACTCTTCGGCGCCTCTAGACTCTGTCCAGCGCCGATAGATGGCGCTGGAGTTCCGGAAACTATTTGATTCCGAATATATATAGTACAATCCGTAATGAAATTAAGTTCAACAACGCTAGACTTGTGATTAATATAGTAGCAACACTTAAAAATACCAAAAAACATTGTAACATAGTACGAAATGTTATGCAATACAAGGTACATTAACGAGCGGACCAATTTTGTGAATACAGTCATTCGATATGCCTTATGGTGTAGTTGTTTTACGAGAAGTAGTGCAAGTTGTGTATAATTAAATAATGGAGAGATTAAAATTGTTAGTTAATATGAGTTGGAGTTTTTATAGTAGTAATTAATAAAATCAAAATGAAAGAATAAAAAAGCTCATCAAAAGGGAATCTTTAAACATTTTACGTAAGCTTTTAATAGATGGCAATGTACAATTTGTTGCAAATACAATTGTTATTAATGAAGTAATATATTAAAAAATTATATTCAAATCATGTAATCCATTACAATGAATGCGATAAACAACAAATTACTTTATTAACGTTTGAGAGAAGAGAACGAGAGCTAGTAGCAAAAATTTAAAAATGGGGACAAAAAGTTTTCTAAATTTATAGCATCAATCCGAAACTACAATTTCATTAACTTGATCTCTAGATATACTGGCGAAGCCTTCAAACTCTATGACACAATGAAATTTAAATAAAACTGATAAAGTACTGCAAGTTAATTCAATGAATAGTACACGGTAATAAACTTTCCTTCTTCGGAAGCAATAGCGGAGTAAGTTTAAAGAAGTAATTTAGTGCGCTCTAAGAAGTTAGTTCCCTTTCTTCGATCGTTGTTCAAAACTTGTTATTCGCTTTAACGTAATGTGTGCTGTAAAACTACGACTAAATTGTAAATATAATCAAATTCAAAACTAAATATCTTTATTCACTTGAATTGTCAAATATCATTTTTTTCATACATTAATATTTAAGAACGAGTTACAATCTAAAGGTTCCTTCGCATCCTGTTCTGAAAAGAACCCACAACAAACTCAGTCGGGTGTACGTTTTATTTCCATCATCATTACAGAGCAATTCTTTTTTTTATTGCTGACAGTTTAGCGCTTGACCATGATCCCACCTGATGGAAAATGCTGAAACAGTCTAACATGGAAGCGCGCTAATCTAGTAAGATACGATATACCCCTTATGGTTTCTACACAGCATCGTACCAAAACACAAATCTCTTTGTTTGGCGATACGTCTTTGCTGGTAGGGTGGTAATTAGCCACGGCCGAAGGCTCCCATCAGTCCAGATTCAGAAAGTTATTTTAGTTTACGTTTTTTTTCTTAGGGGACGCCTGAAAATCAGCATTAAGCTGAGGCGTCGCCCATTTGGGATATCTACTTTTGTACATGTACCAGTAATAAACGATTTTTTATAATCATTAATGTTTAAAATAAGGCATAACAAGTTTGTTTTTATTTCTTGTATTGAAGTTGTGTAAAAATATCTTTACCTGTTGCCTTTATTCCTTTTCCAGTCTTAATCAATTCAGCGTTTAATATCCAATGAATTACAGGTGCTGGTTGCCCGTGAGGTACGCCGCAGGAAATGTGAGCACTAGAGCCTTCGCTAGCGTTAACACTACCGGCAGAGCCTTCCCAATATGGTGGTTGAAAGGCTATCACCTTCCAGGATCTTCGAATGCCCTCGGCGGAACATGAATATACACCCTAAGACAATAAATATTTAAAACTGTATAATAGTTTACACAGTTAAAAGTCTTAACATATATTTAGATTATACGAATATATATAAAATTGTTTGAAATAGAAACGTCTATTTTCTTTATATGTTATTAGTCCCCTCCCCATTCTCTCTTATAAAATATTGTTCAACTCATTGATACGATATCAACATTCAGAAAATTTTAGAATGGAGTTTTCATACAATTACATACAAAAACACTAATGTTTCCTCTTTATAATATTAGTATATAGATATGGACATCAAAAATGTATAATAAAATTACTATCAGTATAATTTATGTACATTACTGGCCTGCTGTGATAAGCATTTTACATAAACTAATGTAACCTTTATTTATATATGTTTAACAGTTATTTGTGAACTTTTTTCTTACAAGTCCTGGCTTAACTTCTCCCTTTTTTTAAACTAATAAGTTGAATTTGGATTATATATTTTTACAACTTATATATTTGTTTATATTATTAAAAACTACTACATACTATGGAGTATATTAAGTTACATATAACAATTAAAACAAGTGTATGCCTTCGTTAAAAAACTAATTGAAAGAAATCAAATATTAATAAGTGTATAAATGTGGTTAAAGTAATGACATATTGCCGTGATCACGTTTACACACCTCATGTTCACTGGTAAAGGGATCCACAACCAAATTGTTCCCCTGATCAGGTAAGATAGTTTCCGTTCCCTTGCTTCCTTTGCTCCAAGTTATTTTGGGCGGTGGAGTACCCACTGCCCCACACCACAGTCGTAACGGATCGAAAGGTTTTACAGGAACTGTTAATACTCCGTCTTTATCTATCACACCCACATACTCTTCATTTTCAAGGAATCTGTGTAAAAATAATATCATAATGGGTTTGTTAATAATTTCATAAGCAAAAACATTAATATTCATCTTCACAGATTAACATCTCGACCAAAGAATATATATGGAAAACAAAACGTATCAGGATAGGAGTAAATTATTTCTAAATTAATTAGATGGTGGAAATATCATAAGAGATATATCGCTTCTTTACTCCAATTACACACACACACACACACACACACACGTGCCTGCGTGTGTGCGTGCATGCGCGTGTGTGTGTGTAGTATTTATAGGTTCAATTTATTATTTGTGTTTGGTATTCCTATTTATGTCAAAATTTTATGCAATCTCAATTAAGTACCCTCTCATATCAAAGGGTTTCTTGAAGAAATATGTATTTAGAAATAAGTCGTCCTATATAGCTTTTCTCTTTTCCTATTATCTTTGGTATATAAATGAATAAACTACTCTAGATTATTTATAACCGATGCACTAGTAAAGACGTTGGCGCTCTAACGCTCCTAAACCTTATTTATTTCTTCAAGCTGCATAAAACAATATCAATTACTAGTTATTTTCCCATCACAATTAGCATCAAGTTCGCGTTACTGTTTTAACAATCGCGCTGCAATATCTAAAAAGGTTTTCGGAAAACCCGTAAGTGCTTTAAAAGCGTTCTTAAATTACCAGTGAGTCTTCACAGATGATGGATAGTCCACTATCTTGATTTACGGCTTACTGAAGTCATAGCGATTTATTATTTTTACATCTACTAGAGTTGCTGGATTCAATTTTGAAGCACTATCTTATTTTTCTTATTACGTAATTTTTTACATAAAACAATGTTAATGTAAATTCCTACGCCATCTAGCACGAACTTCTGTAACACATTACATAGTTTTCTTTACTTTCAGCTACAATTATACCTAAATTTTATCAATGAATTACTATTTGATAAAACTTTATTGAATTTAAATGTCAGCCAATAAAATTTGAGCAGTAATATATATGGAAAAGTTTATGAAAGAATTTAAAGATGGGCTCAAATTTAGAATACATCTTATTACTAGAAGATTACATTAAATAATAATTGTTTTCAGTAAATCCATAAAGCTAGGAGTTGAAAAAGGAAGTTTAATTTTGGACGTGTCTTATTATAAGGGGGTAAAATTTAATTTTTTCAATAAATAGCCCCTAAATTTTGAGATTTTCAGTCTGAAATTATGAAACGTCAACACATTTACAAGATGAATATTGACACCGAGAGCAAATCAACTGAGGATGATTTTTGGTACTAGTTATGTCATATAACAATAAAGACATGTGTACTTCCCACAGTACCCTCGCAATGTATATTTGTCGGAGATTAAGAGAGAAGGAAGCATAAAACAAAGGGGCGTGGGGTTCTCTGCCGACATCGTCATTAATGGCATCCATAATTTAATTTCCGTACTGTGGGCGTTGATGGGTAATGTTGGTGCAATAAAACACTATTAATTAACTTAGATTATAATGTTCCCGATATCAATTTACACAAACCCATAAATAATAATAATAGCTAGGAACGCGACAGTTTCAGAAGTCGACCGCACCGGCGGGCCGTCACCCGAGAACTGGAGAGACGTGCGTTTGTTACTTATTGACTCTGCCCCACACCGATAGACAAATGGCGCCAGCATTCCACAGACTATCGCACTTCGAGATATTAAATAATATCTAATATATCCGTGATTAAAAATTGCTATATCTCGATTCGAAACTGTAACCTCTTGTAGCAAGTACTCGCACCATGACGCCAACGACGATGATAACACAAAATTTGTCACATCAACACTTGCTATTATTTCTAAGAGTTTTATAATTATTTTTATTAATAACTGTTTTAACAATGACTAATCAATATGCCACCATTTCGTGGCACATTGATTCTTTCTAGTGTTCTTAATTTTGACAGATTAAGCATCCCTTGCTCGCACATCTGTTAATATTAGATACGTTTAATTAATTAATTTTCTATCCAAAATAAAGTGATTTTATATATTAAGGTAAGGGAAGTAGCATCCCATTAAAGTCCCACAGGCACAGGCCTACTCACTCATATGAGAGAGGATTTTTAGAGCATATACCCACCATAATGCTCCACTACGGATAGGCAGGCATAGTACACAAGTGTACTGTCTATTCTTTCACTCTCATAATCCGACGTGACGGCAATCAGATGTGATCAGAGAGAGATCAGGCGCAACACCGACGGCTTAACGTGCTCTCCGAGGCACGGGGGTGGATCACACAGCCAATTTTTTCCCAACTTCGGGCAAATATTGAGAAAAGCTTAATAGAAAATTCAATATTGATTTCGAATTTGCCCAACCCGGAAAATCGAACTCAGGACCTCAAGTTTGTAGTCGAACATGCTAACCACTAGACCAATGAGGCAGATTTTATATACGCTTTTATGTAAAAGAAAGCCTTCAGCCATTTATGGTGCACAACACCTTATCTAGAGCAAGCCCAAAACGAGAGTAATATAATAGTTATTTAAGCGAGGCATTTGTAACAATTTATTACATAAAGTTTAGATTAGACTATCATTCGTTTTAACAAAGTAAAAAATCTTCTTACTTAGTCTATTAAGATATGAATTGCTACCAAATTTAGGAATAAAATTGTAAAATTAAGCGAGAATATTTGGTACGATACTTTGTTCAAAGTTATTGAAATAAATAGATTGAATAGAGGCCAATACGAAGTCTGTAATGACCAAAATTCGTTATAAAGATTATATTATTGATGAATTGTCTTACGGGATTTTGAAAAATCGAGCAAGTGGGTTATATTGACAAATGAAAGATTATATACGTTGTATACAAAAATACGGCAAAAAGGCATTGAAGCAAAATTAAAATGATGGAACAGGTAGCTTTTGTTACAGTAATGGTATAACTACTTTTTATTCCTAAATTCGGACGGGAACAAAATTAAAAGCGCGTGCGTACAAAGTACTCATGACAGAAGTGAAACTTCTTTGGCAAATTAACTTTTAAGTCTTGTTTATATATCTAAATCATTAGATTTACGAGACTTAAAAGGAAGATAGGTTAGTTAAAATATTAAGTGTCCAAAATTAATAGAAATAAATTATTGAAATCACAAATGACGAATTGCAAATAAAAATGCCACGTGTTTTTTTGTCAATATTAGAAATCATTAATTAAATTTTCTTTTGGAATTTAAATTTTATGAAAAATGTGTTTCATGTTATTTGTAAATATTAAAACTATCTAATCTTCAAACGATCTTCGTGTCGCTAATCACGCGGTTCATCCATCAAAATTTTACCCTCATAGGCTTAAAGAAGTTTCACTTCAAAATTCTAAGCATTAATCTTATATAATATAAATCACGGTAAAAAGTGGTCGAGTTTACTAATACATAGGTCATTTTGACACGCGAAGGGAGCGATTTCACCGAATCGCGATACGACGCCGGAAACAAGTAAGTTGCTTTTAAGGTTTCTTTAGAAGCAAACCAAAATATACAAATCGTGGAATACGTTAAGGAGTAACTAAAACAAAAATTCTTAATAACTCTTTTCTAAAAATAACTCTTCTATGACTTATCTTATTCAGCCTCAGTATTAAGGTACTAGAGCTTGCACTTGCAAAGTAATTTATATATGTCAATCTATAGAAAATTGAAACTTATAACTGGGCCTGCGACTGGTGAGTTAGCTCATAGTCCAAGGATACCAATGATACCTATCGATATACCTATACTGTATTTATTTTTATCGAGAATGATTTAAAAAATCTTTCATAACCTCCTTGAAATCAATAGTTTTTCAATACATACATTCATACATAGCATCATAACATAGCCCCATGCCTATAGGGGTAGGCAGAGACAACGTCCTTCCACTTGCCACGACCCTTGCATATCTCCTTCACCTCTTTCATTCTCATTAAACCTTTCATACAAGTTCGTCGGTTTAGAGTACTCTTGACCTGGCCCTTATATAAAATGTCCTGGATTTAGTCCAGGAACATTCGCCTTGGTCTACCCCTTCCAACTTTCGCATTCACTCTTGATTCATAAATCCTTTTTGTCAGTCTCCTTTCATTCATATACATTATACATAAATGATGTTACGAATTAAAAAATGTATTAGTTAGATATATTCGTTGTAAAGTAAAATCTGTGTATTGATTAGATTATGAATGTAAGTGTGTATCTACTAATCTGAAAGGAAGCAATTAAATACTAACCGAAATAAATCTTTTCCGTCCGACTTAGTAGACTTTCCACTATATATTTACAATATTATGTATATGTCGGAGGGCAGATCTCTGTGGAACGCTGGCGCCATCTATCGGCATGGACAGAGTCAATAAGTGGCAGTCCGGCCCGTCTCTCGGCAGTTCTCGAGCGGTGGTCGGCCGGTGTTGTCGACTATTGAAACTGTCGCGTTCCTAGCTATTATTCTTAATAAGTTTACGTAAATTGATATCGGGAACATTAAGTGATTGAACATTATAACTAAAGTTAATTAATAAAGTGTTTGATTGCACCAACATTACCCACGAACGCCCACAGAATAAGAAATTAAATAATGGACCCAATTAATAACGACATCGGCGGAGACCCCTACGGACCTGTACTTTATGCTTCTCCGTTCTCTCTTATTCTCCGACATATATATTACGTGTAGTAATTGTATACCTATTCATTTATACATACGACGTGGGAGTAAACAAATTGCTCTAATTTATATTCATATAAATATGATAAAGTTATATTGTAATGATGATGGTAAATAAAACATACAAAATACCTGACTGAGTTTGTTGTGGGCTTTTCTCAGAACAGGGCGCGAAGGAAACTTCGTAACTTTAAAATTTAAGTCGTTCTTGATACCATCATCAGTGTTACATTAGAATAAGTGTGTGGAAAAAATATATGTCGGAGAATAACGAGAGAAGGAGGAATAAAGCATAGGGGCGCAGGGTTCTCCGCCGACATCCTCATTAATGGCATCCATAATTTCTATACTGTCGCCTGTTGTGGGTAATATTGGTGCAATCAAACACTTTATTAATTAACTCAGACTATACTATTCAATCACTTAATGTTCCGGATATCAATTTACACAAACTCGGTAATAATTATAGCTAGGAACGCGACAGTTTCAAAAGTCGACCGCACCGGCGGGCCGTCACCTGAGAACTACCGAGAGACTTGCGCCGGATTGTCACTTATAAACTCTGCCCCACGCCGATAGACAGATGGCGCCAGCGTTCCACAGACTATTGCACTTCAACATATATATTTGACGACTCAAAAGTGTTGTAATAGGCCTATTTGAATAAAGATAATTTGAATTTTAATTTAACTTCTCTCCACTTTCTTTGACGGTTTCCCTAACGCCAGGCTTGTCTGGAAGATATCGTAATGAGCAATAAGAGCGCCCAATTGCACATTAAAAGTACCTAATATTGAGTAATTGTACATCTATATTTAGCCTAGGGTAGGTACCACCTTAACAAAAAAGATGTGCCGCCGACCATAGTGATAATGAGATTACAGCAATAAAATAAAACTTGCCTAATCCCTCCTCGCCCTTCATATTGAACCCTTAGCATTGTCTTCTCTGGTAATTCTATAGATTGGTCACTGATATCGTTTGTGGCTATACATCCATATCTACCGCTGTCAGATTCTGTAGCATTCTTTATCACAAGGACTCCGTTGGACGTGTCCAGCTGTTTTCTTGTACCCTGAAATAAGAATGGGAAATTATCATAATCAAAGCTGACACAGAAAACGTTTTTTTGCCATATAACAACTATTATCGCTATTAAAAAAAGTTACAAGTGCGTCAGAAGTGAAACTTCTTTGGAAAATCACCAGACGAGGATATATGCATGCAATCGAACTATTGTTCAGCAGCAAAGTTTACGCCAAAATGCCTTTCTTATATGTTGTATTTACGACTGGCACGAGGACACTATTGTGACAAGTAATCGACGCTAATTGGCTCTTTATTGGTAAGTACATCTTATGATTGGCGTTCTATTATTCTCCAATCAAAGGGTTTACATAAAGTGTAAAAACAACATTATTCCGAAAAAAAAACAATAAAAACAAAATATACATACTACAGTTGACAAAAACATTTCTTATATGATTTTACTAATTATTTGTATACATAGAGACTCTAAATTAATTAAAATATAACATATCTAGACGAAAGGAAAAGTCGCGACATAAGTCTTGTTTATATTTATACAAATCTAACACTTTAGATTACCGAGACATACAGGGAGGGAAAAAGGAAGATATTTTCCTTCAAACTAATTAGTATAAAAAACGCTGCACATCTTCGTGACGCTAATCACGCGTTTCATCCGTAAAAGCTTTACCCTCATGCGCCTAAAGAAATTTCACTTCAAAAATATGGGTTGTTGATAGTATTTTTTAGTATATAAATATTTTTTAATGCTACATTATAAATAAATATTAGGCGTGGACAATCCTCATCACTCTAGGATGTGGAAAATAGATGTAGCCGATTCTTAGACCTACTGAATATGCATATGGAATTTTAAAAAAATCGGTCAAGCCGTTTCTGAGGAGTATGGTAACTAACATTGTGACACAAGGATTATATTTATAAGAGAATCATGTTTACGGATTTATTTGCTACATAAAATTTTGTAGTGATTTAATACTTTTTGAAGTGAAAACGTCGTTGTGTGAAGCGGTAAAAATATATACATTTATACAAGTAACGAAATTGGAGCTTCTGTTTGGTATAACAAATTAAGAGCTCATTACTTCCGAAATTAAGCGGATCACTAATATACAAATGCAAATTTAATTCTATTTTAATGTCCGATGTGATGATCATCCGGGGTTCTTCACAACCAAGTTGTGGGGTACGGGCCTCGAGGCAATGCCTCATTACCCGAGCTTATTTTCTCAGGCATCGTCGATGCCCGGTATTTGTGTCTGCCCGTCATCCTAACGGGCTGGTTCCCACCAGCTTACACCGGTCATCCAGGTCAGTCCGAGTTCTGTCACTGCCGTCGAGTCGTCAACGCCGTCATCTTCACCCACGCCTGGTGGTGGTGACAGCAGGAGCTCACGATTTAGTGGGCGCCCAGTGCTTTCAGACTTATGATACTGGCTGGCAATGCCATGTATATACCTGATATGATGATGATATTAAAGAGGACGACTCATAATTTAAAGTTATAAGGCCTCCTTCGCGGATTTTTCTGAGAAGAGTCCACAACAAACTCAGTCGGGTGTCACTTTTCTTTCTCATCATCAATACAGTATATATTTTAAATTTATTATATTTCGAATTCAATCACTCCGACATTTTTTATCTTATTTTGCATTTAATAAACTAATTAAGTGTATTTTTTTATGAATTTAGAAAAACCAGTGCATTTATTACAACTATAAAATGTATTTACAATTGTTAAATAAATAAAAAAGAATTCACCTTTGTCTTATATGTTTTTAAACGAATTTAACCAACATCTTACCCTTCGAATTTCCGTCCACCAACTCAGTCTAGCAGGAGGTTCAGACATTGGCACTTTGCAATGCAGAACTACGGTATTGTGATCTGGAGCTATCACCATACGAGTCTCTTCGGTGTTCCTAGTGGTATCCAGCTTCGCAATTGTGAGCCGAGCAGGAATGGAAACCAGACTTATTGCCCCATACCATACTACGCACTGTAGGCAATAAAAATGATTATATTTATTACTAAAACAAAAAAAATTATCTCCTACATTCTTTCGTATACTTTTCTCTAAAACGTTATGTGTTTATCTTTCACCGCGAGCGATACAAATAGTTATTTGGAATTTCCTATTCCCGTAGAATTGTGGATAGAAAAAGCCTATGTTATTTCTTTTGAAATAAAGTACATTTCCTCAGCAGCAAAGCTTTTAAATATAAAGTACAAGAGTGCAACTTAAGTTGTAAGTTTGAACGCTGCCTTTGATCTAGTTGTGAAAATGTTTGGCTACAGACATTTTCTATTAAGATTTTCTCAATATTTGTCCGATGTTGGCAAGTTTCAACGTGCTCCAGACCCGAGCCTCAGAGAGCACGTTGAACAACCGGCGGTCCTGCGCCTGATCACTCTCCGGTTGTGTCGGATTGCCGTCACATCAGAGTGAAGCAATAGAAAATCACTTGTGTACTATGCCTACCAATCCACAGTGGAGCAGCATGGTAGGACAATGCTCTAAAAACCCTCTCTCCCATGAGTGAGGAGGCCTGTACCCAGCTGTAGGACGTTAATGAGTTGCTACTTAATTACAAGAGTGCCACTACGAAAAATATAGGTGCCATGGTGTTTTAAATCTATTCTTTAATAATTATGTGAATTAAACATAGTTGTACACAAAAAAAACCTTTTCTATCATAACAGAGTCAGAGCCAACATCCACCTCGACAACATACTAGCAATGTCTCGCGGTTTCACCCGAGTAAATACCGAAATTTATTTCACTTACTTTTTAATTACTTCCTTTCAGATTACTAGATATAAACTTACATTCATAATCTCATCAATATACAGATTTTACTTTACAATGAATACCTTATATATAACTAATACATTTTTAATTAGTAACATCATTTACATAGAATGTCCGATATTAGCAAATTCAAGAATACTCTGTAGGTATAAAAAAATTGATTTCAATGGAAGAATTTATTATATCGCTCTATTAATTTTGAGCTTGATAAAAATAAAAACAGTATAGGTATATCGGAGGGTATCATTGGTATCCTTGGAATATGAGGTAACTCACTTGTCGCTGGCCCATTTATATAGATCTTTATTTAGATTGACATTTTAAAATTCACTATATATTTTGAATGGAATGACCGATTTTAATAATTTAGAGGTTATGTTACAGGTATTGAAAGGATCTTTAATCAAATATCATTTAATATAATAAAGATAAGTACATGTATGAATAATGTGGTTTTATTATTGTCAGCACATTTATTAACTTTTAAAATGTAAAAAGTATTTATAGTCGCATAACTACAGTAGTTAGACATAATGTATCGGACATTTTGTAGATTTTAATAAGTTCTATAATATTGTAGAATTTTTTTTGTTCTATCATCATTTGTTTCCGCAGTGCACACGATGACAGATTTACATGATTTTTTCACGCCAATAATATAACGGAAATCGTACGTCTAGGACCAGTGTGGCAATCGCGGAAACTGACCCGAAGGATTAAACTTAAAATCTTCGGACCCAATGTTAAATATGTGTTGCTATATGGGTGCGAAATGTGGAAGGTCACCTCGCGACAAATCCAAGTCTGCGTCAACCGGTGTTTGCGTCACATCCTCGGAATCTATTGGCCCGAGGTAATCTCTAACGAAGATCTGCTCGAAATATGCCATGAGACTTTGATCGAACACCAGATCAAACGGCGGAAGTGGAGATGGATCGGCCATACGCAACATCGGGATTCCAATCATATCTCCAAGCAAGCTTTGGAATGGATTTCTCAAGGTAGAAGGAAGGCCCCGATAGACTTGGCGCCATTCCGTACTGGCAGAGGCGGAGAACAATACAATGACGTAGAGCGAGTTGAAGCATGCTGCTCAAGATCGTTCGCGATGGAAAATTACTGTAGACGCCTTCTGCCCCACATAGAGGATATAGGACATTAAGTCAAGTCTTTTATTTTATGACAAAATAATAAAGCATATATCGCTCAGTGAAAAAGCAATTCTAATGGTGAAAAAATTTTTGAAATTGGCTGAGTGTGAAAACTTTACAAATATACATATAATATATGAAAAGAGTCCTATATTATTTATAAAAATACACAAAAAACAGAAGAGACATTGTATAAATTACTAATATAAATATATTTCTATAACCGGATTGTATTTCTGTTTGTGTCTCGTCTCTAAAATTAGGCATTGATATTGATTGGAACAAAGCGCACTCGCTGCGGTTGGATTATGTTTTCATACAAGAAGCATTAATGTCAACTAGACATTTCAATATGGATTATTCCGTGCTTCTTTTGACATATCAGAAACAAAATGGCAACGAAGCATTTCTTGATGTTTATAAATTGTTACTTATGTTTTATTCTGTTCACCCGGTATTTCATTACAGTTACTATATGACGCTCTTAATATTTTCCTCTCAGTGAAATTTAAAAAAAGTTGTTCACCATTTTACATACGATTGGGCCTACGTGGCTCAAATACAGGAGAGTCTTCTATTCTCTTACCAGAGCGCAAAGGTTTTCGATAAAATAATCCTAATCCTTCTTTGACCCTGCTCGAATCTGAAACCCTAAACCTCACTATCAAATTAACCAGTAATCAAGGGCATTTGTTTAACTCCTAATGCGTTGCAGTTTATTGAAGATATAAAGCCATCGCTTCCAACTATTAATCTCACTTTTTTACTCTACATAATAAACAATGACGTTCCTAGGTTAATCAGTCAATTTACGAGCGACAATTGATGTTAACTTGCACTTGGTCTATCAGTTAGTTGTTGTCACAATCAAATCATATTTATCTCATAGTCGTGGCAATGGTCCTACTGGTTCTTTTAACTCTCAATACAAAAGACAGCAAAATAAAGTCGCTTCATAATTATGTCCCACTAGGTTAACTATAATAAGGATAATAAAGGCGTATTATAACCTGGTATAAGGCACTCGGAGTATCCTTTTTTACTTGAACAATAAGACGCGTGGAAACACTATCTTTATCATTGATCCCATCGACATTGTTCCAGTCCTTCCATTCTTTATCATCGTCAGGTCGCCATCTCCATGTCAGCTTCTCTCCGGGGACTCTGACGGAGCACTCAAAGGTCACCTCGTGGCGAACTGGCGCTGTCACGGACTCAGGATACTTGGTGAACTCCATCTCGAATTCTGTAATTAAAAATCCATGAGTACTAAATTTGAATACGTTTCTAAAGATTTTAGGTAAAGGCACGGAAGTATCTGTGGTCTGTAATGGTTAGAAATTTATAGTGTTAAATTTCTTATAGTGGAATCCCACTAAAATTTACAAATGTGCTTTTCAGTGTAATTTCACCAAACTGATTTTTAAAAGAAATATGTATTGCATTATTGTATTTAGTCTCTTACTGTGTGTGCGTATGAGTTTTATGAGTGCGTGTGCGCATATGAGTGTCAAGTTAACTGTGTTATCGTTTTTTTGTTGCTTCTTTTCGCTGGGAAATACTTTTTTGCAATAATCTCGACCCATCGATTTGGAATGTGAGACTCGACGAGCAAGAAGGCCTCGCAATACCCACTAAAACCCATTGGAACGCTCTTCATCCATGAATGAGACACCGGGGTTAAACTTTCATATTCATCCCTGGTGTGCGGGATGAGTTCGACTGAGGATACACGGAGAAGGTGACAGGTAAGCGGTTGACTGTGACCTCTCCTGATTGTAGGCGATACAGTCTCAAATGGAAGCACGCTCCCCTTTTAAGAAATAGGTTTCAATTTACGGTTTTTACACAGCATCGATAAGTAAATTCTTTTAGCGGCACGTCTTGTTGATATGATGCTAATTAGCCACGGCCAAAGGCTCCCACTAGGTCAGACTGGACCCTATCGAAGCCATGACCTTTCCTGGATAATCGAGTACTCATACCAATGCCATAAAGCTGCCAATTGTCTTAATAAGCCGTCATTTTTTTCCAAAATTTAAACAAGCAAGGCAAGTTTATCAAATTAGAATAAGCCAGTAAATCAAAACGAAGAACGAAGTAATTCAAAATGAATCAAGATGAAAAATATTATTCTTAATAAGTCTCAGTTTTATAAATAAATGTTACAGTGAAGTAAGATTACATTTTTTGTGGACATTCCTTGATCCATGGCACCCAAATAACGAATCAGAGAAACCTTGGCGTCCTTGAAAATGTAGTTACCCACACATTTCGATCTTGAAACGTGAATGACGCATCCAATCTCGTGATTAATATTTTATTGTACGTATCAGACGATATTAAGCCTTAACCTTTGCGATTTAGAATTATATTTGACCATTTATAACAGTTCCCTTTAGTCCGTGTAGAATAAAAAAACGCAAAATTATCAGATTCTCCTTACGAAGCAATGACCGCTGGAAGAATTTAAAACAACTTTATCTCGCTATTGAATCACTATCTTGGAATACATTTGTCTGGTGTTTAATATATATAACTGGTTGGTTAAGTCATCCTCGATGGTGAGAGTTATCGCTTCGCTAACAGAGGTCCTAGCTTCGATTCTCAATAAGAAAAGTTTAGAAAATTGCATTTACTAATTTGTCTTGAGGCTAATTTCACACGGTTTAAGACACATGGGTTCGATTGTTACGAAACCTACAACCGGCACAGATAGAAACAATGTTATTATATATTTGTTGTATAGAATTTATTGTAAACCACCTCTCACTTGCTCACTAACTTAACCGATCGACGTCCACTTCTGGACAAAGGTCTCGCCTAATGATACCCAGTGTGCCCGACCTTGTGCCGCCTGGCCCCAGCGGCAGCTACCGTTGACCCTCCTTATGACGTCGGTCCACTTTGTGGAGGGTCTGCCGACACTGCACCTTCCGGTGCGGGGTCGCCATTCCAGTACCTTCGAACCCCAACGTCCATCGGTTCGACGGACTATGTGACCCGCCCATTACCATTTCAGCTTCGTGATTTTCGTTCTTCTACGGATCTCCCCACGTCTGACTGACTTCATCGCGTAGAGAAACCACAAGCATAGGTCTCTCCATCGCATGCTGTGTGACTTTGCGCTTTCGAATGAGGCCCATAGTCAGCGACCACGTTTCCGATCCGTATGTGATCACTGGCAACACGCACTGTTCGAAGACTAGTCTTTTGGCACTGAAGGATATTGGACAAAAGGCACTTATAATTTCTGTTCGTTCTAAGGTGGAAGAAATCGCTAGCGATAAGGCGTCCATTATCACTTACCGTTATTGTAAAATTTTAGTGTACAATAGAGAGTAATCTATCTATCTATATATATGTTGTATTAAAATAACAGTCGGTTATGTTAGATTAAGTAAATAGAAAATGAAATTACATCGCTTTAACTATCCACATTTGCTTTAATAGCTAAATTAAAACGGTACAAGCTAAACTACTTTTAAAAACAATTTTCCGCCTTAGTTCTCTGAATTACAATTTGGTTATTTTGTACTGGCTACATTAAAAAACTTTAATACCAAAAAAGACGCTTTCGTAGGACCCTTTTAATAAGACCACTGACGTAACAAGTGCAAGTTTTTTTATGCGATCCAATGCCTCGGATTCGGTACCCGGTTAGGCAAAATTTAATAATTACATTTTATAAATTATCAAATGGTACAAAGCTTCGAAAGTAGCTGATGACTATTAGACCAGTAAAGGTTGCCCTTAAGTCTTAAATAAGTGGTTAATTGATTGCAATCATATTAGACAACATATTAAAAAGCCCTATGAAGTTCTTAGAGCAGTAATACCTCGGTAAATCCTAAAATGTAGATAATTGCTGTAAGATTATAAATTTGTGTACGGCGACATTTTTTTGATATAATGTTATTAGATATTACCGTTGTACCTTATAGCCGTACACTATAAATGGTAACAAATAAAAATATTAGGATAAAAAAATTATCATTTAGTTGTGTACTCACCTATACCGCTCAAAAATGACGACATAGCGCTTAAAGATATTTTATGATATAGTAACAACCTTCTAAATCGTCACTTCGAAAGAGTTAAGAACAATTCAGTAAAAACCTTTAAATTTTATATTACACGTAAACACTTCAATCTGTGGATGTAATAAAAGAACAAATGTAATTCGATAAAGCTTACTCGGCGAAATTCCGTAAGTATACAATAATAATAGCTTACGTCCCTCAAAAGTGGATTTAACAATTACACACAAATAAAACGCGGGCCATCCCTCAAGGGATATACTCTGCGACGGTATCTCGCGTTACTCCATTAAGTGGATTTAATGAAATTGAAAAATATCAAGCCATATTCCATTTGCAATAAAATAAACGTTAAGGCAAAACAGGAGGCACAATTCATTCGCTTTAAAACCCTCTTTATAATTCCGCTGATATTTCATGACGTGTTTTACTATATGGATATTGTTAAAAAGGCGTCCCAATTATTGTTAATTGCTTAGCTGGTGCTCGCGACTCCGTGTTCATATTACATTTACAATAAAATAAAGGTTAAGACAAAACAAAAGGCGCAATTTATTCGGTTTCAAACCTCCTCAATAATTCTGCTAATATGTTTTGTCGTGTTTTATAACTGGGATGTTGTTAAAAAGGCGTCCCAATATTACTTGTAAAATCAATATTACTTTCCACTTTTTTATCTTATTCTATACTAGTTAATTCCTAACTAATGCTACAGCTGATACTATTGCTTTAAATTCCAGTAGGCTGTATGAAATTGACAATCCATTCAAGGGAATTTTTTTAAATTCGCTGGGAAATTCTTTTACGCACCCCGGAAGAAGAAGAAATTCTTCCAACCGAGAGTGTGGGACTTGCTGAAGCACAATACCCACTAAAACCCAGCGCATCCCTCGTCATCTTTGGATGACATCACTAGAGGGTCCCATTTCGCATTCTCCTCTAGTGACCTGGATGATGCCGACTATAAAAGTCTACAGTTTACTGAGAGGAATAGCGGAGCCCATACCTGCGCCTATTGCCACCCAGCCTCCTTCGACGGAGAGGGAGGGCATCAGCAGCATCCTCCCTTTGTCTCTCATTAGCGAGAAGACGGTCTCGCAAAAGAAGGCAACCACCCTCCATCCAAACTCGCTTGAAAGCATCACATCAATTATGCTCTCTATAGACAGGTCTCTTGGGACCAGCGACAACAAGATATGACGCTGGGGCGCCCACGCCGCACATTCTGCCAACGTATGGTGCACCGTATTTACGGTGGCACCACACTTTCCGTTTCCTCGCGGCCTATCTGGTGCAGATACTTGCTGAAGCAACCATGCTCAGTCAGCACCTGCACCAGACGATAGGAGAGAGATAAATGCCTTCTAGTGATCCAATTCTCCAGGTGTAAAAGGATCGCTGCCACCTTGTTCACATCCGCACTTGGGAACCCAACGTCTTGGCTCCACTTTTCGATTAGTGCTCTAAGGGTAACTGTAGACGTTTCTAAAAGAAATTCAAAGAAGTTATAAAGATGTCTCTTAATAAATTTAAATCTTTTGCTAAGAGAAAAGTAATTAAGAAATCATTCTATAATATGAGGGACTACTTAGAGCATAAAAAAGCGTGGGAGTGAATGAATTGCTCTAATCGACTTAGAATAGATTAAAAGTATATATTGTAATGATGATATGAAGAAAAAACAAAGTACACCCGACTGAGTTTGCTGTGGGCTCTTCTCAGAACAGGGCGCAAAAGAACCCTCGTAACTTTAGATTATAAGTCGTTCTTTAATATCATCATCAAGCGTACATTGAAATAATATATGTAAAAAACTATATTTGACGATTCAAAAGTGCAGTATAGGCCTACTTGCATAAAAATATTTTGACTTTGAGTCTAAGATGGTAGCTGACAGACCCTGTAATATAATTTACCTCACTTCAGAGCCTACAAATTTGTAAAGACAATTTTGCTAAAATTACCATGTTGAAGACAGAATTTATGACCTTGTCAGGAATTAGCATAATCAGTAAAATGTATAAGCTTAAATTTATTTAAATGGCTGTTTCTAATTTCAATAGGACTTTACAATAAAAGTTAAATGACGAACCATATTTTTTTTTATCGCTGGAAAATGGATTTATGCACCCCTCCTATGAGACAGACGTGAGGGAGTGTGGGACTCGCCGGTATTACCAAAATACCCACTTAAACCCAGCGGAGCCCTCATCATTTTTGAATGGAAGTACCAGGGTTTCGTAGTGGCATTCCACTCCGGCTTCTCCGATTGAGGCCGGCTCAAATGTGCACAGGGGGAGGAGTTGCATAAAATAAAGATAAATAAATCTCCTGTTTCCTACTCCCCTCCATCGGAGGTACTATGCCTCAACTGTTTTCCCCTCTATCTTCGCCGTGCCTCCTTCAACGAAATGACAGTTTCAGAGAAGGTGGCAGCAGCGTTCCAGGCACATTCGCTTACAAGCATTGTGCCTATAATGCTTACTAGCGAGAGGTCCGGACCGATCAGCGACGTCAGAAGGTCCCCAAACGGGACACTTGGCCAAACGACGAACCATATACTTTCAACTTCTATCTAATCGAAGTAAGAAAAAAATTATCACGCATAGTCTAAGTAAAAGCCATGGAAACTTTATTTAAGGCATTTTTAAATACCAACTAGCATTTACCACCTAATAACCAATCTCTAATAGGAGTGACAACATAATGACGAGTTACCGTGAAATTGCTGTGTACACACACACGTCCATTAGTGATCCCGGTTGCACTGACCGGTTTTTTTTTCGGGTTCCTTAAGGAGCTTAGCGTAAAGTACGTCCATTTGTTCCGAATGTCCCCTTTTTTATGTCATGAAATGGCATTTTTATCTGTTTTTATAAGTCCGATTTTAGATATATATACCGCATTGAACTAAGCGTCAAATTGGATATGTATCTAGTAAAAAGACTGGGTTTGATGTTTGACAAAAAATAATTTGAGAATCGTAATTATGTTTATACAAATCTAAAACAATTTCTGAAACTAAGAGGGAGACAGCATGGAATATAAATTAGGAATTTAATTGTTAATAATATATTAGAAGTGTAAAATATAAAAAGTTAATAAAAATAATTTATTGAAATCTCAAACGACGAATTGTTAATAAAAAATACCACGTGTTTTTGGTCAATATTAGAATTTATTAATTTAATTTCGTTTTTGAATCTAAAATTTACGTTAATTTTTTATTTTATCCTTTATGAAAAATAGCATAAGAAATTATTAAATGTCGAGTGGCAAAATACCACGTTATTAATAAATATTAAATCTACCTAACCTTCAAACGAATTAGCATAAAAAACGCTGAACATCTTCGTGACGCTAATCACGCGTTTCATCCGTAAAATTCAAAATTTTACCCTCATGCACCTAAAGAAGTTTCAATTCAAAACCGATGATTTCGGTTGACAGACAGGGTATTATAATCATCAAAATTACAGAATCATTCAAATGTCTAGAATGCGAGTTGTCTCTTTATAGAGGTCATCTAAATATTCAGTAATATTACGTAAGAATAATCCACCCATGAGACTTACTGCCTCATTCGTCTAGTACTGCCTCATTGGTCTAGTGGTTAGCATGTTTGGCTACAGACATGAGGTCCTGGGTTCGAGTCCTGGGTCGGGCTAATTAAAAAAATCAATTTTGAGTTTTCTAGTAAGATTTTCTCAATATTTGCCCGAAGTTGGAAAGTTGGCGGTGTGATCCACCCCCGTGCCTCGGAGAGCACACTAAACCGTCGGTCCAGCGCCTGATCTCTCTACGGTCGTGTCGGATTCCCGTCACATCACACACACATAGTGCGCTATCGCTCTCACAGTGAGAATGAATGAATAGATAGCGCACTTGTATACTATGCCTGCTAATCCGCAGTGGAGCAGCGTGGTGAGTATATGCTCTAAAAACCCTCGCTCCTCGGAGTGAGGAGGCCTGTGCCCAGCAGTGGGACGTTAAAGGGCTGCTACTTACTTTTTACTAACTTACGTGAGAATAATCCACCCATACAAGAAATTGTCATACAAATCCAAACTCGTTATTAGATACATTGTTGGCCGGACATCGTAACTACCGGTTGGTTAATAAAAACAACTTTTTATTATTAACACCAAGTAAGATATATCGCTTCATATTTATCTACAGAACCCGCTACCGGATTAGTGCTTTTTTATTTACCGACATTATAAGAGATGTCAATGTGTGTGTGGCTACCTGCCGCATCCGCCGGGACCAATACGAAAATAAAAGGAAAAAGAAATAAACTACACGAGATTTAAAACTCCCGACAGATACAATACTGGTTCTTTTACTAACCAGATGGAATTTATCTGTGTTCACGCGACGATGGACAGTATATGATTTGAAAGTCACGCCCCGTGAAGTTATTTATCACGCAAGTGAAATGGGTCGCTACGAGTGAAACGGACGGGTTCCATCAATTTGTTATGGATTGAAAACGTAGATAATTGTGACGGTAATTAATTTTAATGAGCTAACAAATTCGATTTTCACCACTAGTAATGTACTATGAGATATATCCCAAGCCAAATTTGAAAGCCTTTCTTCTTTCCTGGCCATGCAAATTGATTTACGAAAATTACAACATGATAAAATCAAAATCAATCAATCGTTTCAACCGATGGACGTCATCTGCTGGGCATAGTTCTCCGACGTAATCACATCCACAATTCCCGATCTTGCGCCGCCTGACTCCAGCGGATACCGGTGACCCTCTTTATGTCGTCGGTAATCGCTGGAGTCAGGTTGAAAGCTTTAGTTGAAAGCTCTCGGAGATTTAGATATGAGCGTGAATGGGTCGGAGCCTAGATTTCACCAGTCTGTGATGATCGCTCCCAGTTTTCATTTTATCACAAAGACGTCATAGAATTTCTTTTTTAATTGTGCATAATTATAAACGATCCACTCCAGTATATCTTCCATCTTGCGCCACAGTTGCTCTCCTGCCCTCTGGGATCAACTTTGGGTACACAAATGGGGATCCCCTTTCAAAATATCCGAAAGAAGCCACCTTTCTCCGCATTTGAGTTGCACTGATTCCAAGAAATCTTAAATATTTTCCTGAAAGCCCATTTCTCAAATCCTTGGGAATCGCTGACTGCTTTGGTTTTTAAGGACCCATATTTCGCAGCCATATAAAAGAGTGAACCAGATAAACCTCAGAACGCGATGTCTTATAAGAAAAAAGATTTAGGGTCACACAAAACTTTTCTCATTTTGAAAATAATACTGTTATTATTAAATTATAATAAGTGCTCTACGATTCCTTGATCGTATATACTTTTTAGTTCTTTTGGTTACCTGTAAGAGATCGCTATTTTAGCGATAAGGCTTCTATATACAAAAAGTAAGTAAGTAACAACCCATTAACGCCCCATTGCTGGATACAGACCTCCTCACTCCAAGGAGCGAGGGTTTTTAAAGCATAGACCCACCACGCTGATCCACTGCGGAATGACAGACATAGTACACAAGTTTACTCTCATTCCTTCACTCTCATAGTCCGATGTGACGGGAATGACACGACCGGAGAGAAATCAGGCGCAGGACCGACGGCTTAACGTGCTCTCCGAGGCACGGGGGTGGAGCACACCGCCAATTTCCCAACTTCGGGATAATATTGAGAAAATCTTAGCGGAAAACTCATTATCCATTTTTGAATTGGCCCGACCCGGGACTCGAACCCAGGACCTCATGGTTGTAGTCGGACATGTTAACCACTAGACCAATGAGGCAGTTAATAATCCTATATATTTATGTGTTTTATGTACTAGTTGAACGATAAAGAGTAGAGTTTCAATGACAAGTTGCCGTCAATGACTGACTCTTAAACTGTCAATTGCATTTTTGTTGTTGATATTCCTATTATTTACTAAAAGTAGCTTGTTACTCCTTATAACAACCGTCACTGAATATCTCGACATAATCAGTACAGGTGTTTCACAGATTAATAATAATAATAATTAGCCTTTATTTAACAATCCTTACATAGGGACATTTTACTTAATCTATATTATAAATGAATTATGTGTTCGACACCGGTACGCGAAGATTGTTTTGCTTTCCAGCATAGGCCTCCCCTAGAGCTTTCCATAATGAGCGATCGCGAGCTTGCGTTCTCCATGTTACACCTGCTATTCCGTTTCATAGATTAAGCGAAACTAAAAGACAAAGATTTTAAAAATGATGTTTCCTATAAGTACCATTCATTTGAAATTATAAGCAGACTCTCCAATTTGACTTATTTGTATAGATAAACGAGAGATGATGATATTGAAGACGACGACGACGACTTAAAATCTAAAGTAATGACGGTTCCTTAGCACCTTGTTCTGAAAAGAAACCTACAACAAATCCCTCTTTTATTATCATAATTACAATATTATTACATTTTATCTAAGATTAAGCAATTCCTTCACTGTCAAGTTTTTTAACGTTTTAGAAATCCTTCAAATTATATAAGACGATAATTCAATTGAATTTCATTTAATAGAAAACTCTAGAAATCTTTATAATGAAATGTAAATAATATAGCCAATGAAAACACACTAGGATTC
The DNA here is from genome assembly GCA_015832385.1 of Elymnias hypermnestra. Lineage (NCBI taxonomy): Eukaryota > Metazoa > Arthropoda > Insecta > Lepidoptera > Nymphalidae > Elymnias > Elymnias hypermnestra. The sequence goes on from JACTOM010000933.1 coordinate 2,380,743, forward strand.
TTGTCACACTACAAAACTTAATGCTTAACTAAACCCTTAATTAAACCCTTTACACCTTAATAAAACGAGAGCGTGCATTTTTACACCAACGAGACAGTCTACAAGGTCATTGTTAATGTATTGATGATATTCCAGTTCAATTTATATAATAGCCTCAATTAGCAAAGACTAAGTAACAAAGTACAAGACGAATTTATAATTCAATTTAGATACTTTCACGCAACACGACGACTGAAGTCTAGATCTCAAATGAAACGACTAATTAGAGGTCTTTGTTAGAATTGCCGACGGAATTAAATATTCGTGAGATTCTTAAGAAACTAAAACGTACCCCAGACTACAGAATAAATGTTAATAATATGAAAATTGCTATAAATACCTAGATATAACTATAANAAGGCGAGGTGGCCATTAAAGGGCGAGGTGGCCATTAAAAGGCGAGGTGGCCATTGAAAGATGAGGCGGTATGTTTAGATTTTGTAACCATAGAAATTAATTTTGTATGTAGTGCGGGTGCAGGCTGTGAAGGTTCAGGTTCTATAACGAAATGCGTCATTAACAAGTGAGGTGGTAGGTTTAGATATTGTTACCAAAATTAGGAATTAAATTTGTAAGTAGCGTGGAGGATATAAGGATTCACGTTCAATAACAAAATGCTTAGCTCTAGCTATTAGTTTAATGATTTTTGTTGAAGGTGTGGTCAGGATTGGCCGATCGGAACAAGATATTCTCGTGGAGGTTTAGTTTCAGATTAGCCAGCACACTGGGACGTGTGCAGGTCAGGATGGCCGTGTCGGAGGGCAGATATCTGTGGAACGCTGGCGCCATCTATCGGCGTCGACGGAGTCAATGGTGGCAGTCCGGCGGGAGACACTCGACAGTTGTCGAGTAGCGCTCGATCGGAACAGTCAACTGTTGAAACTGTCGCGTTCCTAGCTATTAGTGTTAATGAGTTTGTGTAAATTGATATCATTGAGTGATTGAACATTATAAACTGAGTTAATTAATACAGTGTTTGATTGCACCAACAATACCCATGAACGCCCACAGAATAAGAAGTTAAATAATGGATATAAGCTTGAACTGCAGCACTAACTTGAGGACATTTCTTGAAACAAGATAAAACCATTTCAATGTCCTTATCTTTTCAAAATATAAAAAGGTAATCAAAGCATAGACCCGGCCCATAAAACGCATTTTAAATTCTTGGATGCTCTTTTTCAAATGTCTGACGATTTTTAGATTTTTTACTAACCTGCTAATACTGGAGCGGCGATTCCAATGAACACATAGATTAAGGATGGCAACCCCATTCTGGCTCCTGTAACAATAAATACAAAAAATAAAATAAAAATTGTTTATTTCCATAACAATTTCTAACTTAACACATACTAGGTTGAGATCTTCTAGTAGATGCGTGTGTGTGTGAGTGAGTGTGCGTTCGTTTGTGTATGTTTGATTATCTGTGAGCTACTACTTTACCTAGAGCGTTAAATGTTCAATTTAATAAGGCTTCAGTAGCATCGTAGTTAAGTTCCTTTAACCACTTTTCTCTTACAATTATAACTGTTAACAGGTTAGACTTTTAGTATGTCGTTTATTTTGTTATACAGGTCAGCCGATTGTTTGCTATGCTGACGGTAGGCGAAGGAAGTCCTTACTCTAATAGGAGGAATAATATTGCTGCTATTCTTTTATTTTATTTAAAGGTTTATAATATAAACGACGATGTATTCTTATAAGAAAGTACAACTTTCTCACCGTGAAAACGTCACAGACTGAACACAAAAAATGCGAACAATATCGAAACGGTTTGAAGAACATGACTTTTAACGAATAACATTGTGCTCATGCAATTTCCACAAATTTAGTTTATGCAGCACCTCCCCATATCGAAATACGGTATGTGCCTTAATACTGTACCAGCGCTATATATACTCTAAGTAATGTGCTCTGTGCCGTAGTAATTTAAAAATCCACGCCAATTTTCTGATCCTGCCGGCGACGAGCTCAATCTGCGCATGCCATGAATTTTTTGGTCAATCATGATACCAAGATATTTAGTAATTAAAACTTTAAGTATGTATGTGCAGGTGTATTTATTAAATAATCGCAACTATTAAGTTTTATTGTGAAATCGCAAAAAGGTTGGTGGATATTATACATTGAAAAAGAGATGTAATTTGTTTTACTAATATTTAAGGTAAGTAATATCTTTTCCAGCCAAACTTCAACTTCTTCATAACTTATTTCGGCTACCTTATGGACTTCCGCCCACGAAGCTCCTCTGAATACTATAGCGGTGTCATCAGCGTATGAGAAAAGTCGTCCATTCTTCAAACTAAGACTACACAGCTCGTTTATATAAACCAGAAACAGTGTAGGCCCCAATATACTGCCTTGTGGTACACCATAATGAATATCGGTTCCAGTATCATAATGAATATCCAATTTTAACTTTTTGTTTCCTTTCTCTTAAATAGTCTGTTAATAATTTTAAAGATGTACCTCTTACCCCAACAGATTCCAATGTACTAATAGATAAATATACCATAATATTAATATTCTTAATTTTAGTGAGTGCGATCAGTTTAAAGAAATTGTATTTATTTGGATGACACTATATTACATATGTAAGCTTTTTTGTATTATTCATTTATGGATTTTCATTTAATATTAGAGCAGAGGAATTATTTGTTATTTGGTTATTGTTTATGAAGTAAGTTTCAGGTTTGATTATTGATGTAACATCGTATAAGTGCGTATGTTAGTTTGTTCTTTAGCATTTAATTTAATACGTAGTAGTTGAATTTATATTTATTGCTTATGAATATGTAGAATTTGTGGTGACTTTTTGACAATAGTTATAAGGAATAAAGACAAGTCTGTTTTTTCGGGTCTGCCATATTGGCTTGGTAATAAGGATGGTATTGCGGAAGCTAAGAATTGAGTATAATATATGCAACGTTTTCTGTATTACTAAATGGAAGTATGATGGACAAACTAGTCTTTTACATATATATTTTTTTATTGGTGACAGGTCAAGGCCTTAACCTCGCCTAAATGTAAGTGATGATAGTCTAAGACAGTAGCGTGCATATCTGATAAAAGGCGATTTAGTTTTTAGTTTCCACACAGCATTGTATCGGATATAAAAAGACAAGCACAATTATTAAACTCCTATAAACACGAATAAACTAAACATTTCCTATCACACGGCATTGTTATTGTTAATGTGTTTTAAGAATATCTGAAAGAAATCGATAATCAGCGATAAGATCGCCTTTTTTCGTTGGCTTTATTTGCTCCTTATTCGTATTATAGATTCATGGAATCATGGATTACTCTACAGCAGTGATTCTCAACCACTGTGCAGCACTTTTGTGTGCCGCCAAATTTTGCAAATATATAATAATGTCAATATTATTAAATTATATAATTTAAAAAAATAAAAAAATTACATGAATTATATTTAAATCCACAAAAAAAGAAATTATTTTATTATTTGCTTTGCAACGCGTTTGCTTGTATTAAACCCTTAATAAACGTTTAGGGTTTATTGTAATATATATCAGTTTATTTCGTATATTTAAAATTTTTGTCATAAACTATTTATGCAGTGTGTTGTACTAAGTAAATAATTTTTATCTTTTTCTTTATGTGCCGCCAAATTTTGAAATCGTTAAATATGAGCCGCAACAAAAAGAAAGGTTGAGAGTCACTGCTCTACAGGTTAATGAAAGCTTTGCCAAAATGGGTCAGTTTTATTCCAACTCCTTTTAGAACTTGGGAAGAGTTGCATGTAAATTTTGAGTAGTGTCGTCAAAATTGACCCAACCGTTCTGAAAATTAGCAGGAACAATAGACATTGACAATACTGTGTTGCGTTAATATTGATCAATAAGGTACAATGTTAGTGTAACATTTAATATTACATTTGGATACTGCACTCTGCAAAATGAAATCCCAGTGGTTTTCACATAAACAAATACATTAATTTTTCATAGGCTAAATATAAACCAATCGTAAATACTAATTCATTAATAATTCCTTGTAGTTTCAACGCTAATTTACGTGTATTTATGGCCACTAAGCCGATTTGCATTTGAAATTTTAACTCGGTTCGTATAATTAATTTCTAATGTAAAGAGCTTGAATCTGTCTAATAAATTAGTTATTTATGTTGTTAGGGTTAAAAGGCCCTAGACACTTTGCTGTCGCATTGATGTCATTCGGGTTTAGTCTGAATTAACAAATACCCGCATCTTCACGTAGAAATCCTGCACACATTAATACATGTATATAGTAGATATTAGATAGATAACATGTTATTTTTACTCTACATGTTACGTACAATTTACACTACAGTACCAAAAACAATTTTTACGTGTGTACATATATGAATCCTCGTTCATTTTTTATATATTAAATAATATGTGGCATTCTAATTTGCCACTCGTCATTTAATAATTTAATATACTATTTTTCATAAAAAGATAAATAAAAATATTTCATATATTCTGTTTTCTAAATTTAATAATAAATTCTTACAATGACAAAAACCACGTGGCATTTAAATTCACAATTCGTCATTACAGATTTCAATTGATCTATAATATAAAAATGAATCGCAAAATGTGTTGGTAAGCGCATAACTCCACAACGCCTGGGTCAATTTTGACAATTCTTTTTTGTTTATTTTCGTTGAAGTCCAAGAAAGGTTTTTACGGCAAGAAAATTTCGAATAGTTGCAGAGGAAAACCCTAAAACAGCCCTTTTCTGTTTTCCATACAAACATTTTCTAACTAAAATGTAGAGTCGATTTGACCTTTATTGCTATCAATAAAGTTCATAATAAATTACAAGAACTCACTGTTGTCATTTTAATGTGTAATCAAAATATGAGGTAACAAACATAAAAAAATACATACGAATTGATAACCTTCTCCTTTTTTTGAAGTCGGTTTAAAATACTGCTGCCTCATTGGTCAAGTGGTTAGCTTATTAGGTTGCAAATGCCGGGGTGGGCAAGTTGAGGGCGTGCTCCATCCCCCTGCCTCGTAGAGCACGTTAGGCCGTCAATCCTGCGCCTGATCTGTCTCTAGTCTAGAATAGAGGGTGCATTTGTATTAGCTCATGTACTTGTGTACTAAGCCTGGCAACCAACAGTTTAGCAGCGTAATAGGTTTATACTTTAAAAACCCTCTCCTATGAGTGAGGAGGCCTGTGCCTAGCAGTGGGACGTTAATCGACTGCTCATTACTTAGGTCAAATTGCTTTTAACTGAAAGATCAGAAAGTAAGCACTCTATTGTCCATTAAGTGCCGTACATTAACTCAGACGTTTAACGTTGGTATTATGAATATAGTACATAAAAATCATAGTCACAACGTTGAAAGAAATGTACTGGTATAATTTTCGAATAGTTTATCTCATAAAATAATAAACAATGGCCACAGATAGCTAATATCCGATTGAAATTTGCGAATGTGACCGAAATTCGGTCGCGGCGCATTATTATTATATGTACAGATAATTAATTACTATTGTGTCACTATAATTACGTTAGGATCAAGATTTCAATGGTTTGTTTAATGAAATAACATTTTGGTACATTGATGTTTCAATATTAACAGATGCGACAAAGAATTAATTATGCATTCAATTAATATGAACACGATAATGATGGTATTATAATTTGCCAAAATTGGTGTTATGGATAGCGCGGCAATGTTTAGCTTTGGGATTGTAAAACTGAATATACGCTAATTATTTAATTAGAAATGTATACAAGATTAAGCAAATAGTACGAACACAATCTATTATATATAAGTAACAGAAAACCTATATTACTATAAAAGCCATGTTGGTGTAGTGGTGAAACGTGTGGATTCTCGTTTAGAGAAATCGCGGGTTCTAAAGTTTCTCTTAATAAAGATGAAACATACGTGCTTGATTGTTTTCTCCAATCCATCATTGTGCTTTTAGAAGAAACCGGGAGTAATTATGGCTTATGTGTAGCCTGCTAATCAGCAGTGGATTAGCGTGGTGGGTCTATGCTATAAAATAGTCTTTCCTATGAGTGAGGATGGCTTTTCTCAGCAATGGAACGTTAACATACTTTTCTACTCATCAATTATTTTGTAATTACCGTATATTACGCACCTAGGTGAAAGCACTTTCGGCCCTAGGGCCGAAAGTGCTTTCGGATTGCACGCGGTGTTAGTGAAGGCTTCCACCGCTGTTACTTAAGAAGCAATCCTGAGAACCATCAAAGACAGGGTGTTTGCGCTAATGCGAGACGGGAATTTTCCTCGGGGAGGAGTCGTTGCGACATCGCACGAGAGTGGCTTCGGTGTAGTCGTTCTACGGAGAACCCGGAGTCATTTGATAGGTGCAGAGGAAGGCTGTCGGAGGGGTTTTAGTGGGTAAAATCCCACATCACCCGACATGTCCCTCAAAGGTTGGGTATCTTTCGAAGATTTCCCCTTCGTTCAAAAAAAAAAAAAATAAGGGCCGAAATTATATAATTCCCGACTGCGTTATAATTGTGTGATAAAAACTCGAGTGGTAATATACTTTCCTCGTGCGTATACAACTTTTAATAAGACCGTGATCGAAAGTTTTATATAATTTGAAATAAAATTATATATTGATTTAAAAGAAGCGCACATGCGTCGAAAATTTGAAGAATGAGCAATTACCCATTTATTTAATCCGGAGGCACTATTGTCCCTCAAAATAGGGCCGAAAGAACAAACTTTCAATACAGGTGTGTTGAAGAAGTATTTATCTATCTATCTGCATTTATAATGGAAACAAACAAACAAATGTTAGTGACATTATATAGCTCCCAACATTTTACATCTGTGTCTAGCAAAAACCTGCAAATGTATCTTGGCTTGAAGCTAATATACGAGGCAATATAAAACAAATTGCCGGTCAGTTATTCACTGCTAATGGCCTATATGCACCGATATTATCTCTATCGGCTAAGATCGAAGTGCTTAGTGAGATAATTTAGATACGAAAGCTACAGCTGCAAGTTATGGTGTATACACAACATAAATAATGTACATTAACTCTTCTTAAATCTAAAAATTACACGATTTTATTTCTACAAATAAATAAAAGAGTTTATTTCTAATTACAGCTTTTCACTAAATGCATGTAAAAGAATACGCGATGCTTATTATCTGTATTTCGGTTTATCTTTGAAACAGTTGTGTCATATAATAATTAAGACCTCGTGCTTCTCTAAGAGATAAATTCAAAGAAACATCAATTCTCACAGTAAAATCGCAATATATATTTAATAACATTTTATATATCCGCAATAATATTCATTAATACAGCAAACAAGTTAAATACACAATTTTAATACATAAAATGGAAACAAACTTGTAAACCGATATTTTAGAGCGAAGAAGGTTCAGAAATCATTTTACGGGTTGAGCATACGCATTTTTAATAAGATACCTTAATCAGTTTTAGATTTACCTCCGCATAATTTTAAGAATTATGTCAAAAACATACTTTTACAAAAGGCATATTATAATTGTGAAGATTATTTAAGAGATAAAAATATTTGGACTTGAATCCAGTTGAGTTTCTTCATCATCAAGTTGAATCCAGCGGATTCAACTTTCCGAACCTGTGATAGATTTGTTACCAACGGACAGACCACTGACGATTCAAAAGGTAGTAAGTTAGGCATTTATTTTAGAATAAAAATCACTCAAGTTATAACGCGGGTACCAGCAAGTCTATACATATAAATAATTGTTATATAATAATAATTCTTATAAATCTTTGTGAATAAATATATAGTGCCATTTATTGTTAAAGGATTAAAAGTCTCTTTCTATATTAGGATTTTAGAAAGTTTGTGCTAGATGGCGTAGGAATTAACATTTTTATATTAAAAAACGCTTTCATATTTTTACACGATACTTCAACAAGAAACACATTAAATTAAATACGTGTAACTAATATCAGATTGAGATACGACTGAGGATAAGGCTAAGACTCTAGCAAGGAAACGCAGTTCAGCTGCATTTACTGTTAGGAAAGAAAGGCAATACACTTATGTTGAAACTGCTAAAATGGTGTATTCGCTTATTTTCTTAGCATTATGTCTTAAGGCATACTGTTATGATATAAGATACCGTAATCAGTACCGTAAAAAAAAACAATACTTGCCATATATTAATTGGAATCTCGCGTCTTCATCATAAATGAGTTAAAATTTTAAAACTGGTAACCAAACTTCAATTTATTATATCTGGGTACCGAACCTAAAACCACTTCTAACGACATAAAGTACTCGCGCCAACAAAACTGTCAAATTTCTCTCCCAAACACATTGAATTCTACCTCTAAAATCCTAAAAAAATTCAGATACATTTTTTATGAAGTCCACTTCGTTATTTCGCTCTAATAATGCAATGGAAAATTGGTGAACCAAAAAAATAAAAAACTCCCGCAACCAATAGTCGGGAATTTTCAACGAAGTAAACTGCAAATCATTGGCAAATAAAGAGGCTATTAGCCATTTTTAAAATACAAAAGCTGTAGCAACATCGAAGGACTGCATTTAAAATTCCACGCGGAGTTTGTATCTAGACAAGAAATAAAAGAAAAACTGTATAGATAAGCGGCATTCGCTCTACACAGAATCTTTTAGATCTGTCTGCCAATTTGTTTAAGCTTTGATATTTCTTGTAAAGACCTATAAGATGTTTACTACAGGATTTAACCGGCAAATTGGCTTACACTTCCCCTGATGTTGAATGGTACTCGCCCATAATTACTTGAGAAAAGAAGAGAAGGAAACATAAATGAAGGCTTATATTAAATATTAAATATTAAATTGTACATACTATTACGTTGCATAAATTTAAGAATCAGAAAACATTCTAGAGATGTCACTTAGATATATAAATACTTTATTGCACAACATTAAGAAAATTTACAGGAAAACTTAAATATTAGTTTGGGAACCACAGCATACTAATGCGGTCTTATTGCATAAAGGTAAAGAAACTGTAAGAAACGGCAAAAACAAGGAAACAAATTTGACAGTACTTAATATGACTGGACAAAATGCATTAATAAATATAAACGAAATATATATATGTCGAAGTGCAGTAGTCTGTGGAACGCAGGCGCCATCTATCTATCGGCGTGGGACAGAGTCAATTGTGACAATCCGGCGCGTCTCTCTAGTCTTGGAGTGACAGCCCGCCGGTGTGGTCGACTAATGAAACTGTCCCGTTCCTACCTATTACTGTGTGTATTTGTGTAAATTGTTATTAGGAATGTTAAGTGATTGGACATTATAATCTGAGTAAATGTATAAAGTGTTTGATTGCACCAATATTAGCCACCAACGCCCACGGTATGGAAATTTAATTATCGATGCTATTAATGGCGATGTCGGCGGAGAACCCTGCGCCTCTAGGCATTATGTTTCCTTCTCTCTTATTATTATTATTATCTTATTATTATCTCTATTATCCGACATATATATACATTGCTATTTTTTTTAATATGATATATTATGAATAATAATTTGTAGAGACTCTGACTGGCTGAGTTCCATAATCTTACTGATTTGGCTGTGAACTGATAGGGACCTAGCCCGCAGCTCTAAATGATGCTCAGCCTCATCTTTAAGAAACGGAATCCGTTCTTTTAAATAATTAGGAGCCACAGGGTTGAAAAGGATGAAGTAAAGGAGGGACAGGATATGTAGATCACGACGTTGCCTTATGGAAAGCCATTAAATATTCTTTATGGGATGTCACATCGTAAATGTAATTACAATTTTATATAATAATAACTTGGACGAAAAAAAACGGGTGGGAGTGAATGAATTGCTTTAGTCTAAGTGAAATAAATTGAAATGATTGTAATTGTGATGATAAAAAAGTGAAACACGACCAAGTTCGTTGCGGACTCATCTCAAAAGAGGACGCGAAGCTTAGTCGTTCTTTAATATCATCAATCGTATATTGGAAGTACATACATACATACGTAGCAGCACGACTCATTCCTCACTCATAAGGGTGGGCAGAGACCACGTCCTTCCAATTGCCACGATCCTTGCATATCTCCTTCGCCTGTTTCTTTCTCATTAAACCTTGCATACAAGTTCGTCGGTTTAGAGGACTCTTCATCTGACCCTTATTTAAAATGTTCTGAATTTGGTCCAGGAACGTTCGCCTTGGTCTTCTACATTAGAAATAATATAAAGAAATAGAGTATTTGACGATAAATGAGTGCTGTGAAGGCCTATTTTTATAAAGACATTATGAATTTGAAATAGAATGAATGCGTTTTAAAAAAAGGCTGAATCGCTTTGCCGCAATATTTTGTCCCTAGATACTTCCCCGGATAAGCCCTGACGACTAAAATACTGCCAGAAAAACTATCTTTAGTTATATTTATGTAGAAGACTAGATTTATCTAGGACTATAAACATGATGTACCTCATGATGCTGATATGAATGCTGATAAACAGCCGAGTGAAATAGCTTAATCATAAAGAGTACTTCAAATTCATCTACAATAAAATCAAAGAAATTATACAAAACTAATATAATGGAGAGATTGTATTTATGTTACATTGGTTTATTGATCTTTTTTTTAAATATCACATTTATTAGTTAACATTCTTATGAATATCTCGTAAAAAATTATGATTTTTTTCTACACAAGGTTGATATTTTTTTATTTTTAATAGCAATTTAATAAATAAAATTTCTAGCGTCATCTACTGAAAGCTCACGTAAAAGATTTCTTTCTATGTAATGCGTTTAGAATAAATAAAATATTTCGTGTTTTAATGGTGTATGTTTTTATTGTTTTATATTCCTTATTCCTCAAAATAAAAAACAAGATAAAATTAAAAATATTGAAGCCTTTGCAAAAACAAGGTTACATGACAGACTTTCTGAAGCTGCATCTAATTGTCTAACTTGTAATCACATTTTTAAATCATCACAACAATACAGACGGTGTCAGGACCAAAGCCAGACAGACTGATGGAGAACTTTTTAATTACTAACTTTCTAGGTCTAGCTAGCGCCTAGTGTACGTGACATGAATGTAATTTAAAATTATGAACAAAATTTTCATGTAGTTTATTAAATTTACTTTAGTGTATATATATATAAAGTAGCTGTTACCGGCGGCTTTACCCGCGCAGTTCATGACCTCAAAGAGATATGGGTGAATTGGTTATTTATCGAATCGAATTGACAATGTAAACCATACTCGAATCTACCTGAGGACACAAAATTTCAACAAAATCTGTCCAGTCGTTTAGGAGGAATTCAGTGACAAACAAACGCTCATAAGAATTAGATATGCAAATGTAGAACAGACTTAGAAACTATGTGTAACTTTTAATACAAAAAATATTCATTTAACAAGCTACTTTGAATCCGAATCAAAACATTCTTCAGTCAAGTGAGTAATAAAAGCTCTTTTGAATTGTTATAAGTAACAAATAAAACTCTGTAATTATTCTTATAACACTTTACATACACCTTTATAGGTAACTGAATCGAAATCCAAGCATGAAATAGTTATCTTAACATCATGGAAACATTGATATATGTTTAAAAAAGGATTATTTTTACGATACGAAGTGTATATATTTATTTTATGGCTACGTGCCAGAATAAACATTTTTATCGGTGCATTTTTTCTCGCAAATCTCAAAAATAACCAAATAGATGATGTTATGAGTAATATCGTAACCTATTTTTCAATTTCTACTCTCGTACTCTCCCTATATATATCTTAATAAAATTTAGAATCATCAATAAAATACTCATTTATTTATGAAATACATTTGAACTTGTATAAGATAATACTTCTTCTTGACACAGTTTTACATGCCCAAACTATCTAAGCATACCTTTCTCAATTTTAGTCACTACATCTTCTTTTAAACCACATTTTTCTCTTATCACACTTTTTCTTACTCTGTCACTCAGTTTTAATCCACTCATACTTCTCAACGCTCTCATCTCTACCGCATTTATTTTACTTTTGTGATTCTTCTTCCATACCCAACTTTCACTACCATACATAAATGTTGGCACCAACACTCACAATGCACAGCCAGTCTGGCCCTTTGAGAATCCATCTGGCTATTCATAAAGGCGCGCAAGGCACCATTTACCATATTCCCTACATTCAGTCTCCTTTCAATATCACTTTTACATGTTCCATCTTTTGTTAATTGAGATCCAGAGTATACATATCTTTCACCTCTTCCATTTGTTCCCCATCGATCAAAATATTGCCATTCATCATAGATTCATCTCTTTCAAAAAGCATAACTTTCGTTTTGTTTACATTCACTGTCATTCCTTTCCCTTTCAAAGCATTATTCATAATATTTACCATCTCCTGTAGCTCATTAGCGGATGACACAAGTATTACTTGATCATCAGCGTAAAGTAAACATTTGATAAGTAATTCATTCATTCTTAACCCATACACACTTTCTTTTAAATCTGTCAAACAGTTATCCATGACTAGGTTGAACAGTCATGGTGACGCAATACATCCCTGTCGAACACCTCTTTCTACAGGAAACCACTCCGTGTACGCCCCGTTTATTCTGACACAAGCACTAGAACCCTCATAGAGAGACTTCAATGCATGAATCAGATTAACTCTCACCCCATACGTAGATAACGTTGACCACAGCTCGTTCCTCACCACTCGATCATAGGCCTTTTCTAAATCTAGGAAAGCGCAATAAACTTTTTGGTGGTTTTTTTAACAAGGTATCCTTAAAAAATGTATAATCCTGTAGCTGAACATTGGATTTTTTAACTGATTACAACAACTAATTAGTATGGCGACAGTAGAGTTGAATCCGCATAATTCTTACATCATACTAAACGTCCAAAAACAACGAGTTCTTGCTAACATGTGTTAAATTATTCATCATTCATTTACAAAGCACGTGCTCTTTGAAACTAATTGTATACCTAATGAACGTCCACTTGATACCCATTGACGTACATTCATAAAAACATAATTCCCTTAGTTTTTTAAATAGGACTCCAACGTTTATTATTCAGGAGCCATTGCTGGGTGGTAATAAAGCAATTTAATATGCTCGCCACGATACCAATCGTATTTCACACATATATTGACATATCCTTGCTAATCTGGTAGTTTAGGTATGGTTTAATATATGCATCCTTGGTGTCTGAATCAGTCAGTGTCGGATACGTGCTGTATAAGGTGTGTCGGATGTTTTTATTGACTGACAGCTATTTGTAGAGAGTCAGTGTCCAAGCTGATACATCCGACGTTAAAGTGAGAGGTCCTCAAGCCTGCTGTCCTTCATAAAGCTAAATTTAATTCCTTACACATACATATATGTCGGAGGCATCGCTGGTTTTGCTAGCAGAGGTCCTGGATACAATTCCCGACAGGGAAAATTTAGGAAATTGTTTGTTATTTTATAATGTGTCTGAGTCTGGACAGATTAGAGGCTTCTATCGTAGCTAATTACCATTCTACGAGCAAAGATATGCCCCTGAGAAAAAAGATTTGCGTTCCAGTACGATGCTGTGTAAATTAGCACTTAACAAATTAGACTGTATCATTATTTATCATCAGGTGTGATCACCACCAAGCGCTGAAAAAAGGAAAAGTAAATAGCAGCCCATTAACGTCCCACTACTTGGCACAGGCCTCTTCACTTACATGAGAGAGGGTTTTTAGAGCATAGACACACCACGCTGCTCCACAGCGGATTGACAGGCATAGTACACAAGGGCACTCTCTATTCCTTCACTCTCAAAGTCCAATGTGACGATAATCCGACAAGATCGGAGAGAGATCAGGCGCAGGTCTGACGGCTTAATGTGCTGTCCGAGGCACGGGAGTGGAACACACCGCCAACTTCCCAACTTCGGGTAAATATTGAGAAATTCTTAATAGAAAAGTCAATATTGATTTTAAACTGGCCCGACCCTGGACTCGAACCCAGGACCTCATGTCTGTAGTCGAACATGCTAAGCACTTGACCAATGAGACAGTTAAGCCTGCCAAGCGCCAACCTGTCCGCAATAAAAAAAATATCCTAATTTTATAAAACCACATTTTTTGCGAATAAAAATATGTATATTACATTTTCATAGAAAATATTAATAAGTATGTTTTAAATTTTTTGATATGACGAAGATAAAACGCCATAGGTTTATTATTTACACCTATTGTATGTTATTATTTTTGCTATTTGCCAGTCCTGAAAAAACGGAGCACCCATTTCGGAAATGACACAGACTAATATTGGTGTTTTTAGACATAACTGCAGTTTGACTATATTATTATATAATATTGCCTATATTATCCCAGAAACATCAACTATCTGCCCATAAAATGCACTTGCATTAAATAAAGATTGTTACGCAAACGTAAGCTCCTATTATATAGTGTGAACCGAAATCAGATCAGTTTGATAAACAAAACTGCGTGCACGTGAGGAAATAGAAATTCGACAAACACGATTATCGAAATTCTAATGTAATCATTGTCATTGTGTCGTCCGGCGATATTGCATTCCCTACTTCTGAATCCACGCATTAATATCTGCATAATGGGACAATGACAAATACAAGCAAATAAATCAAACACTGGACAAACCATTGTACAATCCATATTAACATCGTAATACCTAATATATAGTATCAGCATTATTTATTTCAATCATTTGCTAGCTATATGCGGAGTTCCCGATTTGCGTCTGTATCGTTTGTAAAGTCTGCTTGATAAAAGAAATCGTTTTATTGTAAATTTTACGTCAAGTAGTGTATAATTTTGGAGAAATCGCAATGACTCAGTCGCTGGTAGAAGAATTTGATCCAGCCTAGTTTCTGACCCTGTGAGGATGCAAAAGGAGTCAGTTTACCAAAGTAAACATACTTTAAAGTCTGTCATGTATATGGTTTAAAAGAAATCTTAACGAATCAGTCATTCAGTGACATTTCGGTTGTAGAAACACCATTCTTGTTCCCAATTCTGTGGAAAATAAGGGGAAATTCTTCATTAATCGAATTGGATTGTCAATCTAAACCACTCTTGAATCTTCCTGAACACACAAAAAAACAAAAACGGCTCAATTACTTAAGAGTTCAGTCACATACACACACATAAGAAAGAAGTGTCCAGAAGTGACATCCTTATTAGAGTTACAGTTTCTGATTCTGTGATAATATATAAAGTGTATAGTTTTGAAATAATCGTTATAAGTTAGTCAGTGAATCATTTCACATACAGACAGATAGAAGAAGAATGATTTGCAGTGATTTGTACAATCTCCTTTCCACGTCATCCTTAACGGAGTCGAAGTCTATTTCCGCATTTACTAATGTATTCATTGAAGGAAAAATGTGTTTGTTTTTAAAAACTATTTTCTAATACATCCCTCTAATCTAAAAATGGTTTTATTTGTACTAATACGAAATATAAAAATTATTACTATAACCAACCTTGAAACTACATTTGTTTTTATACATATACTAACTGACTCGACAGATGTTCTGTCTTCACTATGAAAATTTACTTTGACTTAGTATATTAAATAAAGACATTGTCATTCAAATACATAGTTTTACTCTATAATACTTATTATTATTATTTTTGGATTTATGGCTTTTTCCTGTGCCACACTGGCACAATTTGTGGTTAAAGAATTTATTTCTCATAAGAATTTTACAAATTCACTTAAAATGAGATACAATTTTTTTAAAACAATACAGTGGGCGCATATACATTGATGTTCTTAATATGTGCATAGTAGCATAAATTAACAAAATAAAGAAAGTTAAGTAATACATCATGGAAACTTATTTCTTATATACACCTTGAGATCTTTCTTAAACTTGTTTATATCGTTGTTCCGTTTCAGTGCTTCTGGTAGATGATTGTGTAGATTTGCTCCCTCGTGTAGTAAGTTTCTTTGGCCATAATTTTTTGTGCGTGCCTGCCAGACATTTAATTTGTTTTTGTTTCTCAGATTATGAAGGTATGTCCTATATGTAAATGTTATATTAGAATGTACAGTTTTGGTTATAATTTTTTTTATTAGAATGCACGTATTATATGTATAGGTTTGGCTTATGTTCAAAATGTTTGTTTTTTTATATAAAATTTTTGTAGGTGTTAAGTAGTTAAAATTAAATAAAGCTTTAAGTAGTTTGTTTTGAGTTATTTGCAATTTATTTAAATGGGTTTTAGCTGCAGTCCCCCAGATTTCTATTAGATAGTCTAAATGTGGTTTTGCCAAGGTATTATATAAAGTTGATTTTATCTGATGTGGTATGCAGTGTGACACTCTTCTGAATGCTCCTGTTAATGACGTTAGTTTAGAGTTCAGTTGGTCAATATGCTGATCCCATATAAGTTTATCGTCTAACAGGAGTCCTAAATATTTTTCTTTTTTGGATTTTTGTAATATTGTCTTATTAATTTGAAGGGGCGCGAAGTTTGGTATTTTTTTATTTTTTGCACTAAAAATCATGTATGAAGTTTTTGTTGTATTTATTGTAAGAAGATTATATAAAAACCATTCGTTAAGCATATTGAGATCCTTTTGAGCACTGTTTATTATTTCGTGAATGGAATGACCAAAATAAAAGAGGCAGGTATCGTCAGCGTATAGTGTTAAGTGTCCTGAAAAGTTTAAGTTTATTATGTTATTTAAATAGATTAAAAAAAGCAATGGCCCTAGTATTGACCCTTGTGGAATGCCGCAAGAGACTGTTTGAGATGTACTTCTAAAGTTTGAGATTTTTACAATTTGTTTACGGTTTTCGAGATAAGAAGCCAAAATTTTCAGTGCTGATCCCGTAATACCTATGTTTTTTAGTTTTTGTAGTAATTTAAAGTGACTAACTGTATCGAAAGCTTTCTTTAAGTCTATGAATATTCCCAAGCATATTTGATTTTGGTCAATACTTGTTTTTATTTTTGTAATTAGATCAATCGCAGCAGAAAGCGTATTTGATTTGGATCTAAACCCATATTGTTGGTCGATTAGGAATTTTTTTTTGTTTAAATAATCGTTCAGTCTACTATAAATTATTTTTTCAAAAATTTTAGAAATAACCGGAAGCACGGATATAGGTCTATAATTATTCGGATCTGTTTTTGGCCCCGTTTTATGAATTGGACTAATTTTGGCAATTTTAAGACTATCTGGGAACCTTCCATTCGTTAAACATTCATTAATGCATTGTGTTAGATCTGGAGCTATTATATTTTTAATGCATTTGATTGCTTTGGAACTAATCCCGTCAATACCGACACTGGTGTTACTGTCTAATTTATCAATTATTTTAATAATCTCTTCCACCGTACAGGGTTTAATTTGAGGTAAGGTTACTTTATGGGCATAATCGTCATTGTACATCAGAGTATTGAGTGAACTTGTGTGATATTCTAATGGTATTTTGTTTGCAAGTGTTTGACCTATTGTTAAGAAGTAGTCGTTAAAAATTTCACAAATTATCTTTCCATCGCTTACACTACCGGACAACGTATTAAGTTTAGGTGGAGCACTAGTAGTTTTGATTTTATTTACAACTAAAGAATTTAATAATTGCCACATTTTCTTAGGTTTATTCTTGCATTGCCTAAACGAATTGCAGTAGAATTCTTTTCTCGTTTGTTTTATCATTTCGTTAACTTTATGTTTTTCTGCGTTAAATTCGCTCTGTAAGTTCTTATCCTCATTATTCTTTTTTAGGTTAGACCAAAAAATATTTCTTCTATCTATTGCGTGTATTATATCCTTATTAATCCAGTCTTTTTGTGGTAAATTCAGGACCTTTATTTTCAACATTTCATTTTGCTTTATTTGTTGTTTAATAAGTTCTTCTAATGAATTATAATCCACATTAGTAAAATCAACTGCACTGATACTTTTAAGAAGTCCTTTGTAGTTTAAAGCCGTATATTCAACGCGTTGTTTCTTTTTTGTCTTACATTGTAATATTTCCAAATATACTTGTTTGTGGTCAGAGATTGATGATTCTATTATTGTTTGAGTAAAGAAATTGTTATTTAAATTAGTGCTTACATGATCGATAATTGTTTTTGTTGCCGAGGTTTCTCGTGTAGAATAATCCTTATCAATTTTGTTAAGGATCTTATAACCCGCCGCTTCAATAGATTTCAAATAACAATTCACAGAATTTTTGTTACCACTTAAGAGATCTAAATTGAAGTCACCAAAAGTTATTGATCTTTTTCGCTTTTCTAGCTGACCAGAATATTTTTCTATAAATGTGTTAATGTTAGAGTCACCTGGCTTATAAATTCCTCCAATGTGTAAAGAATATCTATTTAAAAATACCCACAAGTAATGATTCCCGCTTTCTGTTAAATCCTCAGTCAGTTCATACTCAATACTTTTATGAATGTAGATTGATACACCGCCGCCTTTAGTGTTTTTCCTGTAGTTGTAAACATGTTCGTAATTTGGCAATTGATATTGCAGGGCTTCTTTCTGAGATGTAATCCATGTTTCCACGAAAATTATTACGTGAATCGGTTTTGATATGGAATTTAAGATACATTGTATTTCTTCAAACTTGCCGGGTGTTCTCATACTACGTAAATTAGCGTAAAAAAATTTTAGTGAGTTGGAATTTACTGTTAAATCTTCATATTTTTGAGCAATATAATGTGTAACGTAATCAGAATCTTTGTTAGGAGTAAATTTCGATATATTACTGGGGACGCTGCCGGCTACTCGTTTTTTGACTTAATAATTTTTGGTACTCCTTGTATATATTTGATAATGACATCAGTTTCCCCATTTCTTTTACGATCCTCTAACTCTTTTGAAAGTAGTTTCATGTAAGATTTTTGAGCTGGTGTTTCGTCTGCGTATAACCGAAGATTGTTAGGTAATTTTGATTTGTTACGTAGCAACCGTTTAGGAGTATCAGAAGAGTCAAAGAATAATTTTAAGGGACGACTTTTGTCTGGATAATACTTACCCACTCTCAACGTCTTTGTTGGTTTTGGGCATTGTTCATATAAAGTAGTAAGAACTTGCAATGTTTCATATTCATCGTGTTTACGACGTACCGCGTAGTTTTTGTCATTAATTTCCCTAATACCCACAATCAAAACATTTTTCTCTCGGCTGCAACGCTCCTTAAGCTCGGATATGAGGTCTTCGTTAGTAGTGCTTAGCGATTTTTTAATATTCGTATTATTATCTACAGTAATTTTCGCCTCAGTCTCTTTAATCAAGCTTTTTAATAAACTATTTTCCGATTTAATATTTTCGATTTCTTGTTGCATCGTGGAGTATTTTATATTTAGATTTTCGTTAGACGATTTTATACATTTTATTTCTTCTCTTATTTCCGTCACTTCTTGTCGTATAAAGTGTAATGTTTCATTTTGTGTGTTGGCGAATTCATGAAAAAATTGTGTTATTTCCTTACGAAAATCAGCTAAGTCTCTTTTAAAGTCATATTCCAGTGCGCGCTCTTTGCGTTTTCTAGGTCTTCTATTAATATTTGAATCTTGCTCATCATAGTTGGACATGTTAGATGTCGAGTCTTCACCTTCCCCGCTAACGCTCATTACTTGTCCGCTAGGCAAAAGTTGCATATTCATTGTTCAAAACCGGTTTCTTAGCTAGCTGTACGTAACAGAGTAATTAACGCTCGATGTTCAACTCTAAACTGCTTCTATTACGGTTCACTTTTGTTTACGATAGTTTAATGAAGTTTATTATTTGAGTGATAGTAAGTTCGCAATGCAATGCACACGTCCACTCTGGTCGGCGTACGCGCGAATATTTATAATACTTATCTAATCTCAACAACAACACAACCGACACGAATTCTGTCAATCACTGACAATTACATCAAACGTCATAATGTGTATATTATCAAAGCACTAAGAAGGTTACAATGAAAAAGTTTATATTGTCAAAACCACTAAGAAGGTTACATTAGAAAAGTTAGTATAGTCGTTGAGTTTTTTTTAAACTTCTGATGTTCCACGCAAATTTCTTAATTTTTTTTTCTTAAAGATACATCTCCAGATTGTAACAAACAGAATAAAAAAGAATTAGCAAAATTACCATGACATAGAGAAATAGGAACTCATTAATATATATGATACACACATACATATAAGGTCATATGAATAAGATTTAATTAAAACTTTTACATCATAAGTAAGTAAGTAAGTAGCAGCCCATTAACGTCCCACTGCTGGGCACAGGCATCCTCACTCCAAGAAGCGAGGGTTTTTAGAACATAGACCCACCACTCTGCTCCACTGCGGATTGGCAGGCATAGTACACAACAAGTGCACTCTCCGTTCCTTCACTCTCATAGTCCGATATAACGGGAATCCGATACGAACGAGGAGACATCAGGCGCAGGACCGATGGCTTAACGTGCTCTCCGAGGCATGGGGGTGGATCACACCGCCAACTTCCCAACTTCGGGCAAATATTGAGAAAATCTTAATAGAAAACTTAATATTGATTTTTGAATTGGCCCGACACGGGGCTCGAACCAAGGACCTCATGTCTGTAGTCGAACATGCTAACCACTAAACCAATGAGGCAGTTTACATCATATCGAGTGTAAATAAAAAAAAATTATGCCGCTCGGGTATAATAGAAAATGAATATAGTAAATTGAATTCAACACAATTATGAATCAATTCAACTAACATACTATTGTACATTTAATTGTTAAACAACACGCGATTAGACAAAGTAACCAATATAATCAAATCAGTCATTGCACAATTTATTTAAAAACTAAAAATAGCTAGACTTAATTGGAAAAAGCATTTTAAATAACACTCAATTTAGATTACAATAAACAGAGTCGTGCTTTCGTTTTAGTTCCCGGTTTTATACGAAAAAATATAACACCCACATTCAAATTTAGGAATGGAATCGTTAAAACCGAACGACTTCATTGTCGTCGCCGCAATCGTTATTTTTTAACTGCAGTTTTACGTAATAACCTCGTGAATCGCCGTGTGCGATATCTCCATAATTTTTTTTATAAAGACGTCTGCTTTTATGCCTATTATGTGCTGTTAACGATTGTGTATACCCGCATCGCGTGAACTAAGCTTTTATAAAATCAGCTATATTATTACGTTTAAAACAACATTCCACCAGTTTGATTAAGATAAAAACATATTCAATTTCTTCTTCCATATATTAAATCCAATGTACAACTGATTGTTATATTTTTTATTTTATTTTAGAGTTACACCAACAAAGTACACTATTAGAAACACTTAAAGACTAGTTATAACAAATATGTTAAGCATCACCTAAATTATAGGTATAAACATGTATACAGAAAAGGGAAGTATGGGCAACCATTGTAGATTAAGATTTAAAAAAATATTAAAACTAAATTATTAGAATTTTGCGCGAATTTTACTTTTAAAATTGACGTATAATGCGGCGTTTAAAAAAATGTCCGGCACGGTATCGGTGGCAGCAACGTTATATTTTCTAAAGATTCTATTTAACGTAGAATAATAGCCAAGGTTCTTTCGAGAGTATGTTGAAGCAAATGGAAAACATTTGTCACATGGTGGTATTCTCTTTGGCACGGCAATGCTTTCTTGGGAAAGTTTATTTATTTATTTATTTATTTATTAAACCANATTCTGTTCAGGATGAGTTAGCCCATGTAAGAGAGGTGTTACGTTGGAATGGACATAGATTCCGAAAAACGGCCATCAAGCAGAGACACCATAAATGACCTTTGGAGGTGGCAAACGCAAAGGCTTTTTTACTCATTGTAAAAGCAGTGACGGACAGAATAGGCAGGCTACTGAAAAACATCTATAGCATTAAGACTCCCTTACAAAAATATGAAACATGTTAAGATCTCCAAAGGATCGTTTACCATATCAATGCCCAGACATTTACAAAATTGACTGCAGCTGTGGAAGCTTTTGTAATAGGCAAACGAAGCGATCTATAGCAACGCATGTTTCAGAACACAAATGCCGTCAAGCACAACACAAAAATCTGCGTTCGCGGAGAATATCAGCATTGCAGCAGGGAACTCAACACTGGATAGAATTTAAAAGCCTAAAAGTTCTTTCCACAAACCGCCACTATATGGCGAGATTAGTTCACGAGGCCATTGAAATAAAAAGTATCCTAATTTCAATCGCGAAGATTGTTTTAAGCTGGCGGATACGTGGAATCCAATGGTGAAGTTATGCCAAATGAACAAACGACGCAATTTTTCAAAATTGAAACGTGATGTTGTCAGTGTAGTACTCCGAAAAGTGGATGTGAGTCCAGTGAAAAGGTTAGACGTAAGATAGGCATATTCTGCCCCTGACAGCTTGACACAACCACCTACAGCAGTTACGTCGTGACCACGATCCATGAAACTGGGTCGAAATAGCGACCAAATTCATAAACGCCAATGTGGTGTGTACCCGTTGAAATAGTCAATAAGTAAGTAAGGACTATCAATTAAACCATTAATGAGTTTATATAGGAAAGTAACGTCCATCGTTTTACTGCGCTCACTCAAGGATTCAACCTTGAAATGGCGCAGACGATCCTCATACGGTGGCAACTTCTTAGCCATGTTGCAATTGTATAATAAATATATAAATGAACAACGTAGAATCTAACGTTACGTGGGTTCTCGTGCCCATTTTTGAAGAGCTAATATTAAATAACAAATAATTTTGGCGTATATTATTGTACGCGGATGTATATTGTGCTTGTGTACGCGGGTTCATTGGCCTTAGTGACTTTAGGAATTTATGTAACTAATATACACTAAAAAATCTATATTATTTTTATGTAATATTAGCCGCTTAACCCCGGTTGCTTTTCCCGAAAAGAACCAGATTCTCAAATAATCTCATTACGTGAAAAGAAAACCATCCTCAGATATCAATGTGTTTGAAAAGCCGTTTCAAGATTACTTTTACTTTTTTACTAGCCAAGGCCGAAGCCTCCTACTAGTTTAAACTCATAGAAATTAAAAAATGCAATTTCCTAAATTCCCTAGGATGAACTCGGGGTCTCTACTAGCAAAGCGACTACTTGCACCACTGCACCAGCGAGGCTGTCAATATATTCGTCTGACAGACAATTTTTTTAAACATTAAATTTTGGACTCGTAAAAGTAGAAGCATTAATAACAACTATATATTTAAAGTTGTTTAACGAAATATTAAAACGTCATCGCTTTTATTCATTGCAAGTAACGACATTCCCAATCCAATTTATCAAATCAACTCGTTGGATTGAAAGCAAATTGAAACTTGTAAACAGTCTGGGCATAAATGCATCGCATCACTCAATTCCGCTTATTGACTGACCATCTATTTGAATCCAAACTACTTACGTAGATTATACATCATGCAGACAGATTAAATATTATTTTTAAATACCTTTTGAAGTGAAATGTTTAACTTGGAACATTGTCGGGCAGCTGCATGGAATAGAGGAATAGAGCCTGGTGCTGAAGATGACGCTCCAGACAATCAGGATCCTATCCGACAGGGCCCTGATTGAAAGGTGGGAGGAGGACCTCGGGTCTCCACTGCAGGTGTGGCCAGGGTTGTAGCGGTGCGTCCATTCTTGGAAGATTAGCTAACCTGCAGGCTGGTGCAGGTGTTAATTGGACATGGTTGCTTCGGCAAGTATTTGCACCAGATTGTAGGCTGCAAAGAGACGCCTGCTTGCCGTATTTGTGGAGCGGCCGTCGACTCTGCGCACCACACAGTAGCAAATTGTCAGGCTTGGGGACCCCAGCGTCACATCTTGACATTGATTGGGAGTGACCTCTCACTCCCCAGCATTGTGGGCGATATGATTGGCGATGCGTTAGGTTGGAGAGCAGTGACGTTCTTCTGCGAGTTTCACTGACATAAGCTGATGATAAAAGGAGTCATTTGAGCTATTTACGAGTTCAGAAAAAAAAATTAAAAGAAATTACGTGCAAGAACCAATTTAGTTTCAGATTTAAGTGTAATCAAACGAATGATGAAAATAACAATATCATTTATCGAAGACAAAAAAACCCACCATTATCTTTAATACCAAGCAAATATATAAAACCTAAGCATATAACGGTTACAGGAAATATCTATAACGGAATTAATTCAGTTAAATTGAAACCCGATATTCAAATTGAGGTTAGTTACGAAATATGAAAGTTAAAAGTAAAGTTTACGGTTAGATTTTACTGTTTAGAGGTGAAAGGGCACTGGCTCCATGATAAGATAGTTATGCATTCATATATTTGCTTATGTTTTCTTTCCGAATATTTGAAATGCTTCGAAAGGCTCACTTACTCAGACAGAAAAGCTAGAAAATTAACGAAGTAACTGCTTTCGTAATATAGTGGATCGTTAAGTACTGATTTCCTCATATTTCCACGGATCTAGAACAACGCAGCAGACGCAATGGGAAGACTACATTCGTACATTAATCGTATGCTATTACTCTTACTATAAGACCGCCTTTGTATACTTGTTACTTATTCTGTAGCGGTCTAGCTTTGGTTACGCGGCAGACAGGGTGGGTCAATAAAAGACTCTTTGAAGGGAATCTTTTATTGGCTATCAAACCTGGTTGCCGCCCAGCTCTGGTGGTAAGTAAGTATGCGCCACTGGCCGGAATCCTGCGCCCAGGTTCAGGTGTGCAAATTGCAGTTGGTGTGTAGTCTGGACACACTCTTCTGGAACATCCAAGCTGAAGGTCCGAACAAGTGGAGTCACTCAGCACGCGTGGTACTCCGACCATAGAGAGTCACTAAGCACGCGTGGTACTCCCTAGCACTGCCGTGAACCTGAACTGCTGGAGGACAGGCATTATAGCCATGTCCTGCTTCCTGCCAGTGACTCGCCCAGCCCAGCGACTAGACAAACACTACAGCGGCAGAAAACAGGACAGATTAGACATAATATAATAAAAGTAGGGACTCACTCCAGCAGGTTAAGCGTGGCGTTATGTCGCACAGGTCACAGATTTATTTACAACTGCGCACTGGAAGACCTGTTCGGTCTTCCAGTGATGGTCTTCCAAGTAAATGAATCCGGCACGGCGAATAATGACGTACGAAGGACCGTGCGTTACCGCTAACAACTATTATTTCTACCTACTTATATTATTTTCAAGTACAACGTTACAATTCAAAGTTTTATGTCACCTGTAATTTATGTATGCATTTATGTTTATCTTTGTTTTATTTATCTGTCTTTGAAACACGTGATTAGCGCCACGAAGATGTGCAACGTTTTTATGCTAATTCGTTTGAAGAATACGTAGTTTTAATATTTACATGTGGTTTTTTAATTTGCCACTCGTCATTTAATAATTTAATATACTATTTTTGATAAAATATGAAATAAAAATATTTCATAAATTTAATTAAACATAGTACAGCCACCACTCTCGTCAAGGTCTGCGATGATATTCGCTTTGCTGTCGATAATAAACTGCTTACCGTAATTGCTCTCCTCGACTTCAGCAACGCCTTTAGCACTGTGGACTTTGACATACTTCTAGCTGTGCTTGAGTCTATAAAAATGAGACCTGTGGTCATTGACTGGTTTCGCGCGTACCTTTGCGGGCGTCAGCAATGTATTAAATCCAATAAAAAGGTGTCTTCCTTTTCTCCTGTCAAAGCTGGTGTACCACAGGGTGGTGTTTTATCTCCGCTCCTCTTTACCATCTTCATCAACACTCTTTCCTCTGTGATCTCATCCTCTTACCACCTGTATGCTGACGACTTGCAGATTTACGTGACGGGCTCCGTTGATGACATTAATGAAGCTTTAGAGACTATGAATGCAGAGCTAGTTAAAATCTCTAGTTGGTGCAAGTCATACGGCTTAATCATAAATCCAAATAAGTCTAAGATAGCTATTTTTGGTAGCAACAAAATGTTAGCTAAGCTCAATCCGGATACCATGCCACCTATAGTTCTTAATAATACTGTCATTCCAATAAGCGATTCAATTAAAAATCTTGGCGTAATCATCGACAGTTCTCTAACATGGGTGCCACAGGTCAAGGAGTTAAGTCGTAAGGTTTTTGCAACCATTGGATCCTTGAGAAGATGGAAAAATCTCTTACCTATTAAGACAAAAATTGTCTTAGCTAACTCGCTCGTTTTACCCATATTAGATTATGCTGATGTGTGTTATTTGGATTTATCCGAGAATTTACTTAACAAACTAGAAACACTACAAAACCTCTGCATTCG